>JBBDGP010000094.1:610000-1117500 GCA_037952835.1 Lithobates septentrionalis | reverse complement strand
CTACTGGCAGACTCCCATTGGGCACTTCAAAATCAACCTATTCCACAGATCAGTTTACCACCTTGTTTCAATGTCATGGCTGTTGAAGCCAAGGCTCAGAGAGGCAGGGGTCTCTCAGAGATGGTATTTTCCAGCACTTTTAAAAGCTAGGAAGTCTGCCATCCCTCATGGAAGGCCTACAGGTGGGTCAATATATATTTGGACACAGGCACAATTTTCATACTTTTAGCTCTGTATGCCACCAGATTAAAATTTTTAATTAAATAATCCAAATGAATTTCAATTGCAGACTTTCAGCTTTAAGTTAAGGGGTTGAACATAAATATAAAGTACAAATTTTAGGAACTGCAACCATTTTTAAAAACCGCCCCCCCCTTTCAAATGTAATTGGACAAATGAATATAATGTTCATGTTAAATATTTTGTTCAGAATCCTTTATTGGCAATGAGTGCCTGAAGTGTGGAACCCATGGACATTACCAAAGACTGGGTTTCCGCCTTTCTGATGCTTTGCCAGGCTCTAACTGCAGTTGTCTTGGGTTGTTCTTTGTGGGTCTTTCTGCCTTTAGTTTTGCGTTCAGCAAGTGAAATGCATGCTCAATCGGGTTGAGATCAGGTGATTGACTTGGCCATTGCAGAATATTCCACTTATTTTCCTTCAAAAGCTATTGGGTTGCTTTTGCTGTGTGTTTTGGATCATTGTCCATCTGTACTGTGAATCGCTGTCCAATCAACTTTGCTGCATTTGGCGGAATCTGGGCTGACAGTATATCTTTAAACACTGCAGAATTCATCCAGCTGCTTCTGTCACATCAATAAACACCAATGACTCGGTGTCACCGGAAGCCATGCATGCCTATGCCACCACCGTGTTTTACAGATGACATTGTGTGCTTTGGATCATGAGCTGATCATGAGAATGTATTTACCCTTAAATTAAACCTGAGTGTGCACTTCCAGACCATATCCAATATTTAACTATAGCTTGAATATGTTTTGGTAAATACCTGCAAAAAACTAAAATTGTGTCTGTGTCCAAATATACAGTCAGGTCCATAAATATTGGGACATCAACACAATTCTAATTTTTTTTTTTTTGGCTCCACCATAATGGATTTGAAATGAACAAGATGTGCTTCAACTGCAGACTTTCAGCTTTAATTTGAGGGTATTTACATCCAAATCAGGTGAATGGTGTAGGAATTGCAACAGTAGAATTGTCTGTCCCAATATTTATGGACCTGACTGTATATGGACCGAACTGTATTGTTGCCTGGAGTTAGGAAAAGTTTTCACCCCAGGAAATATTTGCTGGAAAGAATCCTGACCTTTTTGCAATCTGGTCTGGATCAACATTTTTATTTTTGAGTATCATCAAGGGGCAAGTCTCGACCCTTGTACTTATTCCAAAAAAAACACTAGCCTCCCATTCTTTGGTTAAAGTGGATGTAAACCCAATTCATGACATTTTGAGCTGGGTATATATATATCTGTAGAGTTTCTCATCTCTCTCCAAAGCACTGAGTCCAGTCTCTTGCTCCATAGCTCTGTTATCAGCCTGAAGTTCACAGTTTCTCCAAGGCGGGAGCTAGAAATGTGTGTGTTGGGAGGTTACTATAAATTGGCAGCCGTCTTGCCGTGACCTCTTCACATTTCTTTCTTCCTTTGCCTATGAGAAGGGGTGTGTGCCTCTCCTCCAATCAGCTTTCTTGGCTGTATGCCCATGTTGGCTGTATGCAAATGTGACCCATCACATTTGGCTACCCGCTTGACTGCGCATGCGCGCCACAGCCATATGCGTTCCAACATTGTGGCGATCTGCGCTTGCGCAGAAGTTTGTGGCCACACCCCTGAGTCCAGGTTCAAGCCCCACCATCCAAGTGGACATAGAGTTAGATTAAAATTATGCTGAGCGGAGCGAGGCGAGCGGCCCTGTGGCAAAGTGGTCTTACAACAGTGTTGGAACACATATGGCGGCGTCGCGCATGTGCAATCCAGCGGGTAGCAATATGTGATGGGTAGCTGAATGTGACGTGACACCCAGGCTTCTCTGCTGTGTAAACCAGGAAGAGAAAAATCTAACACGAAGAGCACTTTCTAAAGGATATATACAGATAGAGAGCAGATATACATGTAAAACTTATGTAGGGAGATTTGTTTGATCTCTGTGTATCATCTGAGGCTGTTCACTTCACTGGGTATATGTGAGGAATTACATACACTTTAAGACTTTAGTACAGGGTGTTTTATGTAGCTCCTTCTGTGCAACCACCTGTGACTCTGTCAGCATTTCAAAGACAATTTTTTAAACTTCTTTAGGATAGTACCCTTTCCACTCTTAGGGTGAATGCACACGCAGTGCATTTTACTGCATTGTAAAAATGCTTGTCACCACAAAAATACACAGAAAACAGCCCTGAGCTGCGCTAAACTGCAGACAAGCTGCATTTTATCGCAGCGCACTGTGTGGAATTGCTTGGCACTGTGCAGCACGTTTTCCTGCTGCATAGCACCATGAATGAAGTGTACGTTTTGTACACCTCAAACTTTGTTAGGAAAAAAGGGAGCTCTATGCTGAATCACGCACCACTCTGCCCCCTACCACAACCAGGAACAGACAGATGCTGGAGTATCACTTTTATGCAAACTGAGGCATGCCGGAAAATGGGTAAGGTTATACCGGGCTGTGTAACCCAATTGTCTTTAGGTCCTGTGTCCCGTAACCCCTGTTCACATTGACTGCGGCTTTGAAATCGTGCAACTTCATCTGAAATCGCACAATTTCAAAGGCACATCTTGGTGCGACTTTGTTGCACCCAAAATCGCCAAAAGTAGTGCATGCAACTGCTTTCAAATCGATGCGGCACCGCATTGAACAGATTTGAACAGTGCCATTACCAGCAATAGGACGCGACTTGTCATACAATTTGACAGGTCAACTCTCATGACAAGTCCCTCCAATGTGGACAGGGGCTTAATGAACCGTAATGTAATCCTATTCTGTCTTGCATTCCTTGATTGTGGGTAAGTGTGGCCATCTACCTAGTGATCTGACTGCATAAGTTATGGTGAAGAGTGACTTCTAAATTGTGCAAGGACAATAGAAACAGTTGCGTAGTTAATGCCTGTGTACACAGGTTATTTAGGAACACGTTTTCCATCCTAAAGCTTTCACACTGGTGTGCTTTACAGGCGCTATAACGCAAAAAATAGCGCCTGCAAAGCGCCTTGAAAGAGTCTCTCCTCTCACTCCAGAGGGCTTTCACACTGGAGCGGTGCGCTAGCAGGATGGTAAAAAAAAGTTCTACAAGCCGCATTTTTGCAGCGCTGTAGGAGCAGTGTACCGCTCCTAAAGCACCCCTGCCCGTTGAACTCAATGGGCACCACCGGCCGCTTTGTGGGCGGTTTTAACCCCTTTTTGCCTGCTAGCGGGGGTTTAAAGCGCCCTGCTAGCGGCCAAAAACCTCAGCAAAAACTACGGTGAAGCCCCGCTAAAAATAGCGGTGCTTTACTGCCAACTCCCCAGTCCTTGAAGTAGCCTTACTGTTCTGTATAATAACTTCACCATACATGGGTGAATTACCCACATCTGATCTAGCAAATATCTGGTCTAGGCAGTAAGGTTCTTGAATTGGCAACAAATTTTAAATCCAGCTGTTCTTTTGTGTAATGGGCTATCCTAGATAAACTGTAGATCTGCATATATCGTTTACAATGTTTAGTTGAAGACACCTGTGCTCTTGGAAATCCTAAGACCTTTGTGAAATAATCAAAACCTTGGAACATTTCTTCGCACTTACATCTCAGTACTCGGCATGTGAATAAAGGAAACAAAACCAGATCCATGCCAGTTTGTTCATTTAAACTGCATTTAGTTATATAGTTGAACCATTTGGCGCAGGGCATGTGTTTTTGCTCCTTATGGCACAATTATGTGCATATCCAGGGTTTTTTTTAACGTGTTTTATTTTAGCAATCAATCAATGAAGAGCCTGCAGAACATTTGAGTTAGCCAGATGAGTACTTGATTACATAGCGCCAGTCCATTCTGGAATGGTGTAGAGTGAGACAAATGGTTAATGCCTTGGCTGCTGGATTTAGCTTCCCAGGCTGAAGGCTCTATTCATTGCAGACATTTCTTCTAGTTCTTTCACACATTCCTGAGCATAATTGTGCCTTCCCCAGTGCAACACTGAGCCCTCCATGGCTGCCTTTTTTCATTGCGATGCCAAGCGTATACAGATCTGAAAATGACAAGATAATGTCTGAATGCACCTCAGGTGTTACGTTGCCAACATGACATCTATTGGCATAATTTGGGCATAATTTTCTTAAGGACGCTGGGAATTTGTATGAATTTCACTGTGCAGCCCAAACTATATAAATATGATCTGTCGGGTTTTTTATTAGTAAACTTGATTTCATGCTTGCTTTTTTTTTTTTTTTTTTGCTTGCACCAGGCAGTTTGATGCAAGTTAACAATTTTTATAATACATTTTATTTATTAAACAGGAATGTTTTTACAATTATTCATTCTTGGAAACAGCCTAACCCTGGGCTCCGAGACCTGTAGTGCTCAATAGGGTACCTCTCCTAAATATTCTCTCGGACCACCAGCACAATTGTGATGCTAAGGCTATTGCTGATTTATATATTTAGGGGGACACTGAGTCTTATTGGTTCCTCCCTTGGACTCATAAAGCACTATAGGAAACCATAGTGACATAATGCTTGACAGACAGAACTGAGGGGGACCAAGGAAACCGACCCTCTTTGGAAGTGTCAGTTTCCCCATGGACTTCAACTGGGGATTAGGATTGGTGTCTTGTTGGCGCGGGCAATGGAAAAGGTTTACTTTTCCAGGTATGCGTGTTTGAAAAGTTGATTGTTATTACAGGGTTTTCATTTCTTGAAGTGTCTGGATAAAAGATTTAGATACGAGCAGTGGGTAAAGGACGTTTTACCAATCGTTTGCAAACTGATGCCCATGTCTACAAGGCTGTTCTTTTTCTCCTTACTATACTATCCAGTGAGTCACTGACCTGAAATAAGCATGCAGCCAGTGAAAAATTGAGGTGCTTAATATGCATGCACAAATCGGTTTGATCAGATGCTTTGGAGGGCAGAGGAGGGATTAGATCTAATAGACCTCTGATCTGTCTATAAAGAGTACCTGCCATTGCCCAAAGCTATCACAAGGGGAAAGGGGAGCTGTTCACCTTGTGATCGCAATGAAGTTGAATGAAAACAAAAATCAAAGTGTAAAAAAAATCTAAATAAATTTGTTTTAGGCACACAGCCCCCCCCCCCCCCCTTGCTCATGTGCAAATGCATGTGTATGTAAAACATTATTGTGCCACACGTAAGGTATCGCTGCAAACTTCCGTGAAACATGAAAGAAATTATTCTAGTGCCAGAGCTCATATTTAACCTTAAACTGGTAACTGTTTTTAAAGCGACACCTATGGATAATTGTAGGTATTGCAGTTTTTTCGCCATTTGACAGATGTGCACATTTTCAAATCTTGACATTTTTGGTATCTATTTACTACCAATTTTTTGGTAAAATATAGTTATTATATTTGCATGCACAAAATTGAAAGTACAGTGGAACCTCGGATTACGAGCATAATCCGTTCCAGGAGTATGCTCGTAATCCAAAGTACTCACATGTCAAAGCGAGTTTTCCCATTAAAGTCAATAGAAACGAAAATAATTTGACTTCAATGGGATGCGATACTGCATGCGGCCAGAGGCGGGGGGCGCCGGAGAGCCTCGGAAACGGCTGAAAAGGCCGGAGCACACTTCGGCTGACCTCTGCAAACCTCGGAAAGACTCCGTTCACGAGCCTTTCTGAGGTTTGCCGAGGTCAGCCGAAATGTCCTCGGGCCTTTCCGTGCATTTCCGAACGACGCCGTTTGGCGCCGTTCACCTTCGGCGCCTCCCACCTCAGGCCAAAAGCGGTACTTCACACCGCTTTTGGCCTGAATCCTGCTCGTTTTGTGAGACAACACTCGCAAACCGAGTTAGGATTTTTAGAAATGCAGTGCTTGTTTTTCAAAACGCTCGTTAACGGCGTTACTCGCAAACCGAGGCTCCACTGTACATTTAATTTGCGTTTTAATAAATGGCTGCACACAGCATGCGACATAAAAAAAATTGCAACTTCCATTTTTTTTTTCTCCAGGGCCTCTACTTTCAGAACATATGTTTGGGGGTTTTAAGTAGTTTTCTAGCGAAAATATTTTTATGAAAAATGCTCCAGACAGCATGTGGTTAACACCTGTACACAAATTTGTGGCCTCGGCTTGAAGGGGTTGTACCGGGGTGATGCCTGCAGCTGCACGCATCACCCTAGTACCATTTTTTTTTTTTTAGAGCAAATGGTCAGCTTTCTTCGGCTGTTATCCCAAGGAACGGGAAGGGATATCCCCCTTCCGCTGCTTGCCCAGGCTCTCCCGTCCCACCGGGAGAACAGAGCGACTGGCCAGAGACCCAAACAAAGCCGGAATCTGCTTCAATCGGGTCTTGGATCTAGTAACCCAGAAGCAATTGTCATGACATCACTTCCAGTTTACTGTAGACTTAAAGTGCCAAATTTAAAAAAAATTACAGCATTCAAAACTGCCAAACTTGGCGTTTTGAATGCTTACAGACCCCAGCTCTCTCCATATATTGCCTCGTTTCCACCGAGCGGATCGGTTCGGTTCGGTACGGTACGCTATTTTGGGTGTTTCCATTATGAAAGCGTGCCATACAACCGAACCGAACCGTTCCATTCAGGGTCCTGCTTCAGATGTGGGGCCATAGAAAATGGAACGGTTCGGTTAGGGCGGCGCTACGATGCTTTACACTGATTGGTGGACGTGTGACGCCATGACGGCATTTTTTCTAAACCCACGTATGGCCCCTGTCGGTCCCACTTGCAGTGGAAACGCTCGCCTGAATAGGCCGGACCATTCTAGGCCGTCCAAACTGATCCGACCCGAACCGATCCGCTCGGTGGAAACGAGGCAATAGAGTACCTGTCACTGACTATTACTGTCACAAGGGATGTTTACATTCATTGTGACCGCAATAAAAAAATTTTGTTTATTTTTTTTAGAGACCGTGTAAAAATCAAAAAAACTTTTTTTTTTAAAGTGCCCCATCCCTCCGTTCTTGCGCGCAGAGGCCAAAGCAAATGTAAGTCGCGCCCACAAATGTAAACGGTGTTCAAACTAGACATGTAGGTATCATTGCGATTTATTAAAGCGAAAGCAATAATTTTGGCACTAGACTTCCTCTAACTCTAAACTGGTAACCTGTAGAAATTTTTAAAACGTCGCCTATGGAGATTTTTAAGTACCGTAGTCTGTCGCCATTCCACGAGTGTGCGCAGTTTCAAAGCAAGACATGTTTGGTATTTACTCAGCGTAACATCTTTCACATTATACAAAAAAATTGGGCTAACTTTACTGGGGTGTTTTTTTTTTTTTTTTTTTTTATTGTGTTTGAAAGACCGTTGCGCAAATACTGTGTGACCAAAAAAAAATTGCAATGTTTGTCATTTTATGCTCTAGGGTCTCGTAATTTTTCTAGCAAAAAAATACAGATTTTAACTTGTAAGCAACAAATGTCAGAAAAAGGCTTTGGCATGAAGGGATTAACATAACTAATTCATTCATGGGGTGTCCTCTTATTGTGTTTGGCGAACATTTACTTTATTCGTTTTGTGTTATTCTGTGTCTGTACGTTTTTAATTTTTCTGTAATCTTGTGATTATATTGCGAGATTTCGGGCTCCCTTCTCCTAGGATCTCGGCAGCTAAAGGCATTCATACATCTCTTCTCTTATGAGGAGAAATGCATGCTTTCATAAACGCACTCGGAGCTGTTTTCCTGTGTGAATACCGGCGATCTGACAGAAGTGGATTACTGCTGCTTGATAAAGGGACACTTTATTGTCCACTGGGCAAGCTGGAGGCCTAAAGTTGGTGTCACTAAACAATATACCTATTTTCCAAAAATCCATACACATCCACTTGTAATCTGTTTTTCATAAAAAAAAAAAAACATTGTACTGTGTTTTTCTGCCTCTCTGTATAGTCCTCTAATGAGCTTCCGAACCTCTCATTTTCTCTCACTGCAATGAGCTGTGTACTCTATCACTTTAAAAAAAAAAAAAAAAAAGTCCTTTTTTATATTTTCTTAATACTAAAATTGCACTTTTTTTTGGCAAGTAAAACGAAACATTTTTCGTTTTTCATATTTAAAAAAATTTTAAAAAAAGTTTGTTTTACTTTAATTTTTGTTTGAGCAAGGAATCATTGTTTAACCACTTCCCATCCGGGCCAAGCAATTTTTCTAACACTTTTTTTTTTTTGGAAAAGTTTCATGCTTTAAAAAAAAAATAAAGCATTAAAGTTAGACCAATTTTTTTGCATAATGTGAAAGATGAAGTTACGCCGAGTAAATGGATACCTAACATGTCACACTTCAAAATTGCACACGCTCATGGAATGGCGCCAAACTTCAGTACTTAAAAATCCCCATAGGCGACGCTTTAAAATTTTTCACTGGTTACATGTTTTGTTAGAGGAGGTCTAGGGCTAGAATTATTGCTGTCGCTCTGTTTGTGGCAATACCTCACACGTGTGGTTTGAACACAGTTTTCATATGTGGGCGGGACTTGCGTATGTGTTCGCTTCTGCGTGCGAGCACACGGGGACAGGGACACTTTAAATTTTAAAAAAAAAATTTTATTGTAATTTTAAACTTTCTTTTTTTAGTTTGACACTTTTTTTAAAAAAATAAATAAAATTTTGATCACTTTCATTCCTATAACAAGTAATGTAAACATCCCTTTTTATAGGAATATGGCACGATCGGTCCTCTTTACACTGAGATATGGGGTCAATAAGACCCCACATCTCACCTCTAGGTTGGGCAGCCTGAAATAAAAATAAAATGATCTCGGTTTCCCAGTCGAGGCGGCGCCATTCGTTTGAATGCAGAGGTATCATGCCCGGCCTCAGAACGATCATAGACTCCGGCGACCATTTGGTCCGCTAGAAATCTCTATCGTCACCATCTGGGGCCGGCAGATCATGTGTCCGACTAGCCGATGGAAGCGGCGAGTCGGTAGAAACGGCGGGAGGGGGGTGTCCCCTCTCGCCGCCCGTAAGAATGATCAAGCGGCGGAACAGCCGCTATGATCGTTCTTATGGTGCAGGGAATCGCCGGCTGAAAAAGCCGATATCTGATGCTTGCAGATTCAGGCATCATTCAGATATACCCCCACAAAGTCAAGGACTTCATATGATGTACCTTGGGCGGGAAGTAGATAAAGTGGTTGTAAACCCTAGAGAAAAAAAACAAAACCTGCAAGACAAAGGAATAATGAGCTAGTATGCATCACATGTCTCTGGAAATGCTACCCAGGGGTTCGTGGGTTGCGGCGCTGTGATTGGCCCGAGCCGCGATGACTTCGCGCATGTGAGCTGATGGTAACGGCACAGCAGCTTAAGAATCGACATTTACGAGGCGTTTCTTCAGTGCGCATGTGCCGATGACGTCGGCACTTGCGTATACAGTGAATATTGTTTAGGAGAAATTCACAGTACCCACATGTAAGCCTTATTCTAGGCTTACCTGTAGGCAAAAGTGGTTGTAAAGTGTTTATAACCACTTTAAAAGGGCAGCTTTTTGAAATCCAGCAACTATTTGTGTTTAAGAAAAGTAAGGATCGCGACACATGGGCCTTGATGTGTAGTGGGTAGAAAACCGAATCATTCTCTGAAAGGGTGGCAAATTTCTTTTTACCTAACGAGAATACATTTTTTTTATTTTTTTTTATAACATCTGATGTAAGTGTGTGAATCTTCATTACAGTATTGTTGGTGTTAACAAATTTACCTCTAATGTAACATAACATTTTAACCTTTTTTGTGTTTTTTTTTTTTTCAGAATTCTATACGGCATAACCTATCCCTTCACAGCAAATTTGTACGAGTACAGAATGAGGGCACAGGAAAAAGTTCTTGGTGGATCTTGAACCCAGAAGGTGGAAAGAATGGAAAGTCTCCTAGAAGACGAGCCGCTTCTATGGATAACAACAGTAAATTTGCAAAGAGTAGAGGAAGAGCTGCAAAGAAAAAGGCTTCTCTTCAACAAAGTCAAGATGGGAGTGGTGATAGCCCAGGGTCACAATTCTCCAAGTGGCCCGGTAGCCCTAGTTCCCACAGCAATGATGACTTTGACGCATGGAGCACATTTCGGCCAAGGACCAGTTCCAATGCAAGCTCAATTATGCCTGAAGAGGATGACCTTGGAGATCCTGATGTACATAACCTTGTGTATCCTCCTTCTGCCACCAAGTTGGCATCTACTTTGCCAAGCCTGTCAGAGATTGGAAACTCTGAAAACATGGAGAATCTTTTAGATAACTTAAACCTCTTGTCTCCTAACACCTCAATGACTGTTTCAACACAGTCCTCACCGGCCTCAATGATGCAGCAGCAGTCTGGTTATTTATTTACATCTCCCAACAACAGTATGGGATCCCCTGACCCTGAGTACAGGAAATATAGTTATGCTCAAGCTAGCATGAACACCCTGTCACAAATGCCTATGCAAAGTGTTCCGGACAGTAAAGCAGGTTATAGGCCTGTTGGCCCATATAATGTTCCAGCCGGACTTTTGAAGGAACTGCTTACAGCAGATTCTCCACCACATAATGATTTACTCGCCCCCTCAGAATCTGCTGTCTCGCAGGCCAGCAGTAGAGTTTTGAGTCAGAATGTGCTGATGGGATCTAATTCTGGAATGCCAGCCTATGGCACTCAGCCTCCCCATAACAAAATAAACAGCATTGCCCACACACATCAACCACATAATCAGCAGACGTCTATGAATGGTCGTGCCTTGCCCCAGACTGGGAGTACCATGACGCACAGTGCTGGCATTAATCGCTTGTCAACAGTGAAAAGTTCATTACAAGTGCCTATGACTCAACCCCATCCAATGACAACCATGAGTCCTTACCCTTTAAATAGCTGCAATGGCTTTGGAAGAGTTGGCATTGTGTCTCTCCACCAGGAGATGCTGCCAAGTGACTTGGATGACATGTTGATTGAAAGCTTGGAATGTGATTTGGAGTCTATGGAATCTATTATCCGGAATGACCTCATGGAGGATGGAGGAGCAGATTTTAACTTTGATAGTGTATTGCCTAACCAAAGCTTTCCTCACAGTGTCACAACCACCACACACAGCTGGGTATCTGGTTAAACAAAATATAGTAAGTAAATGTTGAATGCAACATTCTGACTGAAAATGCAATTTGAATGGCTGCCATGCTGATGCATTGATCTTCAGTGATTTGAGTTGCTGACAGTGACCATTAGTGATGATCAGGAATGCTGACTTTAATTTGGGGCATGCTTGTCCCGTGGACAGTGCAGCAGCTAAATGAATAGTTATACATTTTTTGTGATTTTGACCTTTAAAACCGGAGAAGAAAATGGGTCACGTGCCTAAATAGAGTGGTTCATCATCTTGCTGTGCACTGACTGTTGGGAGGAGTTTGGTGAAGCCAGCACATTACTGTGGTAACGCCCACATCAGTGACTGACATGTAGCAGAAATCTTACCTATGTAAGCTAATGCTGACTGCTTTGCCTAATACTGAACAGTACAAGATCATAAACCAGATGGTGTGTTTTCAGTGTATATCTCGCTGCTTGGAATAAGACACACGTTTGGGGAATGTAGTCCCATAATTTAGTGTGTGCATGGAGGAGGCAAGCTCTGCAGCATACCTTTTGCACTAGATACAAGATGTCACTACTTAATAGAGTGCACCCCTTGCAATTAAATAAAAAAATTGGGTAAAACTTGGAAAAATCATTTTTTAGAAGGAAAAAAGTAAAAGGCACTTTCCATGGACACCGCCACCTTGGCCTGCTTGCCAAACCAGGGGCGATTTTTTGCGAGTCTTGACATTTTTGGCTTTCCCTGATTCTTGCGGTGAGGCTAATGAACGGGAATGCAGTATTTTCATTTTTTCATTTTACTTTGCGGTTTTACATGATGAAGGTGGGGATCCACTAACTAGCAGTTCCTTTTTACTTTAACCTGGACAGACCTGTAAATCTAAGGCTTTACAACCTCTCCTGAATGATTTAACTTGACAGATGGTAACCCACGTTTAAAACGTCGGTTTTGCCACGTTTACATGCCGCGTTTGCGTTTAGAAGCGTTTGGGGAAAAAAAATGGTCTTTTTTTCTTTTTGAATTGCCAAAAATGAAAACCGCCTGTAAACAAAACGTGGCTAAACGAGTTACCGCGTTTAGAAGAATTTGGCGCTTGAAATGCCTCTGAACTAATTTTTTTGCTTTCCAAAAAAGCCTCTAAACTCGACTGCCTGTAAACGACCCTGTGTACATGTACTGATGAGATAACCTAAAAGAGTTCAGGAGCAGTTGGAAAAAAATGCTCAACTGCTCCTAAACGTCTGTCCGTTTTTATCAGCAGCAGTGTGGGGCCTTAGTGTAGACAAGCATCAGAGGTCTGCTTTACTCTTGGGAAACAAAATGGGAAAAGTAGAAAGAAATAAAAAAAAATATAAGGTGCTTTTTGTGTAAAAAAAAAAAAAAAAAAAAAAATTTAACAGTTGTGCTAGTTTTACTCGAGAAAAAAAGTGTATTTGAAATTAGTGTAAACAAAGCTGACTCCAAGCCTAGAAGTGTGTGCATGCAGTACACAATTCAGAAAGACATCCCAAAAGAGCACCTACTTAATGTACTGAAAAGATGGTCTACACTTATGGACAAAAAAATTAAGACTATACACCACTTACTGCAAAATATTAAAAATGTAATTTTGACATATGAAGTAACAAACTCATAAAAAAATTATAGCTAGAATTAACTGCCCAGATATACATCTCACATGAATTCCCTAACATCACTTATACAAGGTATTTTTATGTACAGGGGCCAATTCCACGAACTTATTTGAATTTAATTTAGAAATAATGAATGCATATATCGATTATATTCAAAAATAAGTAGTAAGGCTGTTATAAAAGCACATTAGACAGTAGACTAGAGAGACAGCTCATTGGAAGGTATCTGCCAATATAGTGTCCAGTAATTCTGTATGAAATCGATGGATGTGTTGACACGGCAGACATGACCTATGGTATCTGGCAAATCACACAGGTTTTCCACACAACTGGGGGGGGGGGGGGGGGTATACCTGCTAAAATGTGTCCCATATATAAAAGGGCTGACGCTGTAACAGGACAGAAGTACCTCTTGGGTACCTGCCCACTGTTGTCCTTGGTATCCACTGAGGCAAACCGAGGAAAAAAAGATTCTCGGGTCCAATGCTGTCAACCTTAAATTGTACCCCAAATGTGTCTGTACCTTTTTTTAAGAAAAAAAAAACTCAGCAAGGCTTCATCTAATTATAATATGCCATCTTAAATGGACACTGGCAGCCATACACTGCTCCAGCAATGCGGGACCTGGCACAAACGTGTCAACAGTCAATCGCTGTAAATATGTTTGCTACTGACTATAGATGTATGTATCCACACACTGGGGAACAACCCTTCACATAAATAGGATGCTATGAACAACTTGCGCTATAATCATAAGAACACACAAACAGCCTGTGTCTGCTTATATACCCATAGAGCCCTCAAAAAAAAACAAAACCGTCAACCACAATATTCAAAAGTGCATTTCAAACTGTACCCATCCAAAATGTATTATACAGTATTTGGCTAGGATCAAATATAAGGCCTCATGCACACTGGACTTTGATTACAGCTGCTGTTTTTGGCTTCAGGCGTTTTGTCCAGATCTTGTGTGAAAAGAGACAGGCAGGAGTCTGCTTGTCAGATTTGTGTAAAATCCCCCGCAGTCAGGTCGATGTACTGACATGGTAGCAAAAGGGTTAAAGGACACGATTATCACTATACCAAGGTGTGCTGTGAAGATCCTTTTATTTTTTTTAATTTGTTTTATAATGCTGCTTCCACACGGCTGCAAGAATGTTGTACATTCAAGGAGCGAAAGGTGGATTTTCCAACATACAGCCAGCCTGTACAGATCAATGACAGGCTGGCTAAAGCTGCAGCTAAGTACATACCGTATATACTCGAGTATAAGTCGAATTTTTCAGCACATTTTTTTGTGCTGAAAGTGCCCCCCTCGACTTATACTCGAGTCAAGCACTTTTCTGCAGCAAAAAATGTCATTTTCTGAACCGACTTTGGGGCCCCGTATCTCAGGGCCACTTGGTGCTAGAAACCCCAAATTTGGTATGCAAACCCAAAGGACCTGGTACCACAACATATCCAAAGCTGAAGTTCCTATCACTAAGTGGCCCCGAGATACGGGGCCCCAAAATCAGTTCGGAAAATGTCATTCTCTGCTGCAGAAAAGTGCTTGACATTTTCTGAACTGAATTTTGGGGCCCTGTATCTCGGGGCCAATTAGTGCTAGAAATTTTATGGTGCTAGTTCCACTGGGTTTGCACACCAAATTTGGGGTTCTTAGCATAGCTTAGCGAGATACGGGGCCCCAAATTCGGTCAACTGTGTCTATCTGCAGCAATGTCATTTCGGGACCCTTTGGGTTCAGAGACCCCAAATTTTGGCTGCAGCTAGGGGGCATCTAGGAACCCTTAGCTACCGAGTTTGAAGTTCAGGGGACCTATGGCTGCAAATGGGCACAGTGAGGCATGCAAATGGGCACAGTGATGCTGCAAATGGGCATTGTTGACCCTCTTTTCCACTTAAAGTAGCTGTGCATTTCTCACCCTCGTCTTATACTCGGGTCAATAAGTTTTTCCCATTTTTTTTGTTATAAATTAGGGCCTCGACTTATACTCGGAACGACTTATACTCGAGTATATACGGTATGTATATTCTATTGTTTACACGCATACCGGGAGTTGCACACTGCCCAGAATGCAGTTCTGGTACAAATGTAAACTATGGGATTTGCATATACTCCTAAAACCATGAATTCAGCCAGCTTGTTAAATTGTATAGGCTGGCATTGCACAGCTCTGAGCCGCCTGTCACTACCAGACCGAGAAATATGCCTGAATATACACCTTGCATCCTGTTTGCAAGTGGCCTTAATGGTCAATAAAAGGTCAGTCTTAGATTACGAAGGCAATGAATAAAGCAATCTTAAATGCCACGTTACTTGGAAGTTAATTTTGTTTTTATTTCTTTTCCAGAGGTAACTGTAAAAATTACAGTTGAAGACAACTCCAAAGATGCCCATCTCCCACCTTATTCAAATCAACAGAAACATGGATTTGTCTCAGATTATGCCAGTTATGTGCTGCTCTTGGACCCCTCTCACTCTGAAGTGCCAAACTGACTAAAAAAAACGAATGGAAGAACAGACTGCGTTATTACCATTGCTGTTTGGGTGCTTTAAAGAGCAGTTAAAAATGACCTTAATGGGTGTAGTTCGTGTACCTGCTTCTTTGCTCTAGGGTGCTTTATGTGAGTTTTAAATCTGCTCAGTAGTGAAGCTTCTGAGCATTTTAATATCTTCAAGACTGGAAAACATGACATCCCCAGCTGCACTAAACAGTTTATTATGAAGTTTAAAGAGCTTTTGCCAGCAACTTTTTATAATGCTACCTGTTTTTGGTAACTGCCAAATCTGTGTTTAACAGCAGTGGTCTAATTTAATTACATTCCAAACCAGCAGGGATTCTCCCTGTTTTGGACCAACATTAAAATGATCCAGGGTTGGTGCTAATTATATAATTCTGAGTTCTAATTTTTATGCTCTAAAAGGGGCAACTTTAATTTTAGAAGATTGTTTCATTTTGTCTTTGAATTTGATCACTCTGTGCAAAAAAGTCCATCTGCAGATTTTATGGTTGTAGAAGATCTGATTTGACATGATTTTATTACCCTTTGCCAGCCCAGTTGCCTCAATGCCAAACTCCCCTCAGTGACCAAACAAACCTACTAAAAAAAGTTTTTCTTCTTTTTTTTTTTTTTTTTTAATTGCAATTGTGTATGCTTCTGTAATTTCTGGTGAACAAAGCACCCAGTCAAATTATTAAATCAAAACAGCCAGAGTTTGCATTCTGAGTTGATCTGTCCTAGCATGTTTAAAACCAAGCATTTTTTTTATCGAAGAGTAAGGAGGTCTGCTACTTAAGGAGAATTTGTTCTGTTAGAATATGGCATGCCGAAACCTTTTATTAAACCATATCTTCACCCAGCTGCTGGTTTCTGTTGATTCCAACTAAGTTGCCTTTGGAAATCAGTCCAGCAAATGTTTCAAGACAGTTACTGTAATTCTGTTCATGATCATTTTTTATGTTAGGGCCTTAAAAGCTGAGAAGGAGTTTTAGCAACTGTCCATAGGAATAACAGTCAAAGGATGCTTTATATTGGCATCCAGAGTCGACTTAAAGCTGATCTCCAGGCAGATAAATACCATTTAGTCCAGTTTTCCATTCATAAAAGGATAAGGTCACCTTTGGGAACATGTTGCATTCAACTTTATGGTAGAACATGTAACATCTTCCCGCTCCTGCAGCTTCTTCCCGATCCCCTTTCTAATTGTGACAGCAGGCCGGAGATCTTCTCCACGCACCCGCTTTCACAATTTTAAAAACTTGCCTAGTTCTGTGAATGAATGAACTACGAGTACTGACAGCCTTTGTGGCTTGTAGTTCTCAATGAACTACCAGGGTGCTGATGAACGCTCTAGGTCAATGTTTCTCAACTCCAGTCCTCAAGTACCCCAACAGGTCATGTTTTCAGGATTTCCCTTAGATGAAAAGGCTGTGGTGATTACTAAGGCAGCGAAACTGATCAAATCCCCTGTGCAAGATAATGGAAAGCCTGAAAACATGACCTGTTTGGGGGTACTTGAGAAACCTTGCTCCTAGGTAGTTCATTGATCCTTCCTGTCATTCAGCAACTGCCCATACAAGGTATAGGCAGACTGCTACACAGTGTTCTGCAGGAGCCTGAGATTGCACCCACGATCTGCTGATCACAGGTGCAATTCTTTACAAACTCCAAAAAAATGCCTTTTTGCCGGTTTAAAAAAAAGCCCAACAAAGCACATTTTTTGCAGGTAAAGGAGGGGAAAAAAAAGGTGTGGTGTGTGTGTGTGTGTGTGTGTGTGTGTATATGTATGTATATATGTATATATGTATGTATATATGTATATATGTGTATGTGTGTATATATGTATATATATATATATATATATATATTAAAGGTGAACTTATCCTTTAAATACAAATGGTAGTATCTGACTATTTTATTGGTTTCCTGTAATCCCTTATAGAGGAGCATTCACGTTAGGCGGGCAGACACTATGAATATGTTTGCAGATGGATAATTTATCATGTTTTTTTTTTTCTGCACTTTCCTTATTTGAGGTCCTGGGGAATGGCTGCTTTTGTTTTCTTTATCGGCTGGAGTTCAGGTTTAAGTGCAAGTCATAATCTGCAGCTCGGTGGTAAAACCCTTTGAATTGACTTTCTTGCATGATGGGGAATATAAGCAGACATCTTGGTAATATTTAAAAAGTGGCACTTGAGCCATTTGAGAATCTGTTGTGCCTTATGGCAGTTAGACAGGCTTTGTTCTAATTGAAAGAAAATATTTTGTTACTGAAGCTTATGGAATACCTTCAGTTAACTGCAACCAGCTTTTATGAAATGTGGTGTTTTGTATTCCACACACCATGCTTGGTGTTTAAAATGCATTGGCTAGGCTATTGTTTTTAACTATAGCTGGCTAACTAGTTGAGCCTTTTTTATTGCCAGTGGTATTTCAAGCTCCCCTGCTCCTTAGATTTGCTGTTGGCTATTAGAATAAACTGACCCCTTTGTCAATCCCAAACTGAGTGAACGCCCATTTCTACCTAACCCCATGTTCTATTTTCTGGAGAAGCACCTCAAGATGACAGGATACAGCCTACAAGCAGTCAACTACTACAGAGACAAAAAGGATGTTGGATCTTGTACAGAAATGTTATAAAATCTGTGCAGAATTATCTGTTCATGCTGTTTTAGTATATCATTGTCAGTACCCATGTCTATTTTGGCCTGTGCCAGCATCCTAGTAACCCCAAATAGCACAGAATTGTTCAGTATTCCTCTGTGTGCTTTGTACTACAAGCTTTTTGTATCTATAGAATTTGGGTGCTTTTTACCATGTTGATATTTTAATGCAAGGAAAATGGAGGAAATCCTGTAAATAAGAAGTAAATATTTCTTCATTTTGCCTTAAAAAGATATATGTATAAATATTTGTATTGCTTGCTTGGGAGAATCATGAGTTTTTGCTTATATATTTTCATTAGGCTTTCCATAATACTAATTAACCGCCCTTCTAAAAGATTGGCATGGTATGTCTCAGTCTCATCTTAACAAAAGAATGATTGATATGTAGGCATAGCATTGCTGAGCTAGCACTTGCCATCCCCTATTTTAAAGTGAATTGTATGGATCTGTCATGTAAATGATACATTAGTGTCAGACAGGAATACATTTAGGCCCCTTTCACACACTTTCCAATCAGGTCCGCCTGTCTGTTTTTCAGGCGGATCTGATCGGATGCTCCATGCACCTCTATTGGAGCAGTGTATGTCAGCGGTAACATGCCCGCTGACATCCACCGCTGTCCAATCCGATCCTGTCCGTGAAATCCAAACGGATGGAAATCCTATTTTCCATTCGTCTGGAGAATCGGATGAAACTGGACAGGCGGTCCGTTTTCATCCGATCTCCATAGAGGACAGTGGGGCTTTGACAGGTCCATCTCCGCACAGTGAGCAGAGACTGACCTGTCATCCGCCTGCTCAGCGGGGCTCAGCGAAGCGCTCCCTGTTGAGCAAAGCTGAGTGAGTCTGTATATGGACAAGTCCGTGTGAAAGGGGCCTTGGGCATATCTTGCAACTGTTTTCTGACATTAAATATTTCTTTTGTTTATATTTCTGGAGGTCCTGCAGTGAATTATGAATATTTGTATGTAGCTGCCCTAAGTTTATTTATCACATATTGTCTCATTTTACATTTCCGTTACCCAAGATGCCAGCCAAGCATAATGTGCTGCCTTAGAATACTGCTGTCTTTTGGATTTCAAGTATATTAGTACATCTTGACATATTTACACAAGCTGTTTTTTCACAGTATATTTTTAGTCCTATGTTAGCGTTACAGTGGAGTTCCTTCTTTCTATAAGAAAATACATGTTGCCTTATGTAAAGAAAAAAAAAAAAAAGTAGTAAAATTCACAGACCAAATTCTTAAGTCCATATGCCACATGGTATGGTTTAATGTTCAGATAGGAACTCTTTCCGACCGAAAAATAGAGAACCTGCTCTCAATCTTTTTCTGGCTGGAATTCTGCCAGCAAAAGTCAGATGGAGCATACACACGGTCGGATTTTCTGACCAAAAGCTCACATCCGACTTTTGCTGGCGGAATTTCTGATCGTGTGTACAGGGCATTACATACATCCTACCTTGGACGTTGAACACCTTTTACCACATCCAGTTGAAAGTTTACTTTTATTAAAATAGTATTCTGAGATGAAGCTAATTCTCTAACTGCTCGCTCCCTCCTCCCAACACCTATACTAGCTAACATGTGGAAGAAAGACCAGTATACTTGTCTATTTTCAGGCTGCTCTAATCCAGTCACCTGATCGGCTGTTTTAAACACCATACATACAAGAACATATTTGGGGGGCACACCCTACAATGCATTTAAATTCAAGATGGTGCTGCTATAAGACCTACAAACAGTACAAAATATTTTACAGCGCACACATACAAGAATGACATTTCCTGCAGGGCTAGTTAAAAACACCTGAACACCTGAACATATTCAAAAATACGGGGGTTTGGTCACACTATATGGTCATATAGTGCTAAGCCCACTTACTGCGACAAAGTACCCCGAATTAGTGGGTCCTACACTAGTAATAGAATGGAAGATCCTTTGTCTCAACCATGGGAGCTGAACTCCTCTATGTGGGAGAACTGAAAGGGATACATCCTAAACACTGGTGGCCACTAAATAGGAGGTAATGAGGAGGGGGAGGGGTGTTTTAAACACCAGGCAGCAACGACAACTGGCCATAATAAGACTATGGGTGATATCACCGCTTAGGCATTCCAGACATTGGTTGCTCTCTCCTCTCCCCTGCAGCCAGTGTTGGCTGACATGGAAGTTCATATGACCAGAGCTGCCTTAAATTAAAGTATACACAGATTTCTTGCATAGGTTAGTATAAGTCTTAGGAGGGGGGAGGGAGCAGTTTAAGACTGGTTGGCTATATCTTGGAATGCTACTTTAAAGAATGTTTACCTTTTGTAACTTGATACATACTACACCCATATTTGGGGTATAACCTGTTACTGTAGCACTGGCCCCCCGATCCCCTGTTGTGACAGTGAACTGGGGATCTTGGATCTTCTCCCCCTGCTTTCACAATTTAAAAAATGTGGCCCTGTGGGGCTCCGCTCGCCAGCCATGTCATTCGTTCAGAGTTCTGTGAATGTGAAGACTACAAGTACTGACAGCCTTTGTGACTGTCTGGTAGCTCATTGAGAGCTAAAAGCAGAGTCCTGTTGAGCACGTGTGAATCTGCCTGCCTGTATGATGTACGAGCAGACAGCTTACACTAACAGTCTGTAGGAGTCCTGCATGGCACCTGCAATCTGCTGTTCACTGGTGCAATGCTTTCCAGGCTCCTAAAAAAAAAAACAAAAAAAAAAAAAACAAAACCTTTTATTTTCTGCAAAAAAATCTGCATTTATTTTAAAATGAACTTATTTAAGAATTACCTCTTGAAATTAAGATTACCTCTGTTTCCAAGGTGTTTTTTTTTGTTTGTTTTTTTTTTTTATTTAAACGATAAAATTGGAGATAAATGACATTGGGCTTTATTCATTAGCCTCTGAACCAGTATTGTCGCACATGTTTAAAGCAGAGTTCCGCCTGCATAAAAAAAAATCAAAATAAAGAAAAATACTGCAGCTGCTGACTTTTAAAATAAGGACACTTACCTGTCCAGGGCGTGTAGCTGACCCATCCCTCGGTTCCAGGTGGAGGCGCCGGCATCTTAAGTAAGGGAATCTGGAAGTAAAGCCTTGTGGCTTCACAGCCTGTTTCCCTACTGTGCGAGTCGTGCTGTGTGTTCTAACTGGTCCTTGCTGTCTTCTGGGACCTGTGTGTCTCCCAGAAGACAGCGGGGGAATAGAGATGGGGCCGGACATGGCGTAGATCGCCGTGGATACTGCGGTGATCTTTCGCTGAAAGTGGGAGTGAATACCTGGGTTAGACAGGTATCTGCTCCCGCCCTGAAAGGCGCCAAATGTGACACCGGAGGGGGGGGACCAGATCAGCGGGAGGATGGCCCTCATCAGCAGTTAGAATTCCTGCTGCATGCTCTGAATCTGTTGCAGTTCTAACATGGTATGGCTGGCTTAGGGGTTAATGAATGAGTTACTTGCAGGCAAGAGCAGCCCTGAGCAGTGGTGCAGGAATCTTCAAACATAGTTTAAAAATATCTGATTTGTTTTAATTATCATGCTTTTATCATAGAAAAGGAAGAATCCTCGAACTCTCAGTTTTTAAAATCTGCCATTGGAATGAGTACATGTGTTAAACTTGTAACTGTTTACTTTAGGGTAACTTGTATTTTAGGTTGTAACTGCATATAAATGGTTCATCTCAAAAGCTGGACATAATGGTTTAGGATATAACTGCTTGCCAGATGTAGATATGTGACAACTTCATCTCAGCCACCACCAGGGTTTACACTTCACCTTTAACCGCTTCAATACCCGGCCATAGTCAAATGACGTCCACAGATGGGATCTCCCATCCTGGGTGGGCGTCATATGACGGCCTCGGCTTTCCGCCGCTACTGCGGGCCCCTGGGGGCCCGCAGAGCGGCGATCGGGGTACCGTTGTGTCCCTCAGGACACAGCCGTTCCCCGATGGGGGTATTGAAGCGGCGGCGGCGGCGGGCGGCGGGCGGCGGAGCGTCGGTAACGGCGGATGCAGAGCGGCATTGGGAAGCGTGTATGAGGCGGGTTCCGGCGGAAGAGGAGTGATCAGAGCGGTGATCGGGGCTGAGGCTTTTCCCCTGGATACAGCTCAGCCCCGATCACTGTAGCCAATGACATGGCTCTGCATCACATGACCGGCTGTGTCCAATCACAGCCGGTCACTAATGTAAACAAACACACAGTCACACAGTAACTGCTGTTGCTGGGCTCTTCTCCTCACACACCGATCCAGTGTGAGGAGAAGAGATCAGCTAACAGTGAGTTACTAATTACATGTACTACTGTGCCCAGATCGCCCCTCCTAAATAAAGAGTACCTGTCACCTCAGTACCTGTCACCTCAGTACCTGTCACCTCAGTACCTGTCACCTCAGAGTACCTGTCACCTCAAAGTACCTGTCATCTCAGAGTACCTGTCCATCACCTGCCACCAGAGTACCCGCCACCTCATCACCTGCCACCAGAGTACCCGCCACCTCATCACCTGCCACCAGAGTACCCGCCACCTCATCACCTGCCACCAGAGTACTTGCCACCTCATCACCTGCCACCAGAGTACTTGCCACCAGAGTACCCGCCACCTCACCACCAGAGTACCTGCCACCAGAGTACCCGCCACCTCATCACCTGCCACCAGAGTACCTGCCACCTCATCACCTGCCACCAGAGTACCTGCCACCTCATCACCTGCCACCTCATCACCTGCCACCAGAGTACCTGCCACCTCATCACCTGCCACCAGAGTACCCGCCACCTCATCACCTGCCACCAGAGTACCTGCCACCTCATCACCTGCCACCAGAGTACCCGCCACCTCATCACCTGCCACCAGAGTACCCGCCACCTCATCACCTGCCACCAGAGTACCCGCCACCTCATCATCTGCCACCAGAGTACCCGCCACCTCATCACTTGCCACCAGAGTACATACAGCCAGTCAGCCACTATGTCCAGAAAGATGTACACCCCAGAAGAGGCATACCAGATCCTGAGTCTGACCGATGAGAGCAACGGGGAGCTCTCACCGCTCAGTTCAGATTCTGGTTCTGATTCGGAATATGAGCCCCCCGAAGGCAGCACATCTGGATCAGATTTAGAGGAGGAAGTAGTCCGTCCAAAAAGACGACGATCTGAAAACCAGGCAGCTACCAGCAGTGCCAGCGGCGGTAGACCCCAGGAGGAAAGACCCAGCACAAGTGGACGCCAAAGAAGTAGGGCCCAAACCCATCTTCCAGATTCCTTGGCAAACCCATTGTGGCTGCCTTCTACCACAGGGTCAGCCACGATCCCCCCTTTTACAGCACAGTCGGGTGTGCAGGTCAACACTGCAGGATTTACACAAATGGATTTTTTTAATTTATTTTTCCCAAACGATTGGATTCAAGGCATCGTGGACCAAACTAATCTGTTTGCCCAACAATTTATTGCAGCCAACCCCAGCTCCAGCTATGCCCGCCCTTTTGAGTGGAGACCGCTAACAGTAGTGGAGCTAAAATTGTTTTTAGGCCTAACCCTGAACATGGGGCTTACAAAAAAAAATGAAATTCATAAGTATTGGTCGACCAGACCCATCCACCATATGCCAATTTTTTCAGCAGCCATGTCCAGGTCCCGATACGAAATCATAATGCGCTTCTTGCATTTCAATGACAACTCACAGTGCCCCCCCCGAAATCACCCAAACTTTGACAAATTATATAAAGTTCGCCCCCTAATTAATTTTTTTTTCCCAGAAGTTTGCCGAAGTTTATGTCCCTGAAAAAAATATATCTGTGGACGAATCCCTGGTGCATTTCACAGGCCGGCTGGGAATCAAACAATATATACCCAGTAAGAGGGCGAGGTATGGCTTGAAGCTTAACAAGCTTTGTGAAAGTGCCACCGGTTATGTGTACGCATTCCGCGTGTACGAAGGGAAAGATTCCCAGCTCCAGCCCCCTGAGTGTCCCTCGTATATGGGAATAAGTGGGAAAATTGTTTGGGAGTTGGCATTCCCACTCCTCCAAAAGGGGTACCATATTTATATGGATAATTATTATACGAGTTTGCCCCTTCTCCGCCACCTACATCTCAAACAAACTTTGGCCTGTGGTACAACTAGAAAAAACCGAAAGGGCTTCCCACAGTGTCTTGTCACCACAAACATTCCAAGGGGGGAATCGAGAAGCTTGAGGAACGAAGAAGTGTTGGCTGTGAAGTGGAGGGATAGAAAAGACGTGTACATCATGTCCACCATCCACGATGACACCTCGGTGGAACTTCACAGAAGACGCGGTACCGTTCGCAAGCCTACCTGTATCACTGAGTACAATAAATACATGGGGGGGGTGGATTTAAACGATCAGTTGTTGCAGCCCTATCTTTCAACAAGAAAATCATTATTCTGGTACAAAAAAGTCGCAATTTACTTTTTTCATTTGGCCCTTTTAAATTCTTTCATAATATACCAAAAATCCACAGAAACACCCACCACCTTAATAAAGTTTATTGAAGACATTGTCACTGCCCTGATTTATCAGCAAGTATCCCCCCCAGAAAGCATTCGCTCCGATTCTGTCAGCAGACTACATGAGCGCCATTTCCCAGACCATATTCCACCAACAGGATCCGGAAGACGACGCCAAAAAAAATGTCGGGTGTGCACCAAAAGAGGAATTAGGAAAGATACGAGCTTCCATTGTACTGACTGTCCCTCCCAACCTGGCCTTTGCATCGGAGAATGCTTCAGGCGATATCACACTCTGGAAAATTATTAGTCCATATTTCTAATACTGCCATTTCCCCGTTTTTAATTTCTGTCCTGAATATTTACCTTCCTCAACCAACCATATTATTGCCTTCCATGTGAACCGACCCTGGCCTGTTTCTCGACTATGCCTCTGCCTACCGTCTGCATTGTTTTTCCGCCATGTTTTTGCCTTTCACGTGAACTGACCCTGGACTGTATCGACTATGCCTCTGTCTACCGTCTATTTCTGCCTTTTACCTGCACTGACCTCGGCCTGTTGACCATGTTTTTGCCTGCCCCTTGGATTGATCTTTCACCCTCCTACACAGGGGTCTCACATATGTGAGGGGCTCCAGAATAGTGTTCGGAGTTCAGAAAACCAGTTTTTGGTTTTCTGTGTTCCCATAACAGGGTCTGGTTGCCCGGAGGCTTCAAAGCGATTTGGGTGGGAGAAGCCTCTACCCCTGTCCCCATTCTTTCCTGACCAATGCCCTAAGCTTGATGGTACTGCCTGCTCCCTGGACAAATACTCTGGCTGTGCTGACCATACCTCTGCCTGCTGCATGTACTAACTATGGACAGTATTCCTGCCTGCTGCATGGATGATCCTTTGATCCTTTTGCTGCTGCTGACCACATCCCTGCCTGCTATCTGGACTAATGCTTTGGCTGTGCTGACATCTCTACCTGTACTGACTATTCTTGCCTGCTGCCTGTTTTGCTGTCGCTGTCCACGTTCCTGCCTGCTGCCTGGACCGATGCTCTTCTCTGTGGACCACTGCACTACTAAAACTGCAGGTAATCTTTTCTTTACCCTTTACTCAACAGAATGTATTTTGGTTTGTAATTGGCTTCTACAGTACATGCTATGTGTTAGAAATATGAAGGGCCTTCAACAATGTGATAGGTTGGCAGGAATTTATGTGTAATGTATGCTCCTAGAACAACTGACAGTGCTACTTGGATGTTGGGCCTCTGTATGTGGCCAGACTATGTAAAAGTCTCACACATTTGGTATCGCCACACTCAGGAGGAGTAGCAGAATGTATTTTGGGGTGTCATTTTTGCTATGTACATGCTATGTGTTGGAAATATCTTATGAATGGACAACTTTGTGTAAAAAAAATGCGTTTTCATTTTTTTTCCACAGTTTCCAAAAACTTCAGGAAAAAAATGAACCATTCAAAAGACTAATTATGCCTCATAGATTATACGTTGGGGTGTTAGCTTTCCAAAATGGGGTCATTTTGTGGGCGTTTCCGTTGTCCTGGTGCTCTAGGGCCTTCAAACATGTAATAGGTGGTTGAGAAATGAGATGTGTAATTTATGCTCCTAGAATGCCTGGAGCTGCTACTTCAATGTTGGGCCTCTGTATGTGGCCAGGCTGTGTAAAAGTCTCACACATTTGGTATCGCTACACTCAGGAGGAGTAGCAGAATGTATTTTGGGGTGTCATTTTTGCTATGTACATGCTATGTGTTGTAAATATCTTATGAATGGACAACTTTGTGTAAAAAAAAATGCGTTTTCATTTTTTTCCCACAGTTTCCAAAAACTTCGGGAAAAATATGAACCATTCAAAAGACTAATTATGCCTCATAGATTATACGTTGGGGTGTTAGCTTTCCAAAATGGGGTCATTTTGTGGGTGTTTCCATTGTCCCGGTGCTCCAGGGCCTTCAAAATTGTAATAGGTGATTGAGAAATGAGATGTGTAATTTATGCTCCTAGAATGCCTGGAGCTGCTACTTCAATGTTGGGCCTCTGTATGTGACCAGGCTGTGTAAAAGTCTCACACATTTGGTATCGCCACACTCAGGAGGAGTAGCAGAATGTATTTTGGGGTGTCATTTTTGCTATGTACATGCTATGTATTGGAAATATCTTATGAATGGACAACTTTGTGTAAAAAAAATGCGTTTTAATTTTTTTTCCACAGTTTCCAAAAACTTCAGGAAAAAAATGAACCATTCAAAAGACTAATTATGCCTCATAGATTATACGTTGGGGTGTTAGCTTTCCAAAATGGGGTCATTTTGTGGGCGTTTCCGTTGTCCTGGTGCTCTAGGGCCTTCAAACATGTAATAGGTGGTTGAGAAATGAGATGTGTAATTTATGCTCCTAGAATGCCTGGAGCTGCTACTTCAATGTTGGGCCTCTGTATGTGGCCAGGCTGTGTAAAAGTCTCACACATTTGGTATCGCTACACTCAGGAGGAGTAGCAGAATGTATTTTGGGGTGTCATTTTTGCTATGTACATGCTATGTGTTGGAAATATCTTATGAATGGACAACTTTGTGTAAAAAAAAATGCGTTTTCATTTTTTTCCCACAGTTTCCAAAAACTTCGGGAAAAATATGAACCATTCAAAAGACTAATTATGCCTCATAGATTATACGTTGGGGTGTTAGCTTTCCAAAATGGGGTCATTTTGTGGGTGTTTCCATTGTCCTGGTGCTCCAGGGCCTTCAAAATTGTAATAGGTGGTTGAGAAATGAGATGTGTAATTTATGCTCCTAGAATGCCTGAAGCTGCTACTTCAATGTTGGGCCTCTGTATGTGGCCAGGCTGTGTAAAAGTCTCACACATTTGGTATCGCCATACTCAGGAGGAGTAGCAGAATGTATTTTGGGGTGTCATTTTTGCTATGTACATGCTATGTGTTGTAAATATCTTATGAATGGACAACTTTGTGTAAAAAAAATGCGTTTTCATTTTTTTTTCCACAGTTTCCAAAAACTTCGGGAAAAAAATGAACCATTCAAAAGACTAATTATGCCTCATAGATTATACGTTGGGGTGTTAGCTTTCCAAAATGGGGTCATTTTGTGGGCGTTTCCGTTGTCCTGGTGCTCCAGGGCCTTCAAAAGTGTGATAGGTTGTCATCATATGAGATGTGCAATTTATGCTCGTAAAATGCCTGACGGTGCTAGTTGGATTTTAGACCTCTGTATGTGGCCAGGCTGTGTAAAAGTCTCACACATGTGGTATCACTATACTCAGGAGGAGTAGCAGAATGTATTTTGGGGTGTCATTGCAAGTATGCATGTGCTGTGTGAGAGAAATAACTTGTTATTATGACAATTTTGTGCAAAAAAAAAAAAAAAAAAAAAAAAAAAAAAAAATTTCCAAGAATTGTGGGAAAAAATTACAACTTCAAAAAGCTCACCATGCCTCTTGCTAAATACCTTGGAATGTCTGCTTTCCAAAAAGGGGTAATTTGGGGGGTATTTGTACTTTCCTGGCTTGTTAGGGCCTCAAAAAATGAGATAGGCCTTCAGTACATCAGGTGTGATCAGATGTGATCATTTTTCAATGATTTGCACCATAGCTTGTAGACTCTATAACTTTCACAGAGACCAAATAATATACACTAATTTGGGTTATTTTTACTAAAGATATGTAGCAGTATACATTTTGGCCCAAATTTATGAAGAAAAATTACTTATTTGCAAAATTTTACAATAAAAACTAAAAAAAAGTGTTTTTTTTTCAAAAATTTCTCTCTTTTTTCGCTTATATTGCAAAAAATAAAAAAAACAGCAGTGATTAAATACCACTAAAAGAAAGCTATGTTTGTGAGAAAAAAATGATAAAAATTTGGTTTGGGTACAGTGTAGCATGACTGAGTAATTGTCATTCAAAGTGTGAGAGCGCTGAAAGCTAAAATTTGGTCTGGGAAGGAAGGGTGTATAAAAGCCCTGTATTGAAGTGGTTAAAGTACATCTGTGCTGAAAGAAACATGGGTTCCATTCAAATAGATGAGATGCCTAACAATGTCTCCTGCCCCCATATAAACCTATATTGGTATAATTTTTCTTCCTGTATTCATTACTATAATCTGAACGCTCTGGAATACCATTTTTTTTTCATTATTTTGTGGCTACCCAACCTGATACAGCAGGTTTTTCTGACCGTTGTCTGCAGGAGAGTAAATCTCTGTATAGTGTAATCCTACATAAAATAGCACACACTTTATTATACTGTTTGTAAGGCTTCCCACAATAGATTCATACTTTTTTTTTTTTTTTTTTTTCTGAGACTCAACATACAGTAAGATAATGCTCATAAAGCACAGCCTCCCTTTCATCTATCATATCTGTACATTGTCCTATGACCATTATGATCTCCAGCAATAGAAAACAGACCAATATTTGTATTTCAAGTCCGACTGTTTGTATATCATATCCAGTAAAAGTGTGGGTGGTTACAGCTATGCACAATTTCTTTCTCTTTCTCCTTTTGTGTTTCAGTGTTGACTGTTTTCAACAGCAGTGTATTGTGTGTGTTTGTGTTTTTTTTTTTTTTTGGTAATCTAGAAATGTTAAGGTTTTTATATATATATATATATATATATGCAGTTATTGAAGTTTTCGTAAGCTGAAGTTCTTGTGCAGTGCAAGCCTGCTGCCTATGTGAACATTAAATGACAAGACCATTTAGTGACTATGCCTTGAAATTTCTCCTGCTTGTGCCCTTAATTTGTGGCAAAATTGCTAGTAGTTTGTAACTGGATACAATTATTTTATGTGCAATATCAGCAAGCTGTTGATGTCAATTTTTTTGCACCAGCTCAGTTGGGCTTCAGCAGTGATTGTTAAAAAGCTGTATGATGTCTTAGCTGGGTCAATGCTAAAGTTTTGCATTGATAATTTATATGCTTATAAGCTACAAAAGCATAGTGCACCCTTAATTAAAGAGGCTGATCAGGATTTTAAAAAAAATGGACTTCTGCTTTTCACCAGTGTTCTCCAACCATCAGTTCCTGAGCAGTATGTGGCTGTAAGCTACATCTATCTGCCTCTATGTACTGTATACCCATCATTGAGCATTGGCTGGCTTGTATGTTTCAATAGACATACAACAAGTACAGTTTATAGAATCTAAATACTACTTTCAAATATCAATTACATAATTTTGAGCTGGTTCTCGTATGTAACCAGACCTGGAACTGCAATTTTAAGAGTTCTGTAACACCATCAAGAGGTGGCACATACTATGGCTGCTTGTAGCTATTTAAGTCTAATGGTGTTGTATGCACACCATTATGTCTAAGCTGCATGGCTACATATGAGACACCTACTATGGGTGCACTAGCTCCATGTCATTCAACAGATGGGTCAAAAGTAAGGTTCCAATTTTTATTTCCTAGAAAGCCCTTTTAAAAAATGTAGGATTCCTAGATTGGACCAACATTAAAATGTATATAACATTTGCACTTGTTAAACCACTGGATGATGATATCAGTGCTTTTACTGATTTCCTCTTCATCTTTTCGTTATAAATTTGTTATCCCTTAATTTATGACTGATTTTTATTAATTTTAGGTTGTATATTACTTAGAGGCTACGAAACGCTACTTGGAAGCAAGATTTTGTCTCTTTAACCAGCATTCATGCAACGTGAATTCAATAAATCAGCAATATCTCTTGTGGCATGTAAAAATGCTTTCTGTTGCAGCATTTTCATGTTCCTTTCTATTAACAATTCATGATTCAATATCTGCAGACAAGTGCCTGATGTATTTACAGACACAAGAACAATCTGTTGTATGAAGCCATAAATGTATATAAATTATGCTACAATTGAATGTCTTCTGTTTGGTGTGTCTTTATTTTCATTTAGATGAATATAGTATGAAGAACTTTGAGTATGAAAATGTGAACATTTGTTAAATGTTTATAGATATACAGCAGATGGATAATAAAACATTCCACTTATACTGTATGTACATTAAAAACTCATTAAGGCTCAGTTCACACTTATGCGACATAGAATCCGACTTGAGACCACAACATGACATGAAATTCAAGGTTTCCATATGAGATCTGTCTTAACTAGTACTACACAAGTCTGTCTGACTTTAGAAAAGGTTCCTGCACTACTTTGGTCTGACTTTAATACAACTTCAATGCCACAGAGTGTAAAAAGTCACATCCACGTCTGACTCCAAAGTTGTGCGACTTTGAAGTCAGATTAGTGGAGATGGACAGAATTTTTTTTTTTAAATACGCTTTGACCCATTCTGAATGGCACCTCAATGCACCTTGCTGACTAATCTGTGTTTCAGTGCGCTGCCAGAAATGGTACATGAACCGATACATTTTTGTGCCTTAGGTGGCCCATTCAAAGTAATGGGCTGTCCTAACATGACACAAATTAATGCACTACAATAGAGTAAATGGGAACAATTTTTCATGCAAGAGTCAACTGCCTTTACCCAGGATTTACATTTTTTTTAATTGGAAATGTGTGAAAATTATATAAATCACATTTATAAAGATTGATAAGTTGCGTCATTCTAGGATTAAAACATTTTGATAAATATACCATTACATTTTTGTCTTAATCCAGCAGGACACAAGACTGTCATTCATTGACCATGGAGTGTGACTACCTTTTCAGGTGATTGGATATTGGCAAGAACTTTTCCTAGGACGTACCCATTAAACACTGCCCACTCCATGAAACTTCCTCCTCCTCCTCCTCTTTCTTGAGCCTGTAATGTTTGCGTCAAGCACTGAGTCTTGCATTAGGTGCTCATTTTAGCAAGAAGTGCAATATGAAGTTAACTGCAGGGAGCTATACAGGTCCAGGGCCATGGTGTATTTCCATGGTTCCCAGAAACGGAAGATCCATTTTGAGGTATGCCTCCTGTGCCAGATGAAGCCGCGGCATTCTAGGACCCAGCGTTGTTCATAAGATAAGACAGATAAGATTTTCCTGAACATGACCTTGGGCTCCTGGCTTTTTAAAAATACTATCTGCAGGTCATTGCACGTTTAGTGGGCAGAAGAATGTTTGAATGTGTTCAGTTTATTGTGGTGTCGTGTAACGCTTCAGCAAACTTTTTTTTTGTGTTTTCCATCCTATCTGGGCTTCATCTCAGGACGAAGGGGTAACTCATTCCACCTACTGAGAATGCACTCAGTGTGCTATTGCATTTCCTTGGCCATCTTCTACAGAGACACAGCCACAGGATGTCTGTCAGTGCTTGGGTTATAGCTTCACTCGAGATACCCTCACTAACCATAGGAATCTGGAACAAAAGGACCAAATGTGTTCTGAGACAGCCTACAGGAAGCATTGCACACTGCTCAGGGTGTTGGCGCTTTCCCTGCCCCAGAGCAATGTCCTATATAAATACTGCTCCTCTATTCTGACTCCCCCTCAGGCATGCACTATATGGCCTGTCTGACAAAGGCAGATTCCTGTGCCATAATGCCTACATTTCTTGGATATCTTTTGGCACTTCTGGAACCTTCAGTTTAGAGGCCAAAAATGGTACATGTCGTGTTTTTTTTTTTTTTTTTTTGTTTGTTTGTTTTTTCTCCACCCCCCTCTGGCCCAGTTTATGAATTGGAAGAGGAACTTCCTTTATTTGAGGATATTCTGGAGGAAAGTTTGGAGGACACTTATTTTGTGGAGGAGGATTTTCCCTCCACAAAAAAAAAGCTTCCCTGAAGCTTATTAGGTAAAAGCTATGGCTTTGTGCCAATTTCTTTCCACTGTAGACTCTCTAATGCTGTACCCACTAGTCTTTGCTCAACAGCACTTCATTTTCCACAGTCAAAACAGATATTTGGGGGTACGAAGACTGGGCAAGTTTAACCACTTTAAGAGCAGCCTCGTTTTGGATTTTAGGTGTTTACAAGTTTAAAACAGGTTTTTTTGCTAGAAAATTACTTAGAACCCCCAAACATTATATATTTTTTTTTTTCTAACACCCTAGAGAATAAAATAGCGGTCATTGCAATACTTTTTTTTTGCACCGTATTTGCGCAGCGGTCTTCTAAGCGCACTTTTTGTGGAAAAAATTCACTTTTTTTAATAAAAAAATAAGACAACAGTAAAGTTAGCCCAATTTTTTATATTGTGAAATATAATGTTACACCAAGTAAATTGATACCCATCATGTCACGCTTCAAAATTGCGCCCGCTCGTGGAATAGCGTCAAACTTTTACCCTTAAAAATCTCCATAGGCGACGTTTAAAAAATTCTACAGATTGCATGTTTTGCGTTACAGAGGAGGTCTAAGGCTAGAATTATTGCTCTCACTCTACCGGTCACGGCGATACCTCACATGTTTGACCACAGTTTTCATATGTGGGCGCTACTCACTTATGCGTTCGCTTCTGCGCGCGAGCTCGTCGGGACAGGGCGCTTTAAAAAAAAAATTTTTTTTTTTTATTATTTTACTTTATTTTATTTATTTTTTCACTGTTTAAAAAAAAAAAAAAAATTTGGATCACTTTTATTCCTATTACAAGGAATGTAAACATCCCTTGTAATAGAAAAAAGCATGACAGGTCCTCTTAAGTATGAGATCTGGGGTCAAAAAGTCCTCAGATCTCATATTTACACTAAAATGCAAAAAAAAAAAAAAAAAAGTCGTTTAAAAAAATGACACAAAAAAATTGCCTTTAAGAGAAGTGGGCAGAGCCGTCGTAATGACATCGCTCCGGCCGTCACATGGTATGGAGACGGGTGGGGGCCATCTTGGCCTCTCTCGTCTCCATACCTAAGCAGGGAAAGGACCCGATCGCCTCCACCGCTACCGACTGCTCCGGTAAGCGGCGGAGGGTGCGGGAGAGCGGCAGGAGGGGGGTGGCACCTCTCCCGCCGCCGATAATGGTGATCTCACGGCGAACCCGCCGCAGAGACCACCATTATGTACGGAACCGCCCGCTGAAAAGATGGATACCTCGGTTGTGGCAGCAGCTGCTGCCGTTACCGAGATATCCATCTTCAAAAAAATGACGTATATATATACAGTGGGCGGTCCGGAAGTGGTTAACCACTTCCATACCGGGCCTATTCTGGCACTCCTCTCCTACATGTAAAAATCATAATTATTTTTGCTAGAAAATTACTCAGAACCCCCAAACATATATGGTGTTTTAGCAGACACCCTAGGGAATAAAATGGCGGTCATTGCAACTTTTTATCTTGCACGGTATTTGTGCAACAATTTTTCAAATGTTTTTTTTTTTTTGAAAAAAAAGTTTCATGAATTAAAAAATAACAAAACAGTAAAGTTAGCCCAATTTTCTTTTGTATAATGTGAAAGATGATGTTACGCCAAGTAAATAGATACCCAACATGTCACACTTTAAAATTGCGCACACTCAGGGAATGGCACCAAACTTTGGTACTTAAAAATCTCCATAGGCGACGCGTTAACATTTTTTACAGGTTACCAGTTTAGAGTTACAGAGGAGGTCTAGTGCTAGAATTGTTGCTTGCACTCTAACGCATGCGGCGATACCTCATGTGTGGTTTGAACGGCGTTTTACATATGTGGGCAGGACTTGTGTGTGCGTTTTTGCTTCTGAGTGCGAGCTACCGGGGACAGGGGCGTTTAAAAAGATTTTTTTTTTTTTTTTGTATTTACACTTTCTCTTTTACATTTTTATTTTTTTGATCACTTTTATTCTTGTTACAAGGAATGTAAACCTCCCTTGTAATAGGAATGGTGTATGACAGGTCCTCTTTATGGAGAGATGCGGAGTAAAAAAGACCCCACATCTCTCCTCGAGGCTGGAAAGCATGAGATCAAAAAAAATTCCCGATCTCATGCTTACCAGCCGCAATTGCGGCTTTTGTTACTATCACAGGCCGAACGTGATATTGTAACACTGCGCCCGGGCCTCCGACAGTCATAGTGATGACTGGTGACCATCTGGTCACTGGTAATCTCTATGGTCGTCATCCGGCGGGCAACTCTTTCTCCGGGTCCCTGATGGCACGGGAGAGCCCGGAGAAGCATCGGATGCCAGCTGAAAGCGAGGATATCTGAATGATGCCTGTATCTGCAGGCGTCATTCAGATATTCCCACTGAAAATCAAGGACGTCATATGACTGCCTTGGCCTGGAAATGGTTAAAAAATACTTTAATACACACACATTGTGTTCTTTATGAGAATTGGCTATGCCCTGAAAAGGTCTAATTCCTAGAATATTTGCTAATGTTGATCCAATTTAAAATTCTTTTATAAAGAAATGGTCTCATCCGGTAGTTGACCCTGGCATTTCACTTCTCAATAAACCCCTCACAGTTGTTTATGCAAGGATTGAGAGGGTTAAACTCTAAAAAAATAAAATAAAAAAAAATAAATAAAATGGACTATGGGCAGCTAAGACAGCATTATAAAAAAAAATTTATTTTATTACAAAAATTTAAAAATATAACAAACCAACAACACCCTATTACTTGACAAGAGCAACAGATACCCAATAGAACAGACATAGGATTGGATCCTATATAGGATATTGTGAAATCTGTAATAAATAAATAGATATATCTATCTCTCTCTATATGATCCAACCACTCCATGCTTGATTGTCAACGCATTTCACAATTTTTACGCTTCCTCAGGACATACTGGGTAGGTGCTGATAGGCCTGCAAACCAAGTATTGAGGGACACCACACAACACGAGTCATTAAACTTGCCGGGGATCCATTTTCAAGTATATAGCTCCCACGTGTACAGAAGAAAAGGGAGGATCCAACCTCCAATGAAATCAAAATAACTGACAGGTTCCAATGAGTATAAAGTAATGTATATCAGTTGTATTGTATGCCAAAAAGATACAGGGCTTCAAAAGTGGCCACTAGAAATCAGAGATGGGTATCAAAAAATAATGTATATCTCTTGGGCAATAACACTCACTTTAATACTCGTCAAACTTGGGGAAGCCTTTCAACACTATGAAAAGTTTTCCTTATTAGGGGGCTTGGTAGTAGAGACAAACACAGATCCCTAAAGTGGGGTAAAAGCACCTTTCCTTACAATCACTTTAATTCTAGAGAATACCAGATTGCTTGTATTTCTGCCTTTTTTTCTTGACTAGCATCTGACCTAGAGTACCTTCAAGAGACAGGTTTCCGCCATATCCATTTTCTTCCAGAAACCCTTTGCCTTAATCAGGAATTTTCTACAAGGAGTTTCTCATATCATTCCCCCAATTTGACCACCTGTGTCACCTTGAGATCCCAACCTGGTGCTCTCTGTTCTTCGGAGACTCCCCTTTTGAACCATATGGGGATATTTAAGGTTGCAAACATTGCACAGTTTCTCCCCGAACCCCCCGCTAAAATCTTGCAGAGGGCTGTGTTCTGGCAGCTGAAGATCCATAACTCTGAGTCTGTCAGAGCTCTATTTCTCTGCATAATGCTGTCATTCAAGCGCTTAAACATGCTTACTGGAGGATATAGCATAGGGGTGTGCACATGGATGTGCTGCTTCTCCATCATTTCACAACCACCACCTGGGGACAGGGTTGTGAATAAAGAAGTCATGCTTAACTGTCAAAACAAGGTTGCTGTGCTGTCTGACTGGTCCATGAATTACACGATTACTGAACACAATTTAAAAACCTTTGCAGGTAAAAGTTCAAATATATTGAAACATTTTAAAAATTTTAATAGGTTAGCTCTTTATTCAAACAGTGCGTACAGATAAAGGTGATTTACTTTAACAAATGAAGCATACAATTGACATAGTGTAATCATTCTCCTCTAAATAAACAAAATGCAGATTTCTTATGTGTAAAAGTAAGTACACCCTTTACAATTGACAGGTCCTCTTTATGGAGAGATCTGGGGTTTATTAGACCCCAGATCTCTCCTCCTGTCCTCTAAAACATTTGCTCGGTTTGATCACATGTTTACAAGCAGGTCATGGCTTGTAATCAAACTGAAACTGGAAGTGACGGTATCCTCCTCTCTTACAGTTTCTGGTGTCTCAGAAGAGCATCGGAAGTTTCTCTCACTCTGTCTAGTGCATCTGGTGTGACAGGCCACATTGGTACCGGGTTCCCTGGCGGATGAGAGAGCCTGGTAAAGGCGGTAGCTGAAAGGTAGGGGGACCCCCTTCCACTGTAAAATGATTGGGCAGCTAAATAGCTGCTCAGATTATTATTGCCTTGTAGAGAATCGTCGCCTGAAAAGAATATCAGGATCATGGCTGTAGCTACAACCATGATCCAGATATTATCACCAACTTCCCGTGGATGTGTGTGTATGTATGTATATATGTGTGTGTGTGTGTGTGTGTGTGTGTGTATATATATATATATATATATATATATATATATATATATATATATATATATATATATATATATATATATATATATATATATATATATATATATATATATAAATTTCTACCGGGAAGTGATTAAACAAGTCATCAGTTGAAATCTTTTCTTCACACATGTAGACATCACTGTTTTCAACTTAAAAGGGACAGCTAATGGACAACAGATGACTACAGTACATACACGGCTTAAAGCCTAACTCCATGTTTTTGTGAACGTTAAATAGTTCTTATTAACCAAACTATTTCTTTCACTTACACAGACAGTGGCTGTGAGTGCTGTATGAACCGTTCGTAGCCTCAGCTGCATACAGTACAGCCCTGTGTTCCATCAGCGGGATGAAGACTTCCCGTCTTGCTTCTGGAGCAAAATCGAGTCAGGCTGAGTGCTGCTCAGGGATTCACAGGAAGCATTGTGTTTTCTGAATAAAATCAAGGCTGTGATTGGCTGAGGCAGGCAGATGATTTCACAATCTCCTCAGCCAATCGGAAGCTTGAAATTATTGTCCATCTAATATTTGTAGTACAAAAGGTATTCATTTTTAAAAGTACACATATCTTAATTTTACAGTACAGGACACAGGCTGAATATTCATAGACCTTGGGTTATAGGCTGCTACCTTCAGGTGATTGGATGTTGGCAAAGCTTTTGGGCGCACATCCTTGGGCATACCCCCCCCCCCCCCCCCCAACCCCACTCTGAGATCTGTTTTTTTTATTTTTTTTTTTTCTATAGCAATTATAGCAATTAATACAAAGAAACACAGGGACAAAGATCTTGCTAGTGTCCTTAGATGACTGACCTCTTCTCCTTTATGGTGAGGTTTTCTATGCAAACTTGTTCTTATTTACTTCAAATTCTTTAATTAACTCATTTACAATAGTAGTGTATTTGATCAGTACGACCTCTAACACCTTGGCAACTGTACATGGATCCCATGGTGTGGGGACAGCCTGTAATGTTTCAGGCACTGGATTTTGCTTGGGTGCCAAGTGCAATGAGTCTAGTTAGCCACAGGGTGCTATATGTTTCCAGGGCTGTGGTCCATTCTTATGGTTCCCAGACCCTGTTATGCCCACTGTGATGGGCAAAGATGGACCAATACAGGGGCCAGAAATGCAAAAAAAGGTTAGACAGGTTCATCCTGTTACCGAATCTTGGCTGTAGCCATATAGGTATGAAACTTAGTATCTCTACTACTTGCATTACGCTTATTAGTGTTTTAACAAACTATTGTGAAACTGGTAACGTGTTTATGGAATCTTTAAACATAGTGGTAAGAATTTCCACCATTCAGAGCTTTGTCTCAGGTGGATGATTAAGTGTTACATCACACCACAGGTAGCACTGTTACCACCACTTCTCTCCAAAGCCCTTATAGGGTACTCAAGCCCTTTCACCCTTTTGCCATTCAGAATTCACTACAGGACAGTTGCCATTTTTCTGTGTATTCTTGAAGCACATTTACATCATTTCTGCATCTTACTCCTTGAGTACCCTATAGCGCAGGGATATGCAATTAGCGGACCTCCAGCTGTTGCAAAACTACAAGTCCCATCATGCCTCTGCCTCTGGGTGTCATGCTTGTGGCTGTCAAAGTCTTGTTATGCCTCATGGGACTTGTAGTTCTGCAACAGCTGGAGGTCCGCTAATTGCATATCCCTGCTATAGCGGAATACCCTCACTGATGGCAATAATGCACCAAAAGCTCAGGCAAACATTCACTCTGCCTGGATTCCAAAGTGCTCAAATTGCTCAATGAGGTTGCTTTAATTGCACTGGAGTAGGAACCTCTTTTAACACTGGTCTCTCCATCCAATTCTAGCTCTATTTCAGGTATGCAGCAAGTGACCTGCCTAACCAATGCAGATTTTTCTGAGACATTTCTCAGACAACTAATGGCTGTAATACAGCCATCCCCTGCCAGAGCCCAAAAGCGCAAGGAGACTGCAGAATATTTCTCATCCGCAGGCTCGTCTATACCCCTGACACTATGGCTTTACACTATATCAGGGATATGCAATTAGCGGACCTCCAGGTGTTGCAAAACTACAAGCCCCATCATGCCTCTGCCTCTGGGTGTCATGCTTGTGGCTGTCAAAGTCTTGCTATGCCTCATGGGACTTGTAGTTCTGCAACAGCTGGAGGTCCGCTAATTGCATATCCCTGCACTATATGCTTGCGAATGTAGATATGTTTACACGTGCTGTGCTTTGGTATAGCTGTATTTGATTCTCTTGCATCTATCTATGCTCTTTTGGGTGCTAAGAAACATGCAAAGTCTAAAAAGTCCTTTCCCATTCATGAACAAATGAACAGGGCAATTTGTGATAACCAGGTTTTTCCTACAAAAGGTTTTACCTACTCCAAGAGTAATTGCTGATCTACAGTATCTCACAAAAGTGTGTACACCCCTCACATTTTTGTAAACATTTTATTATCTTTTCATGTGACAACACTGAAGAAATTACACTTTACATTGCAGCAAAGTAGTGAGTGTACAGCTTGTATAAGTGTAAATTTTCCGTCCCCTCAAAATAACTCAGCACACAGCCATTAATGTCTTAAACGCTGGCAAAAAAAAGTGAGTACACCCCTAAGTGAAAATGTCCAATTTGGGCCCAAAGTGTCAATATTTTGTGTGGCCACCATCATTTTCCAGCACTGCCTTAACCCTCTTGGACATGGAGTTCACCAGAGCTTCACAGGTTGTCACTGGAACCCTCTTCCACTTCTCCATGACGACATCACGGAGCTGGTGGATGTAATGCCTCGTTTCCACTGAGCGGATCAGTTCGGTACGCTATTTTGGGTGTTCCCATTATGAAAGCGGCCCATACAACCGAACCGTACCGCTCCATTCAGAGTCCTACTTCAGATGTGGGGCCATAGAAAATGGAACGGTTCGGTTAGGGCGGAGCTACGATACATTCCACTGATTGGTTGACAGAAAACCCTCTGCTGTGCTATGCTGAGGCATTTTTTCTAAACCCTGTATGGCCTCTTGTGGTCCCACGTGCAGTGGAAATGCTCACCAGAATAGACCGGACCATTCTAGGCCATTCAAACTGTGCCGACCCGAACCGATCCACTCAGTGGAAACGAGGCATTAGAGACCTTGCGCTCCTCCACCTTCCATTTGAGGATGCCCCACAGATGCTCAATAGGATTTAGGTCTGGAGACATGCTCTGCTAGTCCATCACCTTTACCTCAGCTTTTTTTAGCAAGGCAGTAGTTGTCTTGGAGGTGTGTTTAGAGTCAATATCATGTAGGAATACTGCCCTGTGGCCCAGTACACCCCTCACAAAAATGTGAGGGGTGTATTTACTTTTGTGAGATACTGTATATCCAGTGGAAAAAGAATTCTCAAAAAAGTGAAATAGAAGGATGAGGACGACCACACTTCATTCAGTGTTTGACCTTGATAATAGATGGGTGCTCGTAGTGACTGTAATGGATGGCACTGCGTAAATCCCAATAAAATGATATGTTGTCACCAGCACTCAATGGCGTCCCTAGGGGTGCCAGAGGGGGCCCTGACCCCCCCCCCCAACATTATGATGTGCCCCCGCGCCCCCCCCCCCAAAAAAATTTTTTTTTTTTTTTACAAAAATCAATGTCTAAGAGGGAGAGAGTCCCCAGTCAGCTCCTGCGGGTGATTCCTCCCCCCTCCCCTGCTCGCTGACACTGCATAATGCGAGTGCTCACACAACCACGGCCGCCCGATCTGCTCCTTCACCTGCATTCTCATTGGCAGGGAGAAGAGCGAGTTGCAGGAAGGACTCCACCAGGACTCTCAGTTACTAAAAAAACAGACTGATTTCTCCCGTCTTTAGGACAGGAGAACCAGCCTGTAAATTCCAAGAGATGCCAGACCAGCGCTGTCAATAGCAGGGGCAGGAAAGCAAGAGGAGGCTGGGGAACCCCACAGTGGCAGAACACCAGAGCCCGGAGGCAAGACAACCTTTGCAACCCTGATAGTTCTCCCACTGCTTTGGACCCTTATATTTTCTTGGTATGCTGGTGACATATATCTCTTGTTTTCTGCCACCCTAGGGGGCCCCAATACAGTAGCAAGGGAGCTCACTGCAGAACATGTGAAAGGGCCCGTTGTGGGGTCGTAGTAAAGGGCCCCAGTGTATATATATATATATTTATGTGTGTGTGTGTGTATATATATATATATATATATATATATATATATGCATTTTATAGTTGCCCCCCTACTTTTGTCCCTGTCCCCCCATGTGCCCCCCCTAAATTTGAAAGCTGGAGACGCCACTGCCAGCACTCTGTTGCAAACATATACACTCATTTATTAGTACAAGGTCACAGTCAAATAAGCCAATGTTTTGGTGGCCACACAGGGTCCTTTCTTCAAGGCGATCTAGTGAGGAAGGGACCATAAATAGAACACTTAGAAACACTGCCTTCTGGCTTAGTTCTTTTGTGTTTAAGCCCTAGAACAAGTCATAACACATTTCCAGAATGACTCATGTTTCTGTCCATATGCAAAGAATCTTATGTTTGAAAGACTGCTCAGCTGAAATTGCCTGTAAAAGACACCTCCCTTGTATGCCCCTTTGAAGGAAGACATCTTTTTGGGGGAGAGGTCCTTTTTTTACAGCGAAAGGCTCTAAACCCTCTCCTCTTCAGGAGCTTCTACCTACTCAAAATGCAGAGTGTCCCATCGCTGTCCATATGCTTCATCTTCAAAGACAAAATTCCCTTCTGTTCTGGTGCAAGATTTGGAACACAAAGCCCACCAAGTCTTTCCCAAAGCCTCCTTTCGCAATGAAGGGGCACACTCTTAAGAGTGGGGGAAGGTCTGTTTGCATTCCTCTGGATCTCAAAAGTTCTGGATGTATAGGCTCAATCAATAGTTTCAAATGGGTACAAGATAGTTTCAAATTCTACACCCTTGGGTCATCTTTGGTCCTACTGGAGGACAGTTTCAAAGCATTTTATTCAAACCTGTTCACGGTACTATACTGGAACTATACTTTTTATGTATGCTAGTACCTTTGAGTATGCAAGTTCAATTTTGCAGTAGGAGACAAGCACTTCCAATTTCTCAAAATGCCATTTGATTTATTTTCTTGCACCCAGAAAATTTACAAAGGTGCTTGCACCCCTATTCACCTTCTTAAAAACTCCAGGTTACAGAGTACCTAGACTACCTTCTGAAGGATTAATTTCCTTCAAACGGTCTGCAAATCTCCAAAGGACTATTCAGGCTTTCAATTGATACCTGTGAATGATCGGCCCTGGACACTTCAATTAATGAGCAATTACATGCGAGTCGTCGCTAATAGCTGCAAGAGCTGTCGGCCTCCCATTGTTTTTAATGGAGCTTCCTGCCCACAGCTAATGTCGGAACTCCCACTGTGTCTTTTGCATCAATTTGCAAATGATCCCATTCACAATTGTGAATGGGTCCTAACATCCAAAAGACATACCTCAGTCAGATTCTCCATGAGCATTCTGGGCCTTATAGTGGCCTTATTTGGAGCTGTTCCAATCACTCAGTACCACTCAGGACCTCTCCCAATATAACATTCTGTTGGTCTCCAGCAAACATACTTGTCTCTCAACTTCCCTATGCTTCTCCCTGTTCAAGCAAGGGATGCTCTACAAACAGACAAACATTTCCCAGAATGCTTATCAGCCTGCAAAAATAAAAAAATATGGACCCTGTCTGACATATTTGCAAATGTGTGCAACTAAACCCTCTGTTTTAATGTGAATTGTTAAACAGGGTCAATTTGTTTTCTTGTTTTTTTGCAGGCTAGCTGGTAAGTGTGCTGGGAAATTTTGGTCTGTTTGTGTTGTGCCTTTCCCTTCCATGTGCACCTTACTGCAAAGGCTAGTTGTACATTGGAGTGGTTGCCATCCTTTTGTATAGCTTGTTCGCAAGGAACCTTTCAGCTTGGTGGATTTCCAGTCTAGCCTAGGAAATGTGAAAGTCGTTTCTCCCACACTCACGGGAGGTGATAACAGATACCAAACTCACAGGCTAGGGAGGAGTGTTCCAATTTCTTACAGAGTGGGGAACCTGGTAACCCAGGGAAGCAGAGCTCTTCATCCAACCTGGTGGTTAGAGCAGTAAAATGGGCTCTGCACCACTGGATCCTACTTCTTCAGGTACACGCAATCAAAAAAGCCAAAGTGGAGACCTTTAGCTGGATAGAAAGCTCACACCGCGTGAGAGCAATCCCACACTTCAACCTCAAGGTGCAGGTCCAGTCCGCAATCTGGAAAGGAGCCACTGGAACAGGAAAAGGTTTGACCGCACTCACAGGTTTGAAGCAAAAGTGAGGACTTTATTGAAGATAGAAATCATCAGACAACATCGTAGACATCATGACATCAATGCAGACCTGGCAGCGATGAACGCATTCACAAATTGAGAATTCGCTCATAATCTGGGACATTTAGCAATTATCAAGCAGCCTTGTAGGAAGTAAGTCTAATCATTTTCTGTGTGAAAAACAATGTCCAGCACTCTCTGCTGTTTACATCCTGGGAGTAAACAATTGGAAGGTGAATTTCCTCAGACACCCAGGCCTTTAGGTTCATTAACAAATTACCCCTTTTTCTGGCTAGAACCAAGAATCCTCTAGGACTGGCATTGGTTGCGCTGGTAATTCCCCACCCGCCATTCAGGTTAATCTATGCCCCCCAGTGTGGATTCTTCCTCAAGATATAAAAAATGGTGATTTTCATTGCACCAAACTGGTCCAGAAGAACCTGGTACATGGACACACTCAAGCTTCTGGGACATGACCCCTGACGTCTCCAAGGATAATTAGACCTGCTATCTCAAGGCTCCCTACTCCATCCTGCTTCTATGGTTTATTGGCATGCCTGTTAAAACCCAGGCCATGATGGATAGTGTATATCTGACTCCATCTCTCCCAAAGCCAGAAAAGCCACTTCTAGTAAAATCTACTACTACCGTATCTGGTGTGAACACAGGCATTTCAACCCCAGGGATTACTAGGCACCTTGCATTCTGGCCTTTCTGCAGGCAAAAATATATTTAAAAAGTTAAAAAAAAGTTTAAATGTTAAAATGTACATTTTATTTTAAGAAAAAAAAAAAACATTTGTACAAGAGATTTTTATCCCTGAATGTATAGGGCTGCACTCTTAGACTAAACCGCCGAGTATAGACTGTACTATGGTAGAGGAGTTTAGTTTAGTTTTGGCACTAGTTCTTTAAAAAAAAACGATTTTATGGCACATGAAAAAGTTCAGTGAAGGGAAACTAAATTAAAGGGAAAATTTGATGGACGAATTTGGAATGTGCGTCACTGGGAGTTTGTTTGCCTTCGCTTGGATCATCAGAAAGAACATCTGGCAGCAGATGAACCTGATGAATCTGTATCTTCTCAGATGTGTCCAATATGTAATTCTTTTTTCAACAATAATTATTGTCATACAGTGGCACAAAAGTATGTCAACCCCTTGGAATTAACTGGTTTAATGTAGTAATTTGCCATAAAATGTGGTCTTATTGCAGAAAAACTTTTTCTTGTCACTGTATTTATTTACATCTGCTACATATTCAGAAAGTAGGATAGACAGGCCATTGACAGGCCTGGCATTTTCACATACCTCCACCAAAGTTAAAGTGTTACAATATTGGAAGTAGTATACACCAATACTGTGCTAAGATGATCTTTTAGACACATAGGAATAAATGGTATTGTACATACATGCAAGTAAAATTCATTTTTATTATATCCAAAACCTATACATGACATGACAGGACACAAGAGCAAAATATTAGGGAACAAAAAGACAAATACAATGCTTCAACATGAGTAAAAGTACAAAGTGCATCTAAAAGTATCCCTGCAGGTAGCTTCAAGGCTAACGTGAACAAGCCATTAAGGCCTATTGCACTTAAGATAAAAGTTAATATAATTTTAAAATTTTATACATTAGTTTTTGGGGGGTTTTTTGTCTGCCTGTGACCCACGGGGGAGATTTCTCTTCACTTCCTGTGTTGAAGATGCAAGAGGAAATTACCAAACTGGGAGTAATTCCCATCTGAAAGAATTTTCATTAAAAGTGGTGTCCCAGTTGGAGGATTTCCCTGACTTCTTGCTCTGGTGACAGCACTAGAGTTAGGAGTCAATTCTTTCTGTATCAGTGACAATAATATTCAGGACAAACAAATAAGATGAATTTCCACAACAGGGATTCAGACAACAATATAAACATAACATAAGGGTTTAACCTCTCCCTACTCTATCCAAAATAAATAACTAAGCCCTTCCATACACTTTAACATGTCAAACTATTTCAGAAAATCCTCTACCTCCCTTTTATTTTATTTTACTTTTTTAATGCCGTAAATTGGTAATATTTAGAGTGGAACTTAATGCTGGAATATGTTACCAAAGATAACGTGCTTCAAGAGCTTGTAGTAAGATAGACGTCTGTTATTAAGCTGCATAGCCCCTATAACATATTTTGTAAAGCAATACGTCAATATGTCGCACTATGTTAATCCTGTATAACAATAATATAGCTCCTCTGAGCAACCATGAATATACTTCAGATTTCACTTTGAGATTATTCTCAAAATTAAAGATTTTTGTACTAAAAATGTTGTACTACTAAAAGCATAAAAATATATAGCAGCATAAATCAAGCATTAAAGATCTGTTGCAATGCCCAGACTTTTAACAGACAAAATTCCCCTAATGGGTCATGTCATCTGTTTCTAGTGTTTATGACCAGAATGATGAAGTTACTTGTTATATAATTTTATGAAGCAATGAGTCAGCTAAGAGTCACAGTAATGATAATACATTGCAATAGTAAGGAAAGCATGATATGATAATACTTTTAAAAGAGACTTTGTTAAATATTGTGATAAAAAAAGTGCAATGAACCTGTGCTAATCTGATCTACAACTTTTCTTTTAGAGACTGTTGTAGATAGTGTGTTGCTATAGTTTGTGGTGCCTAATTTCTTTCTGTTCTGTAGTTAAAGCAAAATATATTTTTTTGTTTGGAACATTTTGGGGTTGATTTACTAAAGGCAAATAGACTGTGCACTTTCTGCAAGTGCAGTTGCTCCAGAGTTTAATAAATGAGCAGAAGATCTGCTGACTTTCATCATCCAATCATGTGCAAGCAAAAATTATGTTTTTGTTTATCGTTTTCCTTGCACATGTTTGGATATTCTGTGCAAAGTGAAGCTTTACCTCATTTACTAAGCTCTGGAGCAACTGCACTTGCAGAGTGCAACTGCACTTTGCAAAGTGCGCATTCTATTTTCCTTTAGTAAATCAACCCCGTTATGTCCGTAGCAGATCTATCAGAGGTGCAAGAGGCCCAAGTCCCAAAAGGCTGGGTATCACCTGGGCTTCTGTTTACCATAGAGCATCCTCACATGAATTTTAGACTTTGGAAGTTGCCATGGTCCTCAATGTGAGCAGAAGACTACAATGCACATGTTTTTATTTTTTCATTAACCTGGCTTTCCAAGATAACGTCATTATTATGTGTTTTGGGAGTCATCCTGATCAGTCACCCTGATCTGACCAGAATTTTGTTGCAATTGTAATCTCTAAATAAGACAAGAGAACTCAGAAAACACCCTTAGTTGATGGAGCCTTCGAGAAAGTCTATTGATTGTGTTGCATTTTTCAATTAATAAAATAATAATCTCTACCAGATAATGTTGACTTCACAGATATTTTCTAAGTATATACAGATTTCGGGGCACCTAAGATTTTTTTTTTTTTTTTTGAATGGCCATACGATTATCTCATGAAGCCCCTGAGTAGACTTATAGGAGTCTGATAATGTTGATATATAGACTATCAATTTAAGAATTTGTAATGCACTTTCTTGCTTCTTTTTTGGCAGAGTTTTAAGTCCACGATGACCTTCACCGCCAGATAAAATGCAATAGTTTACTCCCTTTTTGCTTCGAGAAATGGACTGTCTTATCTAGCTGGTCTGGTCCAGTACCGTTATGGCAGCGCCCATGTTTTCTTTCACTTTCTTTTTTTTTTTTTATCTTTATTTAATTTTTCAGAATCTTAATACAAAAACAAACCCCAAACATATGAGGGGAATACAATAAAACTTACAGCAAAAATTCACAATTCTCTTAAACAAATGCCTTACATACTCCCCCACATATAGTCTCTCCCCCCCCCCGTACCCCCCCCCCCAGCACCTACAGATTTTCTCTCGTCTGATTTAGTCTTGACGAGTTCTTATGTTCCGGATCTCGTCCTACAACATAATTGCTTCCACATAGCGCTCAGTTTTTTTAAATGTAATCCAGCAATCCCATTTACCCCCTTGTACATTTTGGTCCCTTCCTAGATATTCTCCTCATTCTTCTCTCTCCAAGATATATATTTCATTAACTCTGGCCACCCAGTCCCTAATCCTAGGCGCTTCTGATTCCTGCCATTTCTTTGGGATAATATTTTTAGCTGAATTTAATAGTACCGGAACTATTGAAGTTTTATACCCTCTCTTTCCCCCTTCCGACCTATGGAACAAACAGTCCCAGGGGTCGAAGGGGATCGCCTTTCTTGTTATTTCTTCAATTAACCTAGTCACTTGCCAAAAGATTTTTATTTTAGGGCACTCCCACCACAGGTGCGCCATAGTTCCTGGGGATGCGCATCCTCTCCAACAGTTCGGGGACCTTTCTGGTGTAAACTTACTAACTCTGACCGGGGTCATATACCACCTGGTCAGACACTTGTAGTTACTCTCTCTAGTTTTTGTATCGACTGCCGTTCCGTGCGTCGCCCCCAAGATGCACCTCACTTTATCACCATCGCCGCATGCTCCCAACTCCACTTCCCATTTTTTGATGAACGGAGGTAACTCCGTCCCCATTCCCCTCACCAAAATTTTGTAAATTTCTGAGATTTTCCCCTTCACTGACTCCTTGCAGAATAGCTTCTCTATCGGTCTATAATCCGCTTCCTCCCGTAGCCTCCCTGGCGGTTTTCCCGAGTGTGGCTCGGGGTTACATTTCAGGACCATTAGCGGTAACCCCGAGCCACACTCGGGATTACATCGCAGGATCCTGGTGCCTCCTTACTTACCTTGTCCCCGGGATCCTGCGATGTCCCCCGCACTGTCCGAGGGCTCCGTCCTCCTCCGAAGCCTCTCCGTGCCAGGCTCCGTTCCCTGCGAGCGTCGCGACGCACGGGGGCGGAGCCTGGCGGCAAATTCAAAAAAATGTAAAAATCATAACACATACAGTACTGTAATCTTACAGATTACAGTACTGTATGAAATCATTTCACATCCCATTTGTCCCCAGTGCTCTGGCCCATGCCCTGCATGCAGTTTTATATTGCATATACTGTTCTTTCTGCCTGGAAACTGGAGATTGTCCATAGCAACCAAAAAGTGTCCCTTTACGTCAAAAATGGCTTTAGACCAGCTAGAAAACTGCGATAGTAAATTAGAACACTTGCAGAATTGAGCGATAGTGAATCGTGTGGAAATTTATTTTATTACTATTTATTTTTATTTTTTATAATTATTATTTTTTTTTTATTATATTATAATTTATGTTTTTGTGTTTCAAACTTTATCATACCCGGGATATCTACTAGACTCTTGTTTGGACAGATTTAAGTGTGTTATTGTTAATAATTAAATACCTACAATATAAAACGCCAAATTTCATTGCAAAATAATTGTACCGCTTTCAGCACCTAAAATCAGAAAGAATCATACCGCCAGGGAGGTTAATGGGCCGGGGAGACTATTAATAAAGTGCGCTAGCTGGCCGTATCTCCACCCATTTAATATCCAAACCTCCTCTTGTGCTGCTATTTCTTGAAAAGTGCAAATTTTCCCTCGCTTAATGATACCCCTAACTTGTGCCTCGCTATCCAATATCCAATTTTCACCCACTTTCTCCATCCCCGGGGGGAAAGAGTAAGTTCTCCTTCAAAAACATTAAAGGAGAATTATATTCCCACTTGTTATTTAAGTACAACTGGTCCCAAATTTTAAATGTGAGGTGTGTAATATAGTGTGTGTCCTTTCCCAAGTTCCTAAAATGTGGGGGATTCCAAATCAAATGATTTAATTGTGTATTACTTAACCCTTTTTCTAAATTAACCCATCTTTTATTTTCCCTATTGTTTGCCCAATCCAGTGCCCGTGCTATGACTATTGCTTTATAATACATCCTAAAATCTGATAGGGCCAGCCCTCCACTTACTTTTTCTCTCCTCAACACCTTGTGGGCAATCCTTGGTTTCTTATTGTCCCAAACGTATTTACTTATGAGACTGGACAACACTTTAAAAAAGTTTTGCGGTAGGGGAATCGGGAGCATCTGCATCTTATATAGCACCTTTGGGGTCATCACCATCTTTACTAAGTTAATTCGCCCCATCCATGAGACGGGGCAATATTTTATTCTATTTATTTTCGCTCTTATTTCATTTAATAGAGGAATAAAATTCAGCCTATACAACTTCTCTCTATAACCCGTTAAATTGACCCCCAGGTACTTTATGCTGTCTTTCCATGGGAAATGAAACACTTCACCAAGTCTACGCACTTCCTGTTTTTTAATATTGATTTTTAGGGCTTCTGACTTTTCTATATTAATTTTAAAGTTTGAGAGCTCACTGTAATTCCTCAATGTGGACAGCAAATTTGGTATCGTGATTCTAGGATTGGAGACATAAAAGAGCACATCATCCGCAAAAGCGGCCAATTTATGTTCCTCCTCGCCCACTGTGCAGCCACTTATATCTGGATTTTTCCTAATCATAGCTAGGAGGGGTTCTAAGGCCAGGACAAACAAAAGCGGAGACAATGGGCAGCCTTGCCTCATCCCGTTTTTAATAACAAATTGTGCTGAGGGAGTGTTATTGACACTTACAAATGCTGTAGGTTGGTTATATAAGATTTTTATCCATTTTAACATTGTAGGCCCTACTCCCAATACTTCGAGTGTACAAAACATGAATCCCCAGTCTACCCTGTCGAATGCCTTTTCGGCATCTATCGACAGAAGTAGACTGGGGACCCCACTCGATTTAAATGCCTCCATTATCAGGAGGGACCGCACCCCGTTTTCCCTGCCCTTCCTCCCAGGGACAAATCCCACCTGGTCTGGATGGACCAATAAGGACATTTCTTCTCTAAGCCGTACTGCCAACACTTTTGCGTATAGCTTGGTGTCCACGTTTAAAAGCGCAGTCGGTCTATAACTCGTGCACGAAGTCCTGTCTCTCCCCTCCTTGGGTATAAGTGTCACCGCAGCCAACAGGGCATCTCTACACAGTTCTCCCTGCCTCCCTACACCATTCCCTATTTGGCTCAGCCGAGGGACCAGGGTGCTACTAAATTTCTTGTAGAAGCTGCTTGTAAAACCATCTGGCCCCGGACTTTTGCCCGGGGGGGAAGACTTTAGGGCCATGTATATCTCCTCTTCCGTTATCGGGCGCTCTAGCTCTAGTGTATCTGCTTCCGACAATGTAGGAAGTCCCGCTCTTTTTATAAACTCTCTCATCTTCTCTTCCTTATTTCCCCTACTTTTTCCCTCTTGCCCAACCGAGTAGAGCGATGAGTAGAACTGTCTGAATTCCTCTCCTATCTCTTTGGTAGTGTGTCTCATTTCACCTTTACTGTTTTTGATCTTCTCTATATAATTCTCATCCTTTTTTTTCCTGATGACTGATGCCAAATCTTTCCCCACCTTATTACCTTTCAGATGGAACCGTTTTAGTTGTTTATTCTTGATTTTCACCATCTCTTCTTCTAATAACTCCCTGAGCTCTTCTCTTTTTAGTGTCAATTCTTTAAATGTGGGTTCTTCACTTCCCCTCGAGGCTTTATGGAGTTGTTCTAGCTGGTAGATTTTAGCGATAAGACTTTCTTTCTTTTTTCCCCTTTCTCTCTTCTCACCTGAACTTATAGAAATTATAACCCCCCTTATGTATGCCTTGAAGGCCTCCCACAGGACTGCCCCTGTTATCTCGCTCGACTCATTATTAATGAAGAACTCGTCAATTTCCCTCTGAATTTTCTCGGCAACAGTGTCTTTCTTGAGGAGGACCTCATTGAACCGCCATGAGAACGGGACCCTTTGAAGGCCCCTGAACTTTACAATCATCGATATTGGGGCATGGTCTGATAAAGTCACAGCCTCAATCTTCGACTCTACTATGCAATCCAACAGGCTGTGATCAACCATCAGGTAATCCAGCCTTGAATAGGTCCTGTGGACCGGGGAGAAGAAAGAGTAATCCCTCTCCTTGGGATGCTATACCCGCCAAACATCAATAAGTTGGCTATCATGGAGCTTTCTCCCTAGTCTCAGCAATAACTTTTTTCCCGCTTCCCGGGTTCCAGAAGACCTATCCAAGGCTGGGTCTAAACAACAGTTAAAATCACCTGCCAAAATTGTTTCCCCCTCCTTAAATGCATCCAAACTAGACAGGGTCCGGGAGAGATATTTAATCAGGTCTCTATTCGGGCAATAGACGTTGGCCAATGTGTACATCCTATCCCCTAGTTTAATTTTTACAAACAGAAACCGCCCCTCTTCATCCACCCTCTTCTCGATCAGTGTGAGTTTGATCCTTTTCGAGAACCCGATAGCCACTCCCTTTGCCCTTTTGATTGGTGAATCACACTACATCCAGACTGGAAAATTCTTTGAGTTCAGCTTAATGTTTTCTTCCTGCACCAGGTGGGTCTCCTGCAGGAAGACCACATCTGCATCATAACTATGCAATTCATTCAAAATTGTCCGCCTCTTCCCTGGTGAATTTAACCCCTTCACATTGTAGGACAGACACCTAACCTCTATCCCGAAGCTCATCCACCATACCATTTGTTGTGCATCTGCAAGGACAGCCCCCACCTACCATTCCACCCCCCCCCACCCTCCCCCCCGCAGGCCCACCCCCCCCTTCCCCCCACCCAGCACCCCACTACCCCCACCTCCCCTCCCCCCTCCCTCCCCCCTCTGCCAATATCTGGCCATTGGGCTGCAGTGTCGAGATTACCATGCTCTTGACCTGCTTCCCCTCGTGCTATAGGGTGAGACTCTGGCCATGGACAGCCGTGGTGTCCCCTCTCCCCGAAGGGGGGGGGACTGCAGAGGCCCTCCTACCAATCACTTATTCACTCCCCTTCCCCAGCCCCCCGCCCCCCCCCCCTCCCACCAACTCAACTCCCCAACAAACCCCCCCCAGCCCCCCATCTCCCTCCTCCTCCTTCTGTTTGGGATAATTATGATCAAGAACCCCTCAATCAAGGCATAACCCCATCTGGTATATTAGGTACAGGAATCTCTATGTTCCTGCAGAAATCCTGCAGGTCCCCCATACGTTTCATCTTAAAAGTCCTGCCTTTTTTTGTCACACTCAGGGACAACGGGAAACCCCAACTATATTTTAGGTTTGCACCCTTCAATAAGTCCAGTAACGGTCTTAATTGGTGTCCAGAGTTCCCGCCGACAGATCTGAAAATATTTGAATTTCCTGGTTGTTAAATTTCACTGGTTGTACCCCTCTTAGATTACTCCAAATCTTTGCTTTGTCCTCAAATTGATGGAACTTTACTGTAATGTCCCTGGGCACATCTTCTCTAACATTTGGGGGTTTTCTTATCTTTAGTTCACAATCTTGGTTCCTTCCCAGCAGTGGGTTGAAAAGTTCTTTCATCACTGTGAACAAGTCTCCACCTCTCTGCTCTGGTAGGGATCTGATTCTTAGATTTTGCCGCCTGTTTTGGTTTTCTTGTTCCTCCAATCTGCACATCAACTCACATTGGTCCCCCTGAAGGGTTTTTACTTGTTTTTTAAGGGCCACTATGTCCTGGACATGCTGTTCCACCACCCTCTCCGCTTCTTCTACTCGCTTTAGGAGATGTCCCAGATCTGTCCTAACGTTGAGGATTTCAGCCTTAATTGAGTTTTCCAGCCTGATAAACATATCTTGTATCTCAAATTTAGTTGGAAGAGCTTCTACAGCTGGATCAGCCTCCATACTTAGGTCCGGTTCTGTTTCGGCTTGGGCCTCTATGTTGGGGGTCCCCCCTTGCGCACCTTTGTTCTTAACTGTGGCCTTTTTTTTATCCTTAACTTCTTGCTGTTTGTTATTCAGACCTGGGCTTTTTAGGAATTTTTGGATTGTGCTGGAATTTAAGCTATCCCTGGGCTTATTAGGCTCTGCTTGTTTTTGTGAGCGTCCTCTCATGATCTTCCCTTCCCTGTTCTCCACTTCTTCACCTTTTACAGCGGTTTTATTATTTCTGCAGGGATGGCCGACCTCCAGCTCTCCTCAGCTTAGCAGTATAGCAGCTTGCGACTGACTATCCTCCAAATTATCCTCCAAATTCGCCCAGGTAGCCCCTTTAAGCTTTAAATATCTTTACCGATATATTTCTATACAGTTCTATTGGCACTTCCCTGGGTCACTTCAGCCTCTCATCTCCCTTCCTTTGTTTTGATGTTAATGTTATGTCACGCCAGAGGGCTACAGAGGGCTCCACTCTCCTTCCGGGCTAGACCATGTGCACTTAATTCCTTGGTTGGTATGTGTGTGGCCATACAATACATTCCCTCTATACATCACATGCCCGCAGCACCTTTAGATTTTTATTTCTGCGTTAAGTTATCACTGTCACAGCCATACAGTTCATATGAGTGGGAGTAATTTCCATAAACTCTTCACCACAGAGAAAGGTCCTACCTGTATCCTGTAGACCTCTTAGGGACAGCCTGGTATTTCAGTGAGGGTTCAGTGAGGATTAGTGAAGATTGGATCACTCTGATGAGGTTAACCGCCGTCTGCGCACAGGGGGACCCCTCACCGACTGGTCTTCACTTGTCCGCTTTCCATTACAACCAAACCGCTGTTTACTAGTTGCACCGTTCACACTCACTTTTTCTGTTGTTTGTTGAACGGTTGCCTCGTTGAGGGGGGTGGATCGGAGGGCGTGCAGGAAGCCTCAGGGAGCCGAGCCGGAGAAGGAAGCGGAAGACGCTGTAGCGGCGAGCGACCGCTCCAACATCCAGCCATCCGGTACGCTGTATATATACACTGGTCTTCTCTCCTCTTCTGTAAGACCGGCGCCAAGCGTGCTCCTCTGCCGCCAAGGAGGGGGTTTAGTCGGCTGGCCCCGGGCTCTCACCCCGTGCCTTCTGGATAGCCTCCGACCTCCGTCTTCACTGCCCCACTGCCAGGCCCCTCCCCCTCACAAAGCACGTCACATCCCCTGTCAAACATGTTTCTTTCACTTTCTATTGGTCACATGATGTATACACCTACTTAACTGTTCCCTTGCTGTTAAGATCTGAATGCTGATTGGACTAAACTATACAGTCACACCTATATCATGCCTAGAACTTATACATATTCATACCTATATATTGTTAAACCTTATGTTTGTAAGTCAGAGACACTTCCTTCTTCATTTGGCCTTGTAGAGCTGAATATCGGTGTGTGTTGTGTCTCTCCACTGCAGTGTATGGAATAAACAGCACCTTCTTCCTTTTTTATTGATTTGGGCTCACTGTTTCATCTAAATGTCTTGTTTTTGAGACTCCCCAACCTGATTTAACAGAAGGATGCCGTGACTCGGATACAGTCCGGTGGGCTCTCGGCCAGAGAGACAGGACACTCATGCTGAGCAGACAAGTGGCCATGATAATAAACTGTTATTCTTACTTATTCTGCTCACTGTGGCGAGTAATTAGTCAGTGTCTGGGGTTCATTAGCTGAAGGAGTCTTATGCTGTTGATGAGATGGTGAGATTAACCACTTCTGGACCGCCCACCGTCGTTATACGTCGGTACTTTGAAGAGGAATGTCGTTGCTATGGCAGCAGCTAGCTGCCATAACCCCGGTATCCTCTTTTTCAGCGGCGGTCCACTTCAAGATAAAAGTGGTCTCTGTGGCAGATTCACCGCGAGATCACTTTTATGGGCGGGCCTCCCTCCCGCCGCGCTCCTGTGCCCTCCGCCACTTACCGGAGCCATCGGCAGCGGCGGAGGCCAGGAGAAGCAGGATCCTTCTTCTGGCCTGACATGGAGACGAGTGAGGGGAAGATGGCCCCCCACCCATCTCCATATCATTGCAGGGCAGAAGCGACGTCAAAACGTCACTTCCGCCCATAGCTCTTAAAGGGACATTTTTTTTATTGCATTTTAGTGTAAATATGAGATCTGAGGTCTTTTTGACCCCAGATCTCATATTTAACCACTTCAGCCCCGGACCATTTGGCTGCCTAAAGACCAGAGCACTTTTTACAATTTGGCACTGCGTCGCTTTAACTGGCAATTGCGCGGTCATGCAATGTTGTACCCAAACAAAATTTGCGTCCTTTTTTTCCCCACAAATAGAGCTTTCTTTTGGTATTTGATTGCCTCTGCGATTTTTATTTTTTGCGATATAAACGAAAAAGACCAAAAATTTTGAAAAAAAATGATATTTTCTACATTTTGTTATAAGAAAAATCCAATAAACTCAATTTTAATCATACATTTAGGCCAAAATGGATTCAGCCACATGTCTTTGGTAAAAAAAAAGCGTATATTTATTGGTTTGCGCAAGAGTTATAGCGTCTACAAGCTAGGGTACATTTTCTGGAATTTACGCAGCTTTTAGTTTATGACTGCCTATCATTTCTTGAGGTGCTAAAATGGCAGGGCAGTGCAAAATGACCCTGTTTTGGAAAGTAGACACCCCAAGGAAATTGCTGAGAGGCATGTTGAGCCCATTGAATATTTAATTTTTTTTGTCCCAAGTGATTGAAAAATGACAAAAAAAAACATTTTACAAAAAGTTGTCGCTAAATGCTATATTGCTCACACATGCCATGGTTATATGTGGAATTACAACCCAAAATACATTCTGCTGCTTCTCCTGAGTATGGGGATACCACGTGTGAGACTTTTTGGGGGCATACATTTTTGATTTCACTCCTCACTACCTATCACAGTTTTGTAGGCCATAAAATGCCCAGATAGCACAAACTCCCCCCCCCCCCAAATGACCCCATTTTGGAAATTAGACACCCCAAGCTATTTGCTGAGAGGCATGTTGAGTCCATGGAATATTTTATATTTTGCAACAAGTTGCGGGAAAATGACAAACTTTTTTTTTTGCACAAAGTTGTCACTAAATGGTATATTGCTCAAACATGCCATGGGCTTATGTTGAATTACACCCCAAAATACATTCTGCTGCTTCTCCTGAGTACGGGGATACCACATGTGTGAGACTTTTTGGGAGCCTAGCCGCGTTCGGGACCCCAAAAACCAAGCACCGCCTTCAGGCTTTCTTAGGGCGTAAATTTTTGATTTTACTCCTCACTACCTATCAGTTTTGAAGGCGATAAAATGCCCAGATAGCACAACCCCCCCCCCCCCCCCCAAATGACCCCATTTTGGAAATTAGACACCCCAAGCTATTTGCTGAGAGGCCATTTGAGTCAATGGAATATTTTATATTTTGCCACAAGTTGCGGGAAAATGACAAACTCACCATGCCTCTCAGCAAATAGCTTGGGGTGTCTACTTTCCAAAATGAGGTAATTTGGGGGTTTTGTGCTATCTTGGCATTTTATGGCCTTCGAAACTGTGATAGGTAGTGAGGAGTGAAATCAAAAATTTACGCCCTTAGAAATCCTGAAGGCGGTGATTGGTTTTCGTGATTGGTTTTCGGGGCCCCGTACGCGGCTAAGCTCCCAAAAAGTCCCACATATATGGTATCCCTGTACTCAGGAGAAGCAAGAAGGAGAATTAATGTGTAAGCTCGATTTTGGCGCCACACTATTTATTCAGTCTCCTATTGTGTTTCTGGTGAGCGGTGTGTTATGTGGAGTTGGTCTTTGTCAATGGTAGGTGTTTGCTTTATTTTCTCTAACTGGTATTTTTTGATACTTTGGTTCCTTCTCTCTATTTGTGTGTCACTTGGTATCTATATTGGCTATTATACTTAGAGTGAGCATGTATATGCATACTTTTTATGGTTTCTTTTTTCTTTTTTCCTTTTCAGTGGTGTTGGCTAATAGATATTCCTCCAGTTAGGCTTTCCAATAGAAAACTATTTTTGGACGACATCTATGGCTGGAATACTCCCCTCTTTTGGGGCTCTTTGAGGGATAGGTTTTCCCTCTTCCTGTCTGTCTGATTGAAAAGTTCTGGCTGGTTGCAGATTTTTTAGGTAAATTTGGGATAGTATTATTTAATATAACTGTTCGCTTCATTTTCATGGACTTGCTCTATTGGATTAATTTGCGCTATTGGATTATTCTTTTGGTTATTGTTGGTTATTTATTTTTAACATATACAGGCCATTTTTGGATGAAAATTGGGCACAGGTCCGGCGTCCTCCTGTCTCTGCGCTCCCTCCTGCCCTCTGTGGGGGGGCACACACCTTCTTTGCTCCTCAGTTTTGACTGTCTGGTTTTCAGATGTGTAAGTTTGCATACCCTTGATCATTAAGCAATGAATCATATTCATGTGTGTTTGTTATATTGCAATGGACTTGTATTTTCTTTATGTAACTCTCCCTATTCTTTAATTGAAGGTTCCTTGGTTACATGTTCAAGTTGGTTCTGAAGAAGCTATCTTGTGAAACGCGTCAACCTTCTTGTTGAAAATATTTTACACACATTGTAACCTATGTCGTCGAACCTTTGGACAGTATTTAATTGTTTTTATAATGTTTATACTTATGCATTTTTGTAATAAATCTTTATCAAATAATATATGTCTATATTCCTCTGTGGTACTGTTATAATCCGTCATGTTGTTCTTGTTATGTATATACTGTATTAGGATGAGGTACCCCCTTTAGCTTTTTTTGTCCATAAATTTATCCCACATAATCTTGCCAGCGCTCCCTATGTAATCTGGGCAGTTCGGTGGCTCTACGTGACCATCTCTTCCCTCGTAAACCTTAAAACTATATGTATAGCCTGTGGCCCTGTCACAGAGCTTATACATCTTGACCCCGTATCTGGCACGCTTGCTGGGAAGATACTGTTTGAAAGACAAGTGGCCAGAAAATGTAATCAGGGACTCATCAATGCAGACAACTTGATGGGGAGTAAACAAGGCTGCAAAACTTTGGTTGAAGTGGTTTACGAGGGGTTGAATTTTGTAGAGCCAATCGTATCCAGGGTCTCCACAAGGACAACAGAGTTCATTGTCGTTGAAGTGCATGAACCGCAAAATCTGCTTGTATCGTGCCCTGGCCATGGAAGCAGTAAACACGGGCGTATGGTGAATTGGGTCAGTGGACCAATATGACCACAGCTCACTCTTTTTAGTTACGCCCATGAGGAGGGATAGGCCCAGAAAGGTCTTGAATTCGGAAACCGAAATTGGTTTCCAATCTCTCGCAAGGGAGGACAACTGGGCATTAGTGGCGATGAATTGACCAGCATACAAATTACTTTGGTCCACAATAGACCTATAGAGATCTTCTGTGAAAAACAGCGAATAAAAATCAAGTGACGTAAAATCAACTGTTTCCACCTGAATTCCGGGTTGGCCAGTGAATGGGGGAAATACGGGTGCTGCAGAAGTGGTGGGCTCCCAATTAGGATTGGAAAATTCTGCAGGAAGGACACTATGGGCACGATGGGCCTGTCTTTGTCTTCTTGGTGGCAGCTGGACACGACTTGTGCTTGCCACCTCGCCAGCTTGAGTAGCACTTATGGGACTCACCACGTCACCATGTGATACTGCAGTGCTGGATGTACGACCAGGGTGTACTAGGCCGCTGGTGCTTGCCAGTTCACCAGAAGGTTGAGCAGCACTAGTACTTCTCTGCTCCATACGAGAGCCCTGCGGTTCTTGCACCTCAGCAACAGCAGAAGAAGATCGGGGTCTGGTACGGCTGACCTTGGCAAGGACCACAACTCTGTCGTCAGAGCTATCTGTCATGGAGCCACTGTGATCTATAGGATTGTATTCTGAGCCTGAATTTGACAGATGAGTGACTTCCTCTTCACTATCTGTCATGCTCAGAAACGTGTAGGCCTCTTCACTAGTGTACCTTCGATTTGCCATTTTGGGCTCTAAATTTACTGGTACACTAGTGAGACTCACAGGAAAAAAAGCTCCTAGGCTGTCAGCAGCTGTATCAAACGCTACCAAAAAAACTGTTAGCGATCGCAGGGATCAGGCCTGACTCTGCGAACGCTCCAGTTATGTGTTTAGTGTTTTGTAAGTGACAGTGATGGATCGATACTGCACTTGGGTGGGGTGGGCTGTGCTGGGCTGGGCTGGGCTGGGCAGAGGGGCAAAACGCAGGTGCTAGCAGGTATCTGGGCTGATCCTGCTAACACTGCCTTTTTGGGAACCCTAAACTGCTGGGGGCGCTAGTATAGATCTGATCAGATATTGATCCGTGCAGACACTATACCACTAAGGGAGGTGTATGCTGCGTGCGTGGATGTTAGCACTACTGGCACTAATCTGATGCTGCCTGGGGTGACGCAGACCCTGACTGATGCTAAAACCTAACTTTGATCGCCCGCCGGGCGATCAGGGGGTTAAACCTTTATTGGGTAATATACGGCGGGTTCCCTGGCGCTATAAAAAACAAACTAACTAGCTAGCGTCACCCGTAACACTTATATGGTGATCACTGGTGACGGGGTGAAAGGGTTAACTAGGGGGCAATCAGGGGGTTAAAACCTTTATTAGGTAGTATATGGGGGTACCTGATGCTATAAAAACCTGACGGTGAACCTAAATAACTAACAGGCTAACTAGCGTCACCTGCGACACTAATACGGCAATCAGAAAAAAGATCGCTTAGTGACACTGGCTACAGGAGGTGAAAGGGTTAACTGGGGGGCGATCAAGTGGTTAAACCTTTATTAGGGGGTTAAGGGGGTACCCTAGACCTAAAGGGGCCTACCACTAACTGCCCAACACTTATAAAAGTCACAAAATGACACCAATGCAGTGATCAGTAAAAAAATTAAAACTGATATTGGTGTCACTGTGACGGGGTGATCGGGGGTGATTTGTGTGCCTATGTGTACTGGTGTTAGTGTGCTGTTGGTGCGACTCACATTGATGTCTTCTCTTCTCGGGCGCCTTAACGAAAAGGCTTCACGAGGAGAGATGACATCACTTCCTCTGCTTCTGTTTACAGTTTCAGAAGCAGAGGAAGCTTCTCATTCGTCAGGAGCGATCGTGAGGGAGAGGCCATGAATCAGTGGCCTCCCCCTCAGGACGGATCGCTCCTGGAATGATGCCGACCGCCTCGGGCACCGGGGGGGGGCGCGATCACGCCCCCCCGCCCAAGGGAGGGGAGTAACGTACCCATACGTTACTCTGCCTGCCCATGCCATTCTGCCTACGTATATCGTCGTGAGGAGGTCGGCAAGTGAATAAGAGGTCCTGTCATGCTTTTTTTCTATTACAAGGGATGTTTGCATTCCTTGTAATAGGAATAAAAGTGACACAATTTTATCTTTAAAAGAGCAATGTAAAAATAAAAGATAAAATAAATAAGAATACATTTTTTTTAAACGCGCCCCGTCCCGCCGAGCTCTCGTGCAGAAGCGAACGCATACGTGAGTAGCACCCGCATATGAAAACGGTGTTCAAACCACACATGTGAGGTATCGCCACGATCGGTAGAGGGAGAGCAATAATTCTAGCCCTAGACCTCCTCTGTAACTCAAAACATGCAACCTGTAGAATTTTAAACGTCGCCTATGGATATTTTTAAGGGTAAAAGTTTGTCGCCATTCCACGAGCGGGCGCAATTTTGAAGCGTGACATGTTGGGTATCAATTTATTCGGCTTAATATTATCTTTCACAATATAAAAAAAAATGGGCTAACTTTACTGTTGTCTTATTTTTTAATTCAAAAAAAGTGTATTTTTTCCAAAAAAGTGCGCTTGTAAGACTGCTGCGCAAATACTGGTGTGACAGTAAGTATTGCAACGACCGCCATTTTATTCTCTAGGGTGTTAGAACCCCCAAACATTATGTATATATTTTTTCGAAGTAACATTTTAAAATGTTTTTAACTTGTAAACAACAAATCTCAGAAAGAGGCTCGGTGGTTAAGGTAAATTTGAGTGTAAAGTAGAGTAATGTTGATGTTACACAGTTTGACCCAAATAACTCCTTTACTTTACCTGTTGCAGAAATAATAGAGCTGATAATAACTATCAACAATGTTAATGTTTTGTTTCTATGCTTGGAGTGTCAATAGATTTAGGAGACTTGTGAGAAAAGTCTGACCAGAGGACTGTAGTAGTGAGCCTGTGTGGCGAGCAATGCGTATGTGGCAAGTGTACAGGCATGTGTGGCCAAGTGTAATAAGGTGCCATTTGACGACTACTGTGTGTGGCCCAGGGGAAAAAATTTTTTTGGTGACAACCCACAAATTGTTAGAGACTCAAGGTGAGGACTCTAGATTGGGAGCACGGCTCTCCCATGGACCTCTCGATGCCGGGAGAGGTAGAAGTGGCACAAGTAAGTAATATGACAGACAGATGTGGAGAAAGGTTAAGAAATGACACCAAGACTTTTAAGGTTAAGAAATGACACCAAGACTTTGGACCAAAACAGACCAGAACCAATAGCAGCAGAAGGAGTTATGATCAACATGGGTTTCTGTGTATGTTACTTTTTATGGCAGATTTCTGTGTAAGAAAGGAAAAATGAGTGTGGCCTCTGTAGTGGGATGCTAAAGGTAAAGATAATTAAGGGTTTGTACCATCATCCAGGAATCTAGAGATAGAGGAGTTGGAAGCCTGGTCCCCAACCAGGCTGCCAAAAAGACACAGGGGCAATTGGACTATCACAGTACAGTAGAGCAATGAAATGCAAAAGTAATAATAAATGTGTAAACAATACATAAAAAATGCAATAGATTTTTATTAATACAGAAAGAATATTCAATTACAAATGAAAACATAACAGTTCATATAAATCACCAAAATAATTAGACCCCAGAGGGGAAGAATCACAATGGGACATTTGATCACAGATGGCATCACTCTCAATTAGTTTCAGGGACAATAGCCGCTTCGTCAGGAGGGTATCCATATCCCAGCAAGCTGCAGGCGCAATGCACCACCAACAGAGGGGGTCTCCCGTGGCGACCCGGGGGAATTACAAATCATGATGAACTGGAATCTGATGAAAAAAATGCAACAAGTTAAAGGGTCACGGGAAAGGCAATCCTAATAAAAGAGAGGGTGTCCACATGCAGCCACAGTGTGTAACACGGAAGGCAGGTGGCAGAGGGTGGAGGCATAGTACAGCATGTCCAACTTAGCCAAGGTAACTGTGGGTTGATTGGGGCACACTATCCCAGGTTCCCAAGTCCCAAGTGGGCCACGGACTTGGGCTGTGGTTGCCACAGTATAAGCAGTCCCTGGGATCTTCTTCTTCAGATCTTCTTCTTCGAAGCACGAGGGGGCAAGGGAACAAACCTCTCTGCACACCTTTTCCGTAAATACCTGTCTATATGGATGGCTACTTGCACTGCTTTATAAAAAAAAAAATTATTCGACTGACCCTCGGGCTGGATCATCAGCGAGGAGGCTTAAAGCCCAAGACTGGGGGCCCCCATGCAGCCATGTAATAATGAAGTTAATCTGTGCTTAAGCACTTCAATACAGGGCATTTTCACCCCTTTCCTGCCCAGGCCAATTTTCGTTTTTCAGCGCTGTCGCATTTTGAATGACAATTGCGCGGTCATGCAACACTGCACCCAAATGAAATTTTTATCTTTTTTTCCCCCACAAATAGAGCTTTCTTTTGATGGTATTTGATCACCTCTGCAGCTTTTATTTTTTGCGCTATAAACAAAAGAGGAGTGGCAAGTTTGAAAAAAACACAATATTTTTTACTTTTTGCTGTAATAAATATCCCAATTTTTTTTAAAAAAAACAGATTTTTCCCCAGTTTAGGCCGATATGTATTCTTCTACATATTTTTGGTAAAAAAAATCACAATAAGAGTATATTGATTGGTTTGCACAAAAGTCATAGCGTCTACAAAATAGGGGATAGTTTTATGGCATTTTTATTATTTTTTTTTTTTTACTAGTAATGGCGTCGATCTGTGATTTTTTTTATTGTGACTACGACATTGCGGTAGACACATCGGACACTATTTTGGGACCATTCTCATTTATACAGCAATCAGTGCTATAAAAATGCACTGATTACTGTATAAATGTCACTGGCAGTGAAGGGGTTAACACTAGGGGGCGATCAAGGGGGTTAACTGTGTCTCCTAGGGAGTGATTTTAACTGTGGGGTGAGGGGACTCACAAGGGGAGGAGACCGATCAGTGTTCCTCTGTACTGGGAACACACGATCGGTCTCCTGTCCCCTGACAGGACGTGGATCTGTGTGTTTACACACACAGATCCACAGTCCTGCTTCGTTAACAGGCAATCCCGGCCACAGGGCACGCGCACCGGCTCCCAAGTGACACAGCGGGAGCGCGCGACCCCTAGATGGCCGGGAAGCCCAGGACGTCGTATGACGCCCGCCCGGGATGGAGACCCCTCCTGCGGACGTCATATTACTATGGGTGGGTAGGGAAGTGGTTAAGAACAAGAAGAGCATGGCCTAAGATTAAAGTATAGCATACAACTATTTTTAAAGTTGGAAAACATATGGGTCACCAGAAAAATGATCCGGCGGGTTAACCTTAGGCTCTGGTTTCTGCGTTACTGCTGGAGGTGTGTTTACATGCGAAGACAGTTCCTGGACTTTGCATGTCAGTTTGAAAAGCTCCTCTGCAAATAAATGAACCTGTGTGGAGTCAATCAGAGAATAGTCATTATCCGATCCAAGGTCATACACAGGAAAATGCAGTCTAGCGGAGCAGCGTAGACCGCAGTGGTGGCCGGTGGAATTTTTTATGGGGGGGCGGCAAACAGTATGCCTACCCCCTCTGTCGGTCGATCGGTAGCACTTACCCCATCACTGGCGACTTCCCCTGCTCGGCGGCCTCCTGTTCTCCTGCTCTCACCGCGAAGGTGGTAGTGGCTTCCGTTTCCTCCCTCCTTGACAGACAATCGGGTGTCGTCTCTTTTCGGCCAATCGGAAAACAGGTCTCACACCCGCTTCTGATTGGCCTAATTGAGGATCACTGTTTCAACAGCGAATTTTCATTCGCTGTTGTAACACACCTGGGTGGGCTCCATTCCAATTCTCTACAACCCAAGCCCACACTATTTTGAAGCCTATTAGAGCCTCTGGTTCTAATCAGGTGCTTAAAAAAAAAAAAACCCTGGCAACTGTAATTCATGCGCTCGGTGCCCTCAAAGGGGCCGGACGCATAAATAGGGGGTGGCCACGGCGGCCGTGGATAGATTCTTGCAATGCAAGAATTTATCTGTTGCATATAGAGGGTGACCTAGAGAGAGGGGGGCACCCCTAATGGACGGGCCGCCACTGGTAGGTGGTAGGTAGCTTGATCAGGTTTTACACACTCTATCAGAAGCATGACACTGCAGGCTTGGCAATGTATAACAGAGATTAAATTCCCTTTTTACCAACGAAAACAGATGGAGCAACAGACGATGACATAAGAATAGCTCTTCGGGCCGTCAGCAGAGGTAGATCCACTGCAGAAGTGAGCGAGCAGGTAAGGGCGTAAACAGGTGTAGAAACATAGTAGAGGGTCTATGGGTAGCTGGATGGAGCTAACCCCATGAACATAATGTAGAACTAGGTCCTAGAAAATACTACCGTATTTATCAGCATATTTCACGCACTTTTTCACCCTGAAAATCGTGTGAAAATCGCGTGTGCGTGTTATATGCCGATCGTTCAGTTCTGGCTGACGGGACGAGTGCTGTCAGATTACATACAGTGAGAATCTCCTGTTTACCCGGCGGCCTCTGTAATAGGAAGTCTTGTCTCCTGGGCTGGCATTGGACGACTGTTCTGTCTATCATAGGAGCCGGGACTTTGTATTAAAGAGGCCGCTGAGTAAAACAGAAGATTCTCCTGTATGTAATCTGCCGGCACTCATCCCGCCCCCCTTCCTGTCCCCTCCGAGGCTGCAGATGGGCATTGATCAGGCTGCACTGATGGCAATGGCGAGGCTACATTCATGGCACTTGTGAGGCTGCATTCATGGCAATGGCGAGGCTGCATTCATGGCACTGGCGAGGCTGCATTCATGGCACTGGCGAGGCTGCATTCATGGCACTGGTGAGGCTGCATTCATGGCACTGGCGAGGCTGCATTCATGGCACTGGCGAGGCTGCATTCATGGCACTGGGGAGGCTGCATTCATGGCACTTGTGAGGCTGCATTCATGGCACTTGTGAGGCTGCATTCATGGTAATGGTGAGGGTGCATTCATGGCAATGGTGAGGCTGCATTCATGGCACTTGTGAGGCTGCAGTTGGGAATGGTGAGGCTGCATTGATGAGCACTGACCCTTATTTTGCTTCAAAGTTCTTTATTTAACCACTTGCCGACCGCCTCACGCCTATATACGTGAGCAGGTCGGCACGGGCAGGCAAAATCACGTACCTGAAACGTGATGCCTTCCCGCGGGCGGGGGGTCCGATCGGACCCCCCCCCGGTGCCCTGGGTGGTCGGGTCTTGTTCGCGGGCGATTGGGGGTCAGGGGGAGGCCATCCATTGATTGCCACCCCCTCCCGATCGCTCCCACGAATCAAATGCTTCCTCTCCCTCTGTAATGTAAACAGAGGGAGAGGAAGTGATGTCATCTCTCCTGGAGCCGGTCTTTTTGATCCGACGCCGAGGAGAGAAGACATCCAAGTAAGTGCACCAACACCACACGCTCAGTAGAACACGCCAGGCACACTTTTCACCCCCGTCACCCCCCGATCACCCCCCGATCACCCCCCTGTACCCACTGTCACTCTGACACCAATAGCAGTGTTTTGTTTTTTTTTGTATTGGTGTCAGTTTGTCAGTTATAAGTGTTAGGGCAGTTAGGTTAGCCCCCTTTAGGTCTAGGGTACCCCCCCTTAGGTCCAGGGTACCCCCTAACCCCCCCTAATAAAAGTTAACCCCTTGATTACCCCCCGTCACCAGTGTCACTAAGCGATCGTTTTTCTGATCGCTGTATTAGTGACACAGGTGACGCTAGTTAGGGAGGTAAGTATATAGGTTCGCTGTCAGTGTTTTATAGCGACAGGGACCCCCATATACTACCTGCTAAAGGTTTTAACCCCCTGATTGCCCCCTAGTTAACCCTTTCACCAGCGATCACCGTATAAGTGTTACGGGTGACGCTGGTTAGATAGTTTGTTTTTTGTAGTTTATTATAGTTTATTACAGTTTATTATAGTTTTAGGGCACCCGCCGTTTATTACCTTATAAAGGTTTAACCCCCTAATTGCCCGGCGGTGATAGAAGTTAAGTTTTTAGGATCAGATAAGGCATACACCTCCCTTAGTGCTATAGTATCTGAACGGATCTATATCTGATCCGATCAGATCTATACTCCCCAGCAGTTTAGGGTTCCCTGAAACGCAGTGTTAGCGGGATCAGCCCAGATACCTGCTAGCACCTGCGTTTTGCTCCTCGGCCCAGCCCAGCCCAGCCCACCCAAGTGCAGTATCGATCGATTACTGACACTTACAAAACACTAAGCACACATAACTGCAGCGGTCGCAGAGTCAGGCCTGATCCCTGCGATCGCTAACAGTTTTTTGGTAGCGTTTTGAATCAGTCGCTGACAGTCGGGAGCTTTTTTGCCTGTGAGTCTCACTAGTGTACCCCTAAATTTAGAGGCCAAAATGGCAAATCGAAGGTACACTAGTGAAGAGGCCTACAGGATTCTGAGCATGACAGATAGTGAAGAGGAAGTCACTCATCTGTCAGATTCAGGCTCAGAATACGATCCTGTAGAGGACAGCGGCTCCATGACAGATAGCTCTGACGACGGAGTTGTGGTCCCTGCTAAGGTCAGGCGTACCAGACCCTGAACTTATGCTGTCCTTGAAGTGCAAGAACCGCAGGGCTCTCGTATGGAGCAGAGAAGTACTAGCGCCGCTACTCCTTCTGGTGAACTGGCAAGCACCAGCGGCCTAGTACACCCTGGTCGTACATCCAGCACTGCAGTATCACGTGGTGACGTGGCGAGTCCCATAAGTGCAGTTCAAGCTGGCGAGGTGGCAAGCACTAGTAGTGTCCCGCTGCCACCAAGAAGACGAACACAGGCCCGTCGTGCCCATAGTGCCCTTCCTGCTGCATTGGCCAATCCGAATTGGGTACCCACCACTTCTGCAGCACCCGTACTTCCCCCTTTCACTGGCCAACCCGGAATTCAGGTGGAAACAGTTGACTTTATGCCACTGGATTTTTATTCGCTGTTTTTCACCGAAGATCTCTATAGATCTATTGTGGACCAAAGCAATTTATACGCTGGTCAACACATCGCCACTATGCCCCAGTCCACCCTTGCCAGAGATTGGAGACCAATTACGGTCTCCGAATTTAAGATCTTTCTGGGCCTTTCCCTCCTCATGGGGTTGAATAAAAAGAGTGAGTTGCGGTCATATTGGTCCACTGACCCAATTTACCATTCACCCTTGTTCTCTGCTTCCATGGCCAGGGCACGATACGAGCAGATTTTGCGGTTCATGCACTTCAACAACAATGAACTCTGTCGTCCTCGTGGAGACCCTGGATACGATCGGCTCTACAAAATTCGGCCCCTCGTAAACCACTTCAACCAACGTTTTGCAGACTTGTTTACCCCCCATCAAGTTGTCTGCGTTGATGAGTCCCTGGTTAAATTTTCTGGCCGCTTGTCATTCAAACAGTACCTTCCCAGCAAGCGTGCCAGATACGGGGTCAAGATGTATAAGCTCTGTGACAGGGCCACAGGCTATACATGTAGATTTATGGTTTACGAGGGAAAAGATAGTCACGTAGAGCCGACAAACTGCCCTGACTACATAGGAAGCGCTGGCAAGATAGTGTGGGACTTGGTGTCACCCTTATTCGGAAAGGGGTACCACTTGTACGTGGACAATTATTATACGAGCGTGCCACTTTTTAGCCACCTTTTTGATCATCAGATTGGAGCATGTGGCACCGTGCGACCTAATCGCCGGGGCTTTCCCCAGCGGCTTGTAGATTCCCGTCTTAGGCTGGGGGAGAGAGCCTGCTTGAAGTATAATAATTTGCTCGCTATGAAGTGGAGGCATAAGAAGAATGTTTTCGTTCTCACCTCCCTTCATGCAGACACGACGGTCCAAATTCCTACGGCGACTGGTGTTGTGGAGAAACCCCTCTGTGTCCACGAATACAACCTTAATATGGGAGGGGTGGACCTCAACGACCAGTTGTTGGCGCCGTACCTAGTTGCCCGTAAGGCCAGACGCTGGTACAAAAAAGTGTCTGTTTATTTATTTCAATTGGCTTTGCTGAACGCTCATGTGCTATACAGAGCTTCAGGACGGACTGGATCCTTCCTTACATTCCAGGAAGAGATCGTCAGAGCCCTTCTGTATCCAGACGGTGCTCCACCTCACCATCCCCAACCGAATGCAGTAAGCCGGCTGCATGAGAGGCATTTTCTTTATGCCCTCCCGAGTACCCCTACCCAACAAACCCCCCAAAAAAGATGTCGTGTCTGCAGCAAGCGCGGATTTAGGCGTGACACCCGGTATTGTTGTCCCCTCTGTCCTGGCATTCCTGGTCTTTGCATTGGTGAATGTTTTGAACGCTACCACACACTAGTGGAGTATTAGCGTAGGGTACAGCACTGCACAGACTAGGCACACTTCCACAGGGTCTCCCAAGATGCTGTCGCATTTTGAGAGACCCAAACCTGGTACCAGTTAAAAAAGTTAAAGTTACAAAAAAAAGTGTAAAAAAAACAAAAAAAAGTAAAAAAAAGAAAAAAACACAAAAAAAATATAAAATAAAAAAACCAAAAATAGTTGTTGTTTTATTGTTCTCTCTCTATTGTTCTGCATTCTATACTGCAATGTTTTATTGTTATGTTTTTATCATGTTTGCTTTATAGGTATGCAATTTTTTTATACTTTGTTTTTTTTATTGTTAACCACCTTTGTGTTTTCAGGTACGCCATTCAGCTGCAGAGCGGATTTATTTATCTTGACAGCAACAGCGTTTGCTCCCACGATACATAAAGCCGCGACTCCAGCGCTGTCGGAGGTGATTTCACCACCACAGTTACATACTTCAGCATATATGCCGAAGCGTGGGGGCAGCAGTGGGTGGAGGAGCGATTTGCTCCTGCCTTTTGCGGGAGGATGCCCCCATGCTTCGGCATATATATTTTTTAGGTAGGCACAGGTTGCGTTAAATGTTTTATTTTTTACTATTTTTTTTTGTATTTTGCTTTGCAGGTATGGTAAGTATTACTATTATACTGTAATGTTACTTTGTTTTTTTGTTAACCATCATTTGCTTCGCAGGTACGCCATTCAGTTGCAGCACGGATTTATTTATCTTGACAGCAACAGCGTTTGCTCCCACGATACATAAAGCCGTGACTCCAGCGCTGTCGGAGGTGATTTCACCACCACAGTTACATACTTCAGCATATATGCCGAAGCGTGGGGGCAGCAGTGGGTGGAGGAGCGATTTGCTCCTGCCTTTTGCGGGAGGATGCCCCCATGCTTCGGCATATATATACGGTGCATGTATGCCCATCATTAGAAGTGGGTGGATGAAGGGAGGTATTCTAATGGTGGGCATACCCACCGATCAATATCTTTTTTTCGTTCAGCCCACAGGCTGCATGAAAAAAAGTTTACAATGTATGCCCAACAAGGACCAGCAACGTACTGGTATGTTGCTGGACTTTGAGTGGTTATACCAGAATGATGCCTGCAGGTTTAGGTATCATCTTGGTATCATTCTTTTCAGCCAGTGGTCGGCTTTCTTGTAAAAGCAATCCTAGCGGCTAATTAGCCTCTAGACTGCTTTTACAAGCAGTGGGAGGGAATGCCCCCCCCCCCACACCGTCGTCCATGTTTTTCTCTGGCTCTCCTGTCCCAACAGGGAACTTGAGAATGCAGCCGGTGATTCAGCCAGCTGACCATAGAGCTGATCAGAGACCAGAATGGCTCCAAACATCTCTATGGCCTAAGAAACTGGAAGCTACAAGCATTTCATGACTTAGATTTCGCCGGATGTAAACAGCGCCATTGGGAAATTGGGAAAGCATTTTATCACACCGATCTTGGTGTGGTCAGATGCTTTGAGGGCAGAGGAGAGATCTAGGGTCTAATAGACCCCAATTTTTTCTAAAAAGAGTACCTGTCACTACCTATTGCTATCATGGGGGATATTTACATTCCCTGAGATAACAATAAAAATGATAAAAAAAATAAAAAAATGAAAGGAACAGTTTAAAAATAAGATAAAAAAGCAAAAAAAATAATAAAAAAAAAATAAAAAAAAAAAGCACCCCTGCCCCCCCCCCCCCTGCTCTCGCACAAAGGCGAACGCAAGCGTCGGTCTGGCGTCAAATGTAAACAGCAATTGCACCATGCATGTGAGGTATCACCGCGAAGGTCAGACCGAGGGCAGTAATTTTAGCAGTAGACCTCCTCTGTAAATCTAAAGTGGTAACCTGTAAAGGCTTTTAAAGGCTTTTAAAAATGTATTTAGTTTGTCGCCATTGCACGTTTGTGCGCAATTTTAAAGCATGTCATGTTTGGTATCCATGTACTCGGCCTAAGATCATCTTTTTTATTTTATCAAACATTTTGACAAAATAGTGTGTTTTAGTGTATTAAAATTTAAAAAAGTGTGTTTTTTCCCCAAAAAATGCGTTTGAAAAATCGCTGCGCAAATACTGTGTGAAAAAAAAAAAATAAACACCCACCATTTTAATCTGTAGGGCATTTGCTTTAAAAAAATATATAATGTTTGGGGGTTCAAAGTAATTTTTTTGCAAAAAAAAATAATTTTTTCATGTAAACAATAAGTGTCAGAAAGGGCTTTGTCTTCAAGTGGTTAGAAGAGTGGATGATGTGTGACATAAGCTTCTAAATGTTGTGCATAAAATGCCAGGACAGTTCAAAACCCCCCCAAATGACCCCATTTTGGAAAGTAGACACCCCAAGCTATTTGCTGAGAGGCATGTCGAGTCCATGGAATATTTTATATTGTGACACAAGTTGCGGGAAAAAGACAAATTTTTTTTTTATTTTTTTTTTTTTGCACAAAGTTGTCACTAAATGATATATTGCTCAAACATGCCATGGGAATATGTGAAATTACACCCCAAAATACATTCTGTTGCTTCTCCTGAGTACGCGGATACCACATGTGTGAGACTTTTTGGGAGCCTAGCCGCGTACGGGACCCCGAAAACCAAGCCCCGCCTTCAGGCTTTCTAAGGGCGTAAATTTTTGATTTCACTCTTCACTGCCTATCACAGTTTCGGAGGCCATGGAATGCCCAGATGGCACAACCCCCCCCCAAATGACCCCATTTTGGAAAATAGACACCCAAAGCTATTTGCTGAGCGGTATAGTGAGTATTTTGCAGACCTCACTTTTTGTCACAAAGTTTTGAAAATTGAAAAAAGAAAAAAAAAATACGTTTTTCTTGCCTTTCTTCATTTTCAAAAACAAATGAGAGCTGCAAAATACTCACCATGCCTCTCAGCAAATACCTTGGGGTGTCTACTTTCCAAAATGGGGTCATTTGGGGGGGTTTTGTGCCATCTTGGCATTTTATGGCCTTCAAAAGTGTGATAGGTAGTGAGGAGTAAAATCAAAAATGTATGTCCTTAGAAATCCTGAAGGCGGTGCTTGGTTTTCGGGGCCCCGTGCGCGGCTAGGCTCCCAAAAAGTCCCACACATGTGGTATCCCCGTACTCAGGAGAAGCAGCAGAATATATTTTGGGGTGTAATTCCACATATGCCCATGGCATGTTTGAACAATATATCATTTAGTGACAACTTTGTGCAAAAAAAAAAAAAATAAATAAAAAATTGTCACTTTCCCGCAACTTGTGTCAAAATATAAAATATTCCATGGACTCAACATGCCTCTCAGCAAATAGCTTGGGGTGTCTACTTTCCAAAATGGGGTCAATTGGGGGGGGAGGTTTGTGCCATCTGGGCATTTTATGGCCTTCAAAAATGTGATAGGTAGTGGGGAGTGAAATTACAACTTTACGCCCTTAGAAATCCTGAAGGCGGTGCTGGGTTTTCGGGGCCCCGTACGCAGCTAGGCTCCCAAAAAGTCCCACACATGTGGTATCCCCGTACTCAGGAGAAGCAGCAGAATATATTTTGGGGTGTAATTCCACATATGCCCATGGCCTGTGTGAGCAATATATCATTTAGTGACAACTTTGTGCAAAAAAAAAAAAATTCTCACATTCCCGCAACTTGTGTCAAAAAATAAAATATTCCATGGACTCAACATGCCTCTCAGCAAATAGCTTGGGGTGTCTACTTTCCAAAATGGGGTCATTTGGGGGGGTTTTGTGCCATCTTGGCATTTTATGGCCTTCAAAACTGTGATAGGTAGTGAGAAGTGAAATCAAAAATTTATGCCCTTAGAAATCCTGAAGGCGGTGCTTGGTTTTCGGGGCCCCGTACGCAGCTAGGCTCCCAAAAAGTCCCACACATGTGGTATCCCCGTACTCAGGAGAAGCAGCAGAATATATTTTGGGGTGCAATTCCACATATGCCCATGGCATGTTTGAGCAATATATCATTTAGTGACAACTTTGTGCAAAAAAAAAAAAAATTGTCACTTTCCAGCAACTTGTGTCAAAATATAAAATATTCCATGGACTCAACATGCCTCTCAGCAAATAGCTTGGGGTGTCTACTTTCCAAAATGGGGTCATTTGGGGGGGTTTTGTGCCATCTTGGCATTTTATGGCCTTCAAAACTCTGATAGGTAGTGAGGAGTGAAATAAAAAATTTATGCCCTTAGAAATCCTAAAGGCGGTGATTGGTTTTCGGGGCCCCGTACGCGGCTAGGCTCCCAAAAAGTCCCACACATGTGGTATCCCCATACTCAGGAGAATCAGCAGAATGTATTTTGGGGTGCAATTCCACATATGCCCATGGCCTGTGTGAGCAATATATCATTTAGTGACAACTTTGTGCAAAAAAAAAAAAAATTGTCACATTCCCACAACTTGTGTCAAAAAATAAAATATTCCATGGACTCAACATACCTCTCAGCAAATAGCTTGGGGTGTCTACTTTCCAAAATGGGGTCATTTGGGGGTGTTTTGTGCCATCTTGGCATTTTATGGCCTTCAAAACTGTGATAGGTAGTGAGGAGTGTAATCAAAAATCTATGCCCTTAGAAATCCTGAAGGCGGTGCTTGCTTTTCGGGGCCCCATACGCGGCTAGGCTCCCAAAAAGTCCCACACATGTGGTATCCCCATACTCAGGAGAAGCAGCTGAATGTATTTTGGGGTGCAATTCCACATATGCCCATGGCCTGTGTGAGCAATATATCATTTAGTGACAACTTTTTGTAAATTTTTTTTTTTTTTTTTTGTCATTATTCAATCACCTGGGACAAAAAAAATAAATATTCAATGGGTTCAACATGCCTCTCAGCAATTTCCTTGGGGTGTCTACTTTCCAAAATGGGGTCATTTGGGGGGGGTTTGTACTGCCCTGCCATTTTAGCACCTCATGAAATGACATAGGCAGTCATAAACTAAAAGCTGTGTAAATTCCAGAAAATGTACCCTAGTTTGTAGGCGCTATAACTTTTGCGCAAACCAATAAATATACGCTTATTGACTTTTTTTTTACCAAAGACATGTGGCCGAATACATTTTGGCCTAAATGTATGACTAAAATTGAGTTTATTGGATTTTTTTTAGAACAAAAAGTAGAAAATATCATTTTTTTTCAAAATTTTCGGTCTTTTTCCGTTTATAGCGCAAAAAATAAAAATGGCAGAGGTGATCAAATACCATCAAAAGAAAGCTCTATTTGTGGGAAGAAAAGGACGCAAATTTCGTTTGGGTACACCATTGCATGACCGCGCAATTAGCAGTTAAAGCGACGCAGTGCCAAATTGTAAAAAGTGCTCTGGTCAGGAAGGGGGTAAATCCTTCCGGGGCTGAAGTGGTTAAAGTTACATTTTTTTCCTGAAACTTCCCTTTTAAAGTGAAGATGCGTGTTATACGCCGATAAATACGGTCATTTTCCTGCAGCTCCAGAAATGATGCAGCAGTGTAGGACGACTCATGCCACACCAGGGACAGACAGCAGAAATATGTTTGTCAGAGTCCATGAAGGCCAGTATATAGGCTCTATGCAAAAGCTTAAACTGTGTCTCCCTCTGAACTTCATTTACATTTTGTACAATAGCCCTGGAGAAACTTTTCTGTCAATTTTAACATTTTGTTAAGGATAAATAAGGATTTGGTAAACTGCTTTATTAAAACAGTGCTCTATTTTTTATTATAACCTGACATATGAACAAAAATGTGTAAAAAAAAAAATGAAATTTTGCTATTTTATACTATAATTGTATTGGGTAATTATAGTATTAAACTGAGGCACACTGCCATCTACAGACTGCAGATAAAGCATTTTCTTCTCAATGAAGCCTTCAACTGGTAATCATTATGTCATACTGTAGCTGAATTAGTGATCACAGGGGAACACTTAATTGTTTCTTTATAATGAGTGAAGGCCAAAACAGTGATAGCTAAATCTGCTAGCATATGCATAAAATCTCAGCTGGTAGCTGTCAAAGGAAAAACATTTACTAACTTATGCTCAGCATATGCCATTATGCTGAAAAATGTTATTATCAAGATTGTGGACAGAAAATGGTTCAAATAACTCTAGTGTCTGTCTCATTTAGCATAAATTTCTATGAGGTATGTATAAGGAGGAGATAAATTAAAGCATCTGTGAGATTAAAGTGATACTAAAGTCTATTTTTTTTCTTTAAGAATAACAAACCTGTTGTACTTACCTGTCCTGTGCAGGGGTTTTGCACAGAGCAGCCTGTATCCTCCTCTTCTCAGGTTCTTTGTCGGCACTCCTGGCCTCACCTTACTGTTGAGTGCCCCGACAGCAAGCAGCTTGCTATAAGGACACCCGAGCCGAGCAGCAGCTCTGTGTGTCTATTCCGACACGGAGCTGTGGTTCAGCTCCGCCCCTCTCTCTTCTCAGTGACTAACTGACTTTGCCAGCAGTGGGAGCCAATTGCGCTGCTGCTGTGTCTCAGCCAATCAGATGGCCGAGGCACTCATGCACATCGCTGGATCAAGATGGGGCTCTGGTAAGTATGAGGGGGGCTGCTGCACACAGAAGGTTTTTTATCCTAATGCATAGAATGCATTAAGATAAAAAAAAACCTTGGAGTTGATTTACTAAAGGGAAATCCTCTCTGCACTACAAGTGCACTGCAAGTGCACTTGAAAGTGCACTTATAAGTGCAGTCACTGTAGATCGCTGTAGATCTGAGAGGAAGCTCTGAAATTAGGGGAAGCTCTACTGATTTTATCATCCAATCATGTGCAAACAAAAATGCTGTTTTTTATTTTCTTTGCATGTCCCCCTCAGATCTACAGCGACTGCACTTTCAGTGCACTTTCAAGCATACTTGCAGTGCACTTGTAGTGCAAAGTGGATTTGCCTTTCGTAAATAACCCCCCTTGTGTCTTTACAACCACTTTTATTATGGAGTCTAAAGAATTGCACCCTTTACACACGATGAGAATACGGATTTGTTTTTTTGTTTTTTTTTTGCATGCTAGTATCATATAGAAAACCAATAGGTCACTAAAGTTATGAAAATTTTCGTATGACAGAACACAGCTTCAGAGATGATGTAATGTGTTGTATTGTAATGTATTCTTTTGTTTCCAAGAATGCATGGTCTTTGCCTTCTGATTTTTTTCGGACAAATACGGTACTGGTTAAACAAAAATCGTTCGTTTTGGTATTGTATGAGAAAGATTTTTTTTGTGTTTGTACCTACAGATAATTTTCCATGAACTGTCATGACCGGCCCTCGAAACCTATGCACTAACAATCAATTTATCGTACGATCGCTTTGAAAACTGTATTTTTCGTCTGATTTTCTGATCATGTGTACAAGGCATAAATGCTTTCAATGGTCAAATACTGTAGTTCATTTTTTTTTCCTTACATAAAATAGTTTACATGTATACAGTATTAGTGAGTGAATATTTTGGTGAAAAAATTATCATGAGGTTGTGGAGTTGATTTACTAAAGGCAAAACTACTGTGCACTTTGCAAGTGCAATTGCTCCAGAGCTTAGTAAATGAGGTAAAGCTTCACTTTACAATAAATACCCAATCACATATAAGGAAAAAAAAAAAAACTGCATTTTTGCTTGCACATGATTGGAGGATGGAAGTAAGCAGAGCTCCCCTCATTTACTAAGCTCTGGAGCAACTGCACTTGCAAAGTGCCATTGCACTAGCAAAAGTGCACAGTCTATTTGCCTTTAGTAAATTAACCCCAATGAATGCTGAGAAACAGAAGAGTGACAGCAGAAAAAAAAGGCCAATATGAGCACAAAGTCTGCCTTTTTTTAATATATATATATATATATATTTATATATATATATATATATATATATATATATATTCACACTCACTCACTGGCCACATTTTTTAGGTACGCCTGTTTAATTGCTTGATAAAACAAATTGGTAATCAGCCAATTGCATGGCAGCAACTCAATGAGTTTAAGCATCTAGATGTGGTGAAGGTGACTTACTGAAGTTTAAACCGAGCATCAGAATTGGGAAGAAAGGGGATTTAAGTGACTTTGAATGTGGCAGTATTTCAAAAACTGCTGATCTACTGGCGTTTTCATGCACAACCACCTTTAGGGTTTACAGAGAAGGGTCCGAAAAAGAGAAAATATCCAGTGAGCGGCAGTTGTGTGGATGAAAATGCCTTGTTGAGGTCAGAGGAGAATGGGCAGACTGGTTCAAGATGACAGAAAGGCAACAGTAATAATAATCACTGATTACAACCAAGGTATGCAGAATACCATCTCTGAACACACAACACATCAAACCCTGAAGCAGATGCGCTACTGCAGCAGAAGACCACACCGGGTGCCGCTGTGTGTCAGCTAAGAACAGGAAACGGAGGCTACAATTCACACAGCTCACCAAAATTGGACAATAGAAGATTAGAAAAACTTTGCCTGATCTGATGAGTCTCAATTTCAGCTGCGACATTTAGATGGTCGGGTCAGGATTTGGTGTAAACAATATAAAAGCATGGATCCATCCCCCCTTGTATCAACGGTTCAGACTGCTGGTGGTGGTGTAACGGTGTGGGGGATATTTTATTGGCCCACTTTGGGCCCTTTAGTACTAATTGAGCATTGTTTAAACCTCACGGCTTACCTGAGTATTGTGAGTATCCCTTTATGACTACAGTGTACCCATCTTCTGATGGCTACTTCAAGCAGGATAATGCACCATGTCACAGAGCTCAAATCATCTCACCACTGGTTGTTTGAACATGACAATGAGGTCACTGTACTCCAATGGCCTCCACAGTCACCGGAACTCAATAGAAATAGAGCACCTTTGGGATGTGGTGGGACAGGAGATTCGCATCATGGATGTGCAGCCGGCAAATCTGCAGCAACTAAGTAATGCTATCATGTCGGTATGGGCCGTAAATTGGCTGCTGAGTGTATATATGCACCGTATGTATGTGTGCATGTATGTGTGTGTGTCTATAATATATATATATATATATATATAAATATATATATATATATATATATATATATATATATATATATATATATATTTATATATTTATACCTTTTTTCTTTTTACTTTTAAAGAGGAGTTCCAGTCAAAAAAAAAAAAATTAGAAAGTCAGCAGCTACAAAATGACTTTTAATTGGACACTTACCTGTCCCAGGGTCCAGCAATGCGGGGGATCGAAGCCCCGCTTGTCTCCCCCTCCGTTCAGCGGCACCGGCATTACAACTGCGGGCCCTGGGCTGTGGCTCCACAGCCTGGCACCCACTGCGCATGCGCGAGCGGCCCTGCGCGCCGTGATTGGCCGCTCAGTCACCTGGGACCTGTAATGGGTCCCAGATGATTGACAGGAGGGAGGGAGCAGAGCGTAGCCCTTCCTGTGCCGAGGGGGAAGTGATGTCACCAGCCCAGGCACTGGAAGAGGCAGACTACGAGGGACCCCCTAGCAACAGGCATTTAGAGGTAAGTAAAAAAAAAAAATATCCAAATGTTTTTTTGTATTTTTTTTTAGGATTTTTCATGTAGTTTTTTTTTTTTGGGTGGAACCCCACTTTAAGTATAGCTAATTGACCCTTTAGTGACACATATCTTTGGATGGTTCTATTTATCTAATGTGTGACGACCCTTTAAAGTCTGTGTTCAGCTGTATGTTCTAATCTGTGTTCTCTACCATTGAATGTTTAACCCGATAATACACTCATCGGTATCTTTCATGTGAGTTCAGAAGTGGTGACACCTGTTTTGTACTCGCTAAGATATTTCTGACTGAAGGACCACAGAATTGCTAAGGTTACAATGCTATCTTGGTTTATCCAGGTTTAATGCAAACATTACTAACAGTCTTCTTAGCTTGGAAAAATGACAAGTGGTCCACCCCTTATGACCTTCGATCTCTGGACATAATGGATCTCACAATGAGGCAAATTAGCTGTGGGATAAGTGTGTTTGTCACCATGTTATACTTACTCTGAAGTGCTGGAACATTTAATGTTGTGACTTGTTGCCTTGAACCCTGACTGGTAGAGATCAGAATGGGATTGTGGTAATAGAAGAAGTTTGAAGTGACTGTGACATGAATCTTTTCCACTTAGAGCTGTGTGAATGATTCTATATAAACAACTTGAGAAAGCTATTCTCTCCTTTAAACATACAGAATAATGTAAAGAAATGATGTACCTGGTTGCGTGTCCTTGGAAATAGAGTGAAAGCTCTTTCATTCTGCCCACTTCACTTTCTCATCAACTTGTTCTGCCAGAAGTGACCCATATCAACATTCTCCTCCATAAAGTACATCTGTAACTGATGTCTGTATTCAGAAATAAAGGAGTGACGGTCTTATCTGTCTCCTCAAGTGACTTATACCTGCTTTATATCTAGGCCATCACAATCAAAATGGAAATATCTTACCTACAGCTCTTACAATGTTTTTATTTATTTATTACCAATTGGTGATGAGACCAGACGATGACCCTGATGTCTATGAAGTAACGAACCACAATTATTGCCTTCTGCAGAGACTATTAGTTAGCTGAAGCTGAACTTCAGGAAGACAGAAAAGCCTAGGTTTAGTTAAAAGAGAAAACAAAAACACCCCAAGGGACATTACTTACTATTAATTCAATGTGTCTCTTGTGTTGCTGGATCCTGCAGTACTTAAAATCTTCCTTCCTCCCCCCTCCTGTCCTGGTAATCTTCCGGTGCAGCGGGGGTTAACCTCCCTGGCGGTATGATTATTTTAGGTGCTGAAAGCGGTACCATTATTTTGCACAGAAATTTGGCGTTTTATATTGTAGGCCTGTAATTCTTAGGAATAGTTCACTTAAATCTGTCCAAACAAGAGTCTAGTAGACATCCCGGGTATGATAAAGTTTGAAAAACGAAATAAAAAATGATAATTTAATAAATAATTATAAATAATTATAACAAATAATAATATAATAATAATAAAAATTATTCAATAATGTAATCAAATCAAAAACACTGAAATTTGCTCAGTTGCAGAATTGTCGTTTTCGTTACTTTTAGTGTTTGGTGACGGATTTTCCCACAAATCACTATCGCTCAATTCTGCAAGTGATTCTAATTTATTATCGCTGTTTTCTAGCTGGTCTAAAGCCACTTTTGAAGTAAAGGGACGGTTTTGGTTGCTATGGACAATCTCCAGTTTCCAGGCAGAAAGAACAGTTTTTATAATATAAAACTGCATGCAGGACACTGGACAGACCACTAGGGACAAAGGGGATGTGTAATTATTTGATACAGTACTGTAATCTGTAAGATTACAGTATACTGTATCTATACTGTGTGTTTCACTTTTGAATTTGCCGCCGAACTCCGTCCCCGTGCGTCGCAACGCTCGCAGGGAACGGAACTCGGCACTGTGAATCGAGCGAGACACGGCGGCTCGCCGATCACAGCGGGCAGACATCGCAGGATCCAGGGGACAAGGTAAGTAAACTCTTCCTGGATCCTGCGATGCAATCCCGAGTCTGGCTCGGGGATACCGCTTTTGGTATTAAAAATCCACCCCGAGCCAGACTCGGGAATACCGCCAGGGGGGTTAATGGAGCTGAGGGTGCTGGGACAGACTTTCATCAATAATGCCCAACTATGCCCACCCTCTCCATTAATAGAAGCAGTACTATACAGTGACTTGAAAAAGTATTTATGCCCCTTGAAATTTTCCAAATCTAGTCATGTTACAATCAAAAAACGTCAGTGTATTTTATTCTAGATTTTATGCGATAGACAAACACAAAGTGGCACATGATTGTGAAGTGGAAGGGAAATGATAAATGGTTTTCCAAATTTTTTACAAATAAATATCTGAAAAGTGTGGCGTGCATTTGTATTCAGCCCCCTTTACTCTGATACCCTTAACTAAAATCTAGTGGAACCAATTGCCTTCAGAATTCACCTAGTTAGTAAATAGAGTCCATTGGTGTGTAATTTAATCTCTGTGTAACTTTAGCTGTTCTGTGAAGCCCACATAAGTTTGTTAGAGAACCTTAGTGAACAAACAGCATCATGAAGGCCATGGAGCACACCAGACAGGCTAGGGATAAAGTTGTGGAGACGTTTAAAGCAGGGTTAGGTTATAAAAAAATATCCCAAGCTTTGAACATCTCACAGAGCACTGTTCAATCCATCATCCAAAAATGGAAAGAGTATGGCACAACTGCAAACCTACCAAGATATGGCTGTCCACCTAAATTGATAGGCTGGGCAAGGAGAGCATTCATCAGAGAAGCAGCCAAGAGGCCCATGGTAACTCTGGAGGAGCTGCAGAGATCCGCAGCTCAGGTGGGAGAATCTGTCCACAGGACATCTATTAGTCGTGCACTCCACAAATCTGGCCTTTATGGAAGAGTGTCAAGAAGAAAGCCATTGTTGAAAGAAAGCCATAACAAGTCTCATTTGCAGTTTGTGAGGAACCATCTGGGGGACACAGCAAACATGTGGAAGAAGGTGCTCTGGTCAGATGACACTAAAATTTTACTTTTTGGCCTAAAAGCAAAACGCTATTGTGACGAACGCGGGTGTCAGATCCCTGCCCTCCTTTCTAACTTGCAACGAAGGACTGGCCAACCTCACACCACGCTGTCACTTACGTAACAATGCCACTCTCAGCTGCGCCCAGCACAAAGATTTTCCAGCTTGCAGGACCACAATCTAGGTGCGAGCAGCCTGAGAGCGATTGTCACTGGGCTAATTACACAATTAACCCTTTAACTGCCACCACCCCCGTTTAAAAGACCGAGCCGGGGGAGACTCGTAATTTTAGCAATACCAATTATAATTTTAGAATAAGCGTCTGCCACACACACTGCCACCACAGACAGGTCTGCTCAGAGTCTTACTCTACAACAGTAGCGCCCTTCAAGAGGCAGGTTCGTTTATAGCTTGCATTAAGAGCTTTAGAGACAAGGTTAACACTTTTCAACATAAGGGTTTATTATGAAAAGGTCAAAGTTGATGCAAATAAAACATTTACAGAAAAAAGATGTTTCAAAAAGATAAAGACAATATACAGCCACAAAGCAATAAGGTAGAATTGGGAAGAAAGAATACTTGCAATTAATGTCCGAGGGTTGATCAGAGTTCGATCGATAAGCTAGGTACTCGGTTCCCGACTTGGCAGATGTTTCTTCTTGGATGGTAAAAGGAGAACTGCCCATTGTCTTGGCATCTCCTCTTTTCTGTCAAATCAAAGGGGGTGTTGACAGCGACCAGTAACCAATCATCTGGCCATCTTGTTTAGGGGTTGTGTCAGAGGAATAGCAGAAACTTTGTTTGCCAGTACCGGCATTTCCCTGTACGCCTGCGTGGCAGGATGGCTAATAGGCGTATGCGGGTACGCGATTTAGCAGACCGCGTCACGGCGTAATGGCACACATAGACGTGCAAGTCAGCGGACGGCGAAACGGCGTAAGCACGTACGCACGTGCGCATCTTAGCCGCACACGTGGGTTCCCCTATTAGCCCTATAAAAGGCAGCCCAGCTCTCTGGCTTATTGCTGGTTTGTTATTTCAGCTTCTGTGTTCCTGTTCCTTGTTCTGCTATTGACTCCTGCCTGTTGTGACCCGGATTTCCTTGACCATCCTTGAACTTCTCCTGCACCTTGACCTCGGCTTGCTTAACGGATTCCTCTTCAGTCTGCTCCAGTGTTTGACCCCCTGGCTTCTCTACATACTTTGTTCCAGTTATCTACTTCAGGACCAAGGTGTTGGAGCCCCAGTCTGATTCCTCTACTGATCACCGTCCGGGTGTACCCTGCACGGACTACTACCAGACAGAAGTTCAACATGCAGGCTCCTACTAGTGCCTGGCGACCCGTGCCTCTCTGTGCCCGATACCCTCTGTGCCACCTCCAGGGGTATAGCGCACTCAGCTGCAAGGGGAGCCGCTCTCAGCATCTCGGCCCTGGTGAGTACCCTGACAGGTTGGTTGCTGGGAGGTGTCTACACTCCTGACCACGTCCCAGGTAGATTTTGTAATACATATTCATATATCTGCATCTATAGTGTTTACAGACTCCAAATATCCATATTATTATTCAACTTGAGATTTCCTTCAAAACAAGTCTAAACATGCCATTTCTATAACGTATAGCCTGCTTTGGAGGAATAAGTGGTCCCAGGGGTTTCCCATATGACCTGACATAGGGGTGTCTGGACTTGAAACGTTCCATATTATCTGAGGAAACTAAATATGTCCAGATTATGGCTGTGCTATTACTAAGTCAGAAGTTATGAAACATGCTGAAATTTCATACTTATTCTACTGAGGTTTATTCAGACAATTTACTACCGAGGCCTGTTAGGTCTCTGAATGGGGAGGGTGACAGTTTTACGACAGGCCTGAACACTGCCCTTACAACAAATGTTTTCTACTGACCTAACCTGGTTCTGTTTTCTCTGTTGAGATAACCTTTTCTGTTGAACTTAAAAAGCTTTGAATTCCTAAGACGAGGAAGGAGGGTGGAGGGAGTTCAGATTTCTCTGTGAGGTTACATGGTTAGCCAAACTGTCATGGCTACTTCCACACAAGATGGCAGCTAGCTACAGCTTTTCATGTCCCGTACTTGATATTGTTACAGCTATGTGTGGCGGAAAACTTACACTACACCCTGAACACACCATCCCCACCATGAAACATGGTGGGGGCAGCATCATGTTGTTGGGATGCTTTTCTTCAGCAGAGGCAGGGAAGCTGGTAAGAGTTGATGGGAAGATGGATGGAGCCAAATACAGGGCAATCTTAGAAGAAAACCTGTTAGAGTCTGCAAAAGACTTCAGACTGGGACGGAGGTTCACCTTCCAGCAGGACAATGACCCTAAACATACAGCCAAAGCTACAATATAATGGTTTAGATCAAAGCATATTCATGTGTTAGAATGGCCCAGTCAAAGTCCAGACCTAAAATCCAATTAAGAATCTGTGGCAAGACTTGAAAATTGCTGTTCACAGACGCTCTCCATTCAATCTGACAGAGCTTGAAATATTTTGCAAAGAAGAATGGGCAAAAATGTCACTCTCTAGATGTGCAAAGCTGGTAGAGACATCCTCCATCCTTGCAGCTGTAATTACAGTGAAAGGTGGTTCTACAAAGTATTGACTTAGGGGGCTGAATACAAATGCATGCCATGCTTTTCAGATATTTATTTGTAAAAAAAATTGAAAACCATTTATCATTTTCCTTCCATTTCACAGATATGTGCCACTTTGTGTTGGTCTATCGCATAAAATCCCAATAAAATACATTTACGTTTTTGATTGTAACATGACAAAATGTGGAAAATTTCAAGGGGTATGAATACTTTTTTAAAGGTACTGTAGCTAACGTGGATTAAACAGGATCTATGAAAAAAATAAAGACCTTTCACTCATCTGCTCATCCTTCATTCATAGATCATGTTTCTTTTCTAGAAGCTATAGCACAGCTTTTATGTACAGTACAGAGGAAGGACGCAGAATCTACCCCAGAAGATTACAGTGGCGGGGTAGGATAGAAGGAGGATTTGAAGGAATGAAAAATCCAGCAGCACAAGGGACACTTTTGGATTAATAGTAAGTAATGTTCCTTGTGATTTATTTTTTAAATTGAATGAAAAGTCAAACTTTATTAGCAAATTATCCAAAAAAGAAAACAACACTAGCCATGTAACCGCTCATTATTACATCCTTTACAGTATATATACACACACACATACATCAGCTATAACATGACCACCCACCTAATGTTGAGAAGGTCCCCTTGTGCAACCAAAATATCTCTGACCTGTTGAGGCATGGACTCCACTAGACCTCCAAATCAGTCAAGTGAGACCGCAGGATCACACACGAGAAAGACGCTGGCAAATCCGAACTTCTCGGTCTCGGCTGCAACCGGAAGTGACGTCACCTGACTCCTCTTGACGCGTTGCTTTCTCCAATGCAACGTGTCAGGAGGAGCCGAGTGACGTCACTTCCGGTCACGACCGAGAGTGGAAGTTCAGATTTGCCAGCGTTTTTCTCGTGTGTGATCCCATGGTCTCACTTGACTGACTTCCAAAGTGATTTTAACTGTAATAGGGCGTACACACGGTCGGACTTTGTTCGGACATTCCGACAACAAAATCCTAGGATTTTTTCCGACGGATGTTGGCTCAAACTTGTTTTGTCTACACACGGTCGCACAAAGTTGTCGGAAAATCCGATCGTTCTAAACGCGGTGACGTAAAACACGTACGTCGAGACTATAAACGGGGCAGTGGCCAATAGCTTTCATCTCTTTATTTATTCTGAGCATGTGTGGCACTTTGTCCGTCGGATTTGTGTACACACGATCGGAATTTCCAACAACGGATTTTGTTGTCGGAAAATTTTTATCTCCTGCTCTCCAACTTTGTGTGTCGGAAAATCCGATGGAAAATGTCCGATGGAGCCCACACACGGTCGGAATTTCCGACAACACGCTCTGATCGGACATTTTCCATCGGAAAATCCGACCGTGTGTACGGGGCATTAGTCTACAGTTTTTTTTAAATAAATTTGTACATTACTACTACACTATCTGGATTTCCATTCTTGTTCCATGCATTGGCCGTTTTGAGCACCATCTACCATTGAGGGATTACCTTATGGAGATTACTGATTCAATTAAAGCGTATGACTTTGAGCCTCAAGGTGAGCAGCCATTGAACATAGTGGCGGAGCACTTGGATTGAACACTGGATTGCATGATATTTGATTATCACTATGTTTGAAGAATCATCACAGTATTTTAATAAGAACTTTCTGATTATGTGGTTCACATATCACTGGAACTTTGGACGCACTGTCTTTTTTACACTAATATGAGTTGATTATTATGTTCATATAGGATTTATTATTCTATGTTTATTTCTAAAATTCTTTTAATTGTTTTTGTGTCACTTGTTGAGAGTTCACATTATCATCTTAACACTTTTTTGCATCCCACCATGGAATAATATTTTTTTCAAGGTTTTAGCACCACGGTATTTCCTATTTACATTCGATTGTGTATGTGGCGACACTACAGGTGTTGGCAGCTTTAATCTCTTAGTTATTCATAGACAGTCTTGTGTCAGGGATGACCTCATCAGTGTTCTTCTACTCCTTTAGTGTTCGATCATTAGACAGAGAATGTTCTCTTTACCAAGCTGTGTTTCTGCAGCAATAGAGTTGTGTAGACCACAAACAAAACCAAAAGTACAAATGGTTTGGTGGGTAAAACTGTTCCAATATACTGAGTGTTCCAATATAGTTCTTCTCTTTAAGTATAAGTAGACAAAAGTTCCACTATCTGATCTCTCATAATTATACTTTCTAGAATATGGCGTAGCTGCTGGATAAGAACCTGCATGCAAGACTCCTGCCCAACTTAAAACAAATAGGTGTTGCCATGGTGCCGCACACCACTGCTAATCAGAGGTTAGGCAGACATTTACAATTGACATTTCAAGTAGCAAATATTTCATAACGTATAGAGTTAAATGATAAATGCAGTTGTGCTAAAGAGATCCTGAAAATCCTATCTTCATGATCAGGTCTTTGGAAGATGTTCTTTTAACATATACGCGTATTTGCTGTACAATGTAAATCGTACCAGTTCAGTATAGGTGGGTAAACACTGTGCTGTCCTGTCACTTTATCGAAAGAGAACTATGGTGAATTGTACAAAATTTTACTTTTTTTATTTATTGAGTAATTATCTCCCAAGGTTTTCAACTGTGCTTAACAAATATGGAAATCTCCTCCTCAGTTTATAACTAGCTTTTGGAGTAGTGTTCACATGGAAGGACTTTGCATAGAACACCTTCAGTTGCCCTTGTGCTGTGCTGGGGTTTGTTGTGTACCTGCACCCAGACTTACCTGCTCTTATTTTATCCATTTCCATACAGTATACAGAACCCATTGCTATACAGTATATAGTCCAACATGGAGGCTCTCATAGACTAGATTAAGGATGGCACTTTACAGAGGGGCCTTGTTGAGGAAGTGTGGCTTCCACGCACATAATAGCCATAACACTATGACCACCTACCATAATCCATCGAGGCATAGATTCCACTAGACCTCTCAAGCATAGGGGTGCACAGGGGGTGTGCCTGGGCACACCCTAATCACACTGTGTGGTGGTGCAGATTCCCCCCACTGCCTGAGCTACCGCCAGTGTTGCGCCCTACCCACCGCAGTACTGCTGGCTTCCCTCTTCTCCTCTCCTCCCGGCTGCTGCGGGGGATATTTCAAGATGGAGAACGGGGGGAAGGGGCTAATCAATATGTAATTTACTGTGCCTTTTCTTATTTTTATTTTTATTTATTTATTTATATTTTTTATTTTAAAAAAAAGGAAAAACACATCTTCCAAGAAAACTTACTTAACTGAGGTACAGATAGCTCAACAACAAGCTGTTATCACATATCTAGAAAGATATAATTAAATTAAAAAGGATCTATCCATACAAGATCAACATATTAGTCAAAGTAGCTTCCTTGCCTCGGTCATGAACTTAGGAAGACCTGACCCCAGATTCAAAATCCTTTAAATACCAAAAAATATAAAGAAAATTTCCCGTAGAAGGATTTCAACCCCCTCCCCTCTCCCTTGACCCAAACTAAACAAAACAGAACAAAAAAAAATAGAAAAGGAAAGTTCTCCTCTCCTCCCTCTCCCACCTGCACCCACCGCCCTCAGGAGCCGGCACCCAGGGACGCATTCCATACTCCATCAAAGAACCAACCCAAATTGTTAATTTAAAGGGTACGATATGTTCATTCCTTCAACCAATGGGACTCCCATCGATAAGAGATCTTCCCTCCTCTAAAGTAATAAAAGAGGTCCTGGAGGACCATGCTTTCACATATTTCTCCCGTTTCTGCCTAGCTGTCCAAACCAGATCTTCCATTCTGTTCAAATCTTCCACTTTCCTGAGCCACATTCTCACTGAAGGTGGTTGTGTCTTTTTCCAGGTAAGGGGAATGCAGGATTTCGCCACAATCAAGAGGTGACACTGAATGGAATTTTTATGTCTTGACAGATATTTTGGAGTCATACCATTAAAAGAAGGTTGGGTCTTCAGGGACCTCATAATCGCAATATTTTTGAGTGATCCTCCAAACCTCTCTCCAGTAGCCCTCAATCCTGGGTCATAACCAGAAGCCCTCCTGGCAACGCCAGCATCTATCGGGAGTATTTTGGAAGTATATATGTAGGAGGACCGGGGTTTGGTACCATTGAGAGAAAATCTTGAAATTTGTTTCCTGTACTTTTGTGCACATTGAAGATTCAAAAATAGAATGTATTATGTTAGTACGTTGTTCCTCCATGAGCGTTCTATCCAAGTCCAACTCCCATTTTTGAAAGAATGGCAACTGGAAATCCTCCGGAGGTGTAGCCACCAAGGCATACATCTTCGAGATGGTATGAGAGAGCGGTCCTCTCTCAATTCAATATTCTTCAAATGGAAGTAGATTACACTCAAAAATGCCTTATTTGGGCCACTTGCCAAAAATCCAATTGATAAGTGCTGGTTCCAGCTGTCAACATTTGAAACGAGAGACCTGGTATATCCCCAGTTTCAGCAATGCATCAGAAGTCCCCTTCCGTAATCCCGGAGCAAATTGTGGATTCCCCAAGATGGGGATTAATGGGGATTCTATTAATGAGAATTTATTTTTTATAGAAAACTACATAGCACTGACGCAGTGTGGGTCCTATCAGTGGCTGTACCTTGATAGCGGATGGAAGATCCCTGTAACACCAAGGAGCCCTATATAACAAGTCGCTATTCAGTGCCTGTTCTAGGTTCGGCGATATTTTTAAATCTCCATGCCGACATGAATCAATCAAGCATCATAGATGGACAGCTTCATAGTACTTATACAGGTCTGGTACAGCCAATCCCCCATATTGCTTAGGAAGAATCAACAAAGATCCTCCAATGTTTGTGTGCCCAGATAAACCCAATAAAGAGTGTGTGTATCCGCTTAAAGTAATGCATAGGTATGCCAATGGGCAGAGCCTGGAATAGATATAAAAACTTTGGTAAGATACTCATAATAATAATATTACACCTACCGAACCACAAATGAAACCCCTTATGCCACTTCTTCAACAGGGTCCACACCCAATGCAGAAGTGGTGGGAAATTGAGTTCATATGTACATGAGGGGTCTGCTGGGATCAAAGTGCCTAGATACTTCAAGGCTTGATCCATCCATTTCAATTTAAAATTGGACTTCAATGTTTTCATCAAGACATTTGGGACGGCTGTTCCCATGGCCTCCGACTTGGAGGAATTGATATAAAGTAGGGTAAGGAACCATAGATCTTTATTTCATGAAAAACATGAGGGAGGGATATCATCGGATTTGTCAATGAAAAAAGCATATCATCAGCATATGCTGAAACTTTATGTTGAAATCTGTCTACCATCACTCCCTGAATATCTGCGTTTTCCCAGATCTTACAGAGGAAGGATACCAGAGAAAGGGCAAAAAGGATGGGTGACAGGGGACATTCCTGTCTAGTCCCATTAGTAATCATAAAAGAGGGGGACAAAACTCCATTTACTTTAACTTGTGTGGCTGGGGAGGTGTATATACTTGAAATCCATCTTATCATATTGTCTCCCAATCCCACTGTAAGATACCTGTGATAGGTAGTGTCCGAAGTGGAGCTTGTGTGCTGAGGATTCAGGCGAAAACTTAGGCAGATCAGGTTGGTAACAGATCAGGCAAATCGGTACACAATCGAAATCCAGAGAGTGGTCAGGCAGGCAAAGGTCATACATGAGCTGGCGGTGAAGTACAAAATCAGCAGGCTAGAGAATAGTCAGGATTTCAGGCAGAAGTTCATATACGGTATTCAGCATCACAAAGCAGTCACAACACCCAGGAAGCTAGTCCACACAAACGGGCACTGAGAGATAGGAAATGCTGCTATTTATGGGCTGCTTTGATTATAGATTGTCCACAGCTGGCAGCACGTGGGTCTAGTGAGTCCAAGGTAATGCATCAAACTGAGAGAACATAGCCATAACTCCAGAGCTCTTCTGTGGCACAACAAGTAAGACTACAGCTGTGGGACCAGGAACATCCCGGCTCGAATACACCCAGGTACATGACAGGGCCCCCTCCCCAGTGGACCCCTCCGTGGGGCTAGCGGGGCTTAGTGGGAATAGAGGCATGGAAGTCTCGAATAAGAACAGGAGCATGCAAATCTTTGGCTGGGACCCAGGAACTGTCTGTGACGGGATATCCCTTCCAATGAACCAGATACAGCAGGCCACGACCCTGTCTTCTGGAATCAAGAATCTTGGAGACTTCAAACTCATTTTGTCCATCAACAAGAACAGGAGGAGGTAGCTGTTGTGTTCTGGAGTTGCGTTTGAAAATTGCCTTTTTGAGGAGGGAAACGTGGAATACGGGGTGTATCCGGAGAGAAGAGGGCAATTTCAACCGATAGGAGACTGGCCCGACTCGAGCAATAATTCTGTAAGGACCGATGAATTGAGGGCCCAATTTGGTAGAAGGTTGTTTCAGTCTCATGTATTTGGTTTATAGCCAAACTCTGTCCCCCACCACATATGGAGGTATATGGCGTCTTTGTTTGTTGGAGAAAAGCGCATACTTGCTTGTTCCTGTGTTATACTTTCAAGTGATTCCTGTTGTGACCTCGGCTTGCCTCCTGACCTGCTCTGATTTCCTCTCCAGTGTTTGACCCCCGACTTGGCTCACGGACTTTACTATACTTACACCTGCCTGATTACCAGTGTTTGACCCCCGGCTTGGCTCACAGACTTGCTATACTTGCACCTGCCTGATTACCAGTGTTTGACCCCCAGCTTGGCTCACAGACTTTGCTATACTTGCACCTGCCTGATTACCATTGTTTGACCCCCGGCTTGGCTCTCGGACTTGCTATACTTGCACCTGCCTGATTACCAGTGTTTGACCCCCGGCTTGGCTTGTCACTTACCTGCGATTGACCCTCAGCTGGCCTCACCACAGCCTCCAATCTGCTCTCCTGTGTTCTACCCTCAGCCAGGCTTTTACTAGTGTCCAGATTACTCCTTGTTGTCTTCTCAAGCAAAGTCTAAGTGATCATCAGCTCAAGCCTTCTCAACCTGCTGGCAACCCATGGAACTTTGAGCCTTATACTTCCTGTACCACCTTCAGGGGTATAATGCACTTAGCCGCAAGGGGAGCCTCTCTCAGCATCTTGGCCTCAGAAAAGGTACCTGACAATGAGGCAGTCATTCAAGATATACGGACAAAATGCCTTGGGCACCATAAGTAGAGAAATGATATGGCATGTGTATTATGCCTCGGAAAACTGTGTGAGGCAAAATAGCTGTAACAGTGGGAGGATCTAAAATGAGCATGGCTAATAAAAACCTGAGTTGTCAGTAGATGTCAGTAGTAAGTATTGCTAGAAAGTAGTGTATTTGATATTTATATGTTTAGGACAGTGTGCAGGTTGCCCCCCATGAAGCCTTTGCTACCCATGCCTGTTTCCTTTGAGACCATGGCAGCCTTATTAACTATTGGCAATAAATGTTCTAATGTTTACTGCCATTTTTACTGCCATCTTGATATGAAGCTGAGCATGTGCACTCAACTTCTTTGGTCGACCATGGCGAGGCCTGTTCTGAGTGGAACCTGTCCTGTTAAACCGCTGTATGGTCTTGGCCACCATGCTGCAGCTCAGTTTCAGGGTCTTAGCAATCTTCTTATAGCCTAGGCAATCTTTATGTAGAGCAACAATTATTTTTTTCAGATCCTCAGAGAGTTCTTTGCCATGAGGCGCCATGTTCCAGTGACCAGTATGAGAGACTGAGAGAGATAACACCAAATTTAACACACCTGTTCCCCATTCACAACTGAGACCTTGTAACACTAACAAGTCACATGACACCGGGGAGGGAAAATGTCTAATTGGGCCCCGTATGGACATTTTCACTTTTGTTGCCAGCGGTTTAGACATTAATGTCAATGCAGAAATTTGTTTAAAGAATATTATAGGGATAGAACGGCGCTACCTCAAAAACCTGTATGGCTAAGCATATACAGGAAACATTATATGAAAACGTTTTTTTATGTATAAAAACGTTTATATGTGAAAACGTTTTTCTATACGAAGGAGAATTATGATGTTGTCACGGCTTAGTGAAGGTAAAAGATGACTAAAACATGTAAATATGAGTCAGCATAGGCTTGCATACAGCCTACTAAGAGATATATAAAACCTGTCACCAAGCAGCTGTCTGCAGCCCCTATATTCCTGATAGATCAGTGTACTTTCTCTAGATCAGGAGCTCCAGAAAGTATACTCTATGCATAAAAAACCATATATAAGCACATATATAACAATTCCTGTAAAGAAAAGCAAAGATTTTTTCTCATACATCAATAGCATATATATCTGTGTTTCAATGCAAAGTCCGTGTGCTATGGAGATCGAAGTATATTATGACAGTCCCATGCAGTGCATGCAGCAATCAGGTTGTTCCCCAGGTGACTTTCGTGCGTACAGCGTAGGGTGGTGACTTGTGTGAACCCCCCTCAAAATGCTCACTCACCAAAGGTAGGAACCCCTGCAGGGGTGTCAGGCCTGTAGTCCTATACAAGGGCTTGTCTGTTCACTGCTGTCATATCTCCAGTTGTATCCCGGTAGATCTTAATCCTGCAACAGCAAACGAGAACCGCAGACGAACACCACACACGGAGAAGCTGCAAGACATGTAATTGGACGGACGGACTCCTGAACACAAGGTGAGCTGGGAAGAGTCAGCCCAGTGACGTGTAGTATCGTGCACTGGAAATGACGTATAGATTGATCCTAAACGCAGTTTCTCAGGTTTAACAGATTAATGTCTATGCGTTGAGTTATTTTGAGGGGACAGCAAATTTACACTGTTATAGAAGCTGTACTCACTCAGCTGTACTCACTACTTTACATTGTAGCAAAGTGTAATGTCTTCAGTGTTGTCACATGAAAAGATAGAATAAAATATTTACAAAAATGTGAGGATGGTACTCACTTTTGTGCGATACCGTATATATATATATATATATATATATATATACAGTGGGGCAAAAAAGTATTTAGTCACCCACCAATTGTGCAAGTTCTCCCACTTAAAAAGATGAGAGAGGCCTGTAATTGTCATCATAGGTATACCTCAACTATGAGAGACAAAATGTGGAAACAAATCCAGACAATCACATTGTCTGATTTTTTTAAATCATTTTTTTTTGCAAATTATGGTGGAAAATAAGTATTTGGTCAATATCAAAAGTTCATCTCAATACTTTGCTATATATCCTTTGTTGGCAATGACAGAGGTCAAACATTTTCTGTAAGTCTTCACAAGGTTGTCACACACTGTTGCTGGTATGTTGGCCCATTCCTCCATGCAGATCTCCTCTAGAGCAGTGATATTTTGGGGGCTGTCGCTGGGCAACACAGACTTTCAACTCCCTCAAAAGGTTTTCTATGGGATTGAGATCTGGAGACTGGCTAGGCCACTCCAGGACCTTGAAATGCTTCTTATGAAGCCACTCCTTCGTTGCCCAGGCGGTGTGTTTGGGATCATTATCATGCTGAAAGACCCAGCCATGTTGCATCTTCAATGCCCTTTCTGATGGGAGGAGGTTTGCACTCAAAATCTCATGATTCATGGCCCCATTCATTCTTTCATGTACACGGATCAGTCGTCCTGTTCCCTTTGCAGAGAAACAGCCCCAAAGCATGATGTTGCCACCCCCATGCTTCACAGTAGGTATGGTGTTCTTTGGTTGCAACTCAGCATTCTCTCTCCTCCAAACACGACGAGTTGTGTTTCTACCAAACAGTTCTACTTTGATTTCATCTGACCATATGACATTCTCCCAATCCTCTTCTGGATCATCCAAATGCTCTCTAGCAAACCTCAGAGGGGCCCGGACATGTACTGGCTTAAGCAGGGGGACACGTCTGGCACTGCAGGATCTGAGTCCCTGGCGGCGTAGTGTGTTACTGATGGTAGCCTTTGTTACGTTGGTCCCAGCTCTCTGCAGGTCATTCACTAGGTCCCCCATGTGGTTCTGGGATTTTTGCTCACCGTTCTTGTGATCATTTTGACCCCACGGGGTGAGATCTTGCGTGGAGCCCCAGATCGAGGGAGATTATCAGTGGTCTTGTATGTCTTCCATTTTCTAATTATTGCTCCCACAGTTGATTTCTTCACACCAAGCTGCTTGCCTATTGCAGATTCAGTCTTCCCAGCCTGGTGCAGGTCTACAATTTTGTTTCTGGAGTCCTTCGACAGCTCTTTGGTCTTCACCATAGTGGAGTTTTGAGTGTGACTGTTTGAAGTTGTGGACAGGTGTCTTTTATACTGATAACAAGTTCAAACAGGTGCCATTAATACAGGTAATGAGTGGAGGACAGTGGAGCCTCTTAAAGAAGAAGATACAGATCTGTGAGAGCCAGAAATCTTGCTTGTTTGTAGGTGATCAAATAGTTAATTTCCACCATAATTTGAAAATAAATTCTTTCAAAAATCAGACAATGTGATTGTCTGAATTTGTTTCCACATTTTGTCTCTCATAGTTGAGGTATACCTATGATGACAATAACAGGCCTCTCTCATCTTTTTAAGTGGGAGAACTTGAACAATTGGTGGCTGACTAAATACTTTTTTGCCCCACTGTATATATATATATATATATATATATATTAGAACAAATGTGGTTTATCATTAACTTCTGTTCACTTTTTTTATTTGTCATATACTTTAATTTCTATGTTGAGGGGCCCCCGAACTTGAAGTGCCCCGGGCCTCCCAAGGTCTAAATATGGTACTGCAGACAAGTCAGGGAGCTTGCATTAACAGCAGAAATATTTCCTCCATTTTTGTGAGCCTGTAAGTAGTGGCTAGATCTGTGCTTTAATTAATATATTAAGTTTATCTATCCATCCAAAACACTGGTAGACTAGGGATTGCGCATCATGCTCCCCGTTCTTGGCATTTTAGTCTGACCCGCACTATGTGCGCCAGGATGGCTTACCCTTTTTGGATTCTGAAATCCAAAAGACAGAGAAGAAAAAAAGGCCTGCCATCCAAATATTATAGGTTGACTCATGAGGAGTACAATGTTTACACTACACCGCTGAGTGACTGGGAACACTTGTTTCCCGAGGACAGGCCCCTCAAAATAGGTGCTGTTCCCAGAAAATGGGGATAAATGGTAACCATAATCTGATGGGGCCATGGCAGTGCAGACCATGTAAATAAGGCAGCCTGTCTGTGTGTGTTACTTGCCTTATCAACATCATTTGAAGGGATAGTGGACCACGGCTGCCACCTTTCCTAATGCCCTATTCAACATCATACGAGTTGGAAAATTTGCAGATAATCACTGATTTTTTCCACAATAAAAAGAATGTTCTTTTTACTACATGACAAACACATCCACTGAGTCAAGAAAAAATATTTGATGTTTGAATTTCCAGAAAACATAGGTATGATCATTCACACTTGGAGGTAGCTCAAGCCATCTATCACTTTGAATCACCAGTACTGATGGTGCAATGATGATTATTGTCTCTACCATTTTAGCACTATGGTTCCAAATACAGAATGTGTAGCCCCATGTACAGTAACCATTTCTTTTTGCAGTTTTAGCATTTTCTAGCTGTATCTGGGCAGCTCACAGTAACTCTCAGCATCCCACCCATGTTTAGATGGACAACCATAGACAAATCTGGAATTTCCAGACTGCCAGTGTAGGCAGTGTAAAAAAGCCATGTTATCAGTCTTGCTAGGATAGCTAAATAAAGTGCAATGGAAGGCCAAAGCCCGGGTTCACACTATAAATCGCTGCGGACCGCACAGGAGCGCTGTGCGTCCCTGTTCTCCATTTCAGGGACGAATCAGGGCCGATTCAATGCCTGAATTCGGCCCTGAAACGCAGCCAAAGATGCACAGCGTTTTTGTGCAGTGCGCACCGCAGCCGCCCCGGAGATATGTGAACCAGCTCCATAGGGAGCCAGTCACATTCTCCTGCTATGCGAATTAGATGTGCGGAAACGCACATCTAATGCGCATAGGTGTGAACCCGGGTAAAATATAAGAAATAAGTATAGCAAATGCTGTTCAAAGTTTCCTCCAATGTGGGTCATGTGATTAAAAACAGGGTGAGGTTTCATTATTGTAGGGAACGTGGAACCAATCTATTACTCTTTATCACTCCCAGCAAGACGTCATACAGTTGATCTACAGTATATATGTAAAAAGTATTGTCTATGGCATGTTTTTCTCTACCATAAACAGAGCTAAAAATTGGTGTAGTCAGCTTCTTCTTATACAACTCCAATTCCAAAAATACTGGGACGTTGTGTAAAATCTGCATAAACAGAATACAATGATTTGCAAATCTCAGAAACGCATATTTTATTCTCAATAGAAAACATATCAAATGTTTAAAAGAAAGGTTCATGAATTGAAAAAAAAACAAAAAACAAAGGCAGCACTGCCTTAAAAACAGGCATTAATTCTGTGATGGACATCACTGTATAGGCTCAGGAATACTTCCAGTAATCACTGTCTGTGAACACAGTTTGCCGTGTCATCCAAAAATGTAATGTAAAGCTCTATCATGCAAAGAAGAAGCCATACCTGAGCATGATCCAGAAACACCACCATCTTCTCTGGGCCAAATCTCATTTAAAATGGTTTGTTTCAAAGTGGAAAACTATTCTGTAATCAGACGAATCAAAATGTAACATTCTTTTTGGCAACCATGGATGCTGCATCCTCTGGACTAAAGAGGAGAGGGCTTGTTATCAGTGCAGTTCAAAAGCCGGCATTTCTGATGGTATGGGGTTGAATTAGTGTGTATGAAATAAAAGGGTAGGCGCTAGGTGTATAAATGAGTGAAACAGTATATATGATTAACATAAATGCATATAAACATATAACACTGCAAAGTGAATCGCATTAAAAAATCTGGGTTAATGAACATATAGCAAGCTGAGAGTCCGTATGTGATAATGTTCCCAAAGACAATTGCTCTTAATGAAGCTTCTAGTTATTCCACCACGAGTGCTCAATGGGAAGGTGGCAATTCACAAGGGGTGTTTGACCCGTTTTTTAAGTAGGTCAAAATGTGCATTTGGAATACCAAGTTGATTTCTACTGCCAACATCACTCCACTCCAATGGCCTCTCGGGATGAGACTAGGACATAAGAAATGACTCCACAGGAGACAAGAATGGAAGTCTCATAGTGTAGTATTTTAATGTACGTTTAAAATCAATAACAAAAAAGTGATGTGTGCCCTCACATGTTAAAGTGCCTGCTTGGCACTAGGTGTAAACAGCGTGTGAGGATAAGGCTATTCTCCTATGTCGATGGCGTGCGTTCCACGTCTCTCTCTGGATGGTAAAGCCCAGTGTAAGGTGACAGACAGGACCCGGAAGTGACGGATCCTCCACTCTGACGTACGTTTTGCTGTGATTAGCGTCTTCAGGAAGTGGCATCACGCCGCTTCGCTTCCAGCTTGCTTATCCTCCCTGGCGGTATGATTCTTTCTGATTTTAGGTGCTGAAAGCGGTACAATTATTTTGCATGGAAATTTGGCGTTTTATATTGTAGGTCTGTAATTATTAACAATAACACACTTAAATCTGTCCAAACAAGAGTCTAGTAGATATCCCGGGTATGATAAAGTTTGAAACACAAAAACATAAATTATAATATAATAAAAAAAAAATAATAATTAAAAAAAATAAAAATAAATAGTAATAAAATAAATTTCCACACGATTCACTATCGCTCAATTCTGCAAGTGTTCTAATTTACTATCGCTGTTTTCTAGCTGGTCTAAAGCCATTTTTGATGTAAAGGGACACTTTTTGGTTGCTATGGACAATCTCCAGTTTCCAGGCAGAAAGAACAGTATATGCAATATAAAACTGCATGCAGGGCATGGGCCAGAGCACTGGGGACAAATGGGATGTGAAATGATTTCATACAGTACTGTAATCTGTAAGATTACAGTACTGTATGTGTTATGCTTTTTACATTTTTTTGAATTTGCCGCCAGGCTCCGCCCCCGTGCGTCGCGACGCTCGCAGGGAACGGAGCCTGGCACAGAGAGGCTTCGGAACAGGACACAGCCCGCGGACACTGCGGGGGACATCGCAGGATCCCGGGGACAAGGAAAGTTAGGAGGCACCAGGATCCTGCGATGCAATCCAGAGTGTGGCTCGGGGTTACCGCTAATGGTGCTGAATTTTAACCCCGAGCCACACTCGGGAAAACCGCCAGGGAGGCTACATATGTATGGGGTGGTTGCTATTGGTGGAACTCCTCAAAAATGGAGGAGAGAACAAATCTGTAATGCAAATTTTACCTCTAGGGATGCCAATCCGCATACTCTGTTGGCACCATTCTATATTAGCCAACCATTTAAAAATTACACAAGTGTATAAAAAATATACCACAAAAGGAAATTTCTCTGGTCAGCGTCATCTACTGGGTGATATCCATAAGGCAATGAATGCATACCTCTATAAACTATCCTGATGTGAATATAGGTTATTTTTTATTGGGAAAAATATTTAAATGTTTATAAAAAACCAATGAATATGGTAAGGATACCACTAAAATTTATTATATAGAAAAGTAGAAGCGGAGATAATTAATAAAATGAGATACTCTCCATAAGTAGTGAAGCCAATTACAGAAAAAGGGGATCTATAAAAATTAATACTCAATAATCAGTTATGAAACATTTCAAATCAATATCAATGTTTAATCCCATTGGTTGAAGTGATTGGAGTCTGTATATTCACTGTGTCTCCATTTGGGACACCTTTTTTGGTCATATCTGTACCTCTCCAATGTGGGCAGACATTATCGATACCCCAGAACCTAAGAAGGGAGGGGTCCTTGTTGTGCACCAACCTAAAAGGGTTGGACATGATATTTGAACCCTTTCTTTATGTTGTCTATGTGTTCCCCCACCCTTTTAGCCATGGTTCTGGTGGTTCTGCCAACATATTGTAAGTTGCATGGGCACATTAAAAGATAAGTGACATATCTGGCATCACAGGTGATGAGCTGTCTGATCTCATAATTATCACCCGTCACTACTGATGAGAAACTAGAGATTTTCCTGGTTTTGTCCCGAGTGGTTCTACATGCTTTGCATCCTTTGTATTTGTAGAATCCTGTTCGATCCAAAAAAGTGGGAGGTCTTTTGGAAGGCCAGATGAAATTTTTTGCTAACATATTGGCGCCCTTCTATAGGTGAACTTGGGTTTACTGTGAAGAATCTTTTAAAGTGTATGATCTTTTTGCAAAATGGGCCAATGTGTTTTCAATATATTTTCTACTTCTTTGTATTGAAGATGGAAACCTGAAATATATACAAGATTGAACTGATCCCCCACAGATTCCTTAACTTTTGGTCTTAAAAGGGTGGAGCGATCAATTTGTCTTTAATTGTAAATATCTGAAGCTTTAATTGTATATCCCCTACTCACAGGACACCAATGCTTGGATTACATTAACTACACATGGGGTTGAATTAGTGCGTATGGAATGGCCAGCTTACACACCTGGAAAGGCACTATCAATGCTGAAAGATATATCCAGGTTTTAGAGCAAAATATGCTCAGGCAAGTATGGGACAACATTCCTCTCCCAAAACTCCAGTAACTGGTCTCCTCAGTTTCCAGATGTTTACAGAGTGTTGGTAAAAGAAGAGAGGATTCCACACATGGCCCTGCCTTAACTTTTTTGAGAAGTGTTGCTGAAATCAATTTCAAAATAATCTTTTTTTTTTTTTTTTAAATGGTACATTTTCTCAGTTTAAATATGTGAAGTGTTTTGTATTTTCTATTGTGAATAATATCTGCGATTTGCAAATCATTGCATTCTGTTTCTATGTAGATCTTACACAATGTCCCACCATTTGGGGTATTATGTATATGATGGATTTATGGGAGTCTTTGCATATGGAAGATAACAATGCCTGTCCCTGTAAAAAGCTGGCCCGTTTACCAAGCAACTCAACAGAAGCTTTTTTGCATAATAGTTGTATGTTCTCATGCAAATGATATGCAAGTGCATAGAGACTGAACAGCATGACAAGTGCCCAGTAATTTTTACCGAAAAAAAAGAATAGAATGAATACAATGTTAAATCTAAAGCCTACTTCAATCAGCTACTTGTGTAATGAGAGCTGACATCTTTTTAATTATGTCATTAAGCTTCAATGCCTTTTTATTTCCATGATAATCAAAGGTTTCCAAATTGAATGCGCTTTTTTCTCCTTGAAATTTTTTCTGGGTATCTTGGGGAGTTCTCGTCTAGTTTCAGTACAAACACTAGAGATAAAGTAATGAACTTTTGAAAAAGGAAAGCAGTCAATGTACTTAAAAATGAGACCCTGAAAATGACATACATGCAAACCAGTAAATGCTGCTTAGATAGGGGAGAAAAGTTCTGGCTCCATCTTGGGAATGGAGCTTTTTATACTCTCTGTTTAGACCCGCTCAGTTAGGACATGCTGAGTAGTAGTGGTGAAACACTGGTCCTTGTTCTTGTAAATTATATCAGCGTGACAAAATATTGGTGCCATTGGGCGCCGTAAACAGCTTGTATTTTTTAACTTTCAAACGTATTTCTTACTAAAGTTGATTTGAGGTTATGTTAGGTAGGATAGTTTAGATGGTGCATGATCTTCAAAAACAAAATACTAAAATATACTAAAATGGTTTAAACTCCTGGTATAACGGAAATCCCAGGTGCCTATTTTTTCTGATACCTAGGGTAGTGAGCTCTTCTTCTGCAGTGCCCCCTGTTGGTGAATCTGAATCCCATTTATTCTGATATAATGGTAATATCTAACAACAACCTATAGGCATTATTATATCTGGTAAGCACTATTAAAAATATTTTTGGTCTGTTAATTACGTTATTGAAAATGTAATCCAGTGTGCACTCTTATCTCAAGCAATGCAATAAGGAAGTATAGTAAAACTATGGAACACCTTATTCATGTTATGGAAAAGAGAAGAGAAGATGGCATGTTATTTGGTAGTCCTAATATACTTCCCGTCCTAGGGTGGCAATGCTGCTCCTCATAGATATAGCTCAGTTATGGATCATTGTCACTTGACAGAAAGTGTGTACCTGCCAAGATCAGGTAGGAAAAAAATCTTGTAAGCAGAAAACAAATTCAGTTATCACATCTAAGAACTTATGAGGTATAATATATTAAATTTGTGTTCTTAATTTAAATACACTCTAAGCTTGCTAAAGGGGAGCTTGGGGAGGAGCGAAATGTGTCCAATCTAAAGTTTACAACAAGAGTATTAATCATTGTTTTTACCATGGAAAAGTTGTACAAATTTGTAAAGATTGGTACGTAGACACACAGGTTTTCAGTTGCCCTTTATAGGTTCCAAGTGGGCCTCTATATGAAAGTGAATAAGTAAACTCCCTCCACCCCCTCCCTACCTACCTCCATCCACACCCAGCCTTTCTATAATTTCTTCCCTTCTATTCTGATACCCCACTGTTAAAATGTCTTGCAGGTATGAGCACATGCATTACCAAACTGTATATACAGCCAGTGAGTCAATTAGAAGAGAGTGGGGGCGGGCCAAGCCGCAGCACTATGTGATTTATGGAAGCCTAGAGCGGGGCTCAGGAAGGAGCATGCCCCAGTGCCCCCATAGCAAGCGGCTTGCTATTGGGGGCGCTGGTCAAGGAGGAGGAGCCAGGAGCGCCCCGGCGGGGGACCTGAGAAGAAGAGGATCAGGGCTGCGCTATACAAAACCATTGCACAGAGCAGGCAAGTATGACATGTTTGTTATTTTAAAAAAGAAAGTACCTTTAATTTCACTTTGCCTTTTGTAATGACAGATCACTGTATCCGACCTGCTGCTGGTACCTTGTGATCGCTGTGGCTGAACACAGCAGATCACATGACTGTTGTACACAATGAAAGGCTTTTTTTAGATGCCTTTTATTGTGTACTATTGTAATGAGCTCTGTGATTGGTCACAGTCATCACATGGTACAGACAGGGCCAATGACAGCCCATCTGTACTATGGGATTAGCTGTGGCCAATCACAAATAATCACAACAGTAAACACTTAATGAGTTTTCATAACTGTAAAATGCACAGTTATAAGCAATCATATCGTGTAAAAACAAATTTTAAAAATCCTGATCACCTTCCCAGAGTACACTGTATTGCTCTGGTCACTGTATGTAAAACACAAAATTAAAGAAAAAAAAAAAAAACAAAATAAAAAATGAAATGGAAAAAAAATGATTAACCTTTTTTTTTTACATACTGTTGCCAGTCAGTGTCCCTGATCCCCGCTACAACAATTACATGATGATGCTGTACTGCACCGGTGTCAGTGTGTAAATCTTTTTTACAAATTTCTTAGTTTTTAAAAAAATTGTGACAAAAAATTACAACTTCAAAAAACTGTATGTAACCAAGACCCTGTATTTATGTTTCAACAAGATTTTAATCTGGTTCCTTTCACTGGCAAACAGGTCTGTGTGGTGGGATTTTTTATTTGTAAACTGTTTTTTGTTTTCTTTTTATTTAATTCTTGGGTGATCACCCAAGAGTAGTCCCCAGCAGCCTTTGGCAAATTTGGGTCTCTTGTATAATGTTCTTCTTGATGTCATCATCATCAATATTTTTGTAGAGCTTTTCTTTCCCAAGTACTTAAAGCAGTTTATGAAGTATTCCTTCATACAGCATAAAGCAGTGCTCTCACCGAGATCCCATCTGGAAGTTAAGAAGACTGATGCACAGACTGATAGCATCTCTACTGACACTTATGCCATGTACACACGATAAGATTTTCCGACAGCAAAACTGTGGATTTATTTCCGACAGGTGTTGGCTCAAACTTGTCTTGCATACACACGGTCGCACAAATGTTGTCGGAAATTCCGAACGTCAAGAACGCGGTGACGTACAATACGTATGATGAGCTGAGAAAAATGAAGTTCAATAGCCACTGCGGCTCTTCTGCTTGATTCCGAGCATGCGTGGAATTTTGTGCGTCAGAATTGTGTACACACGATCGGAATTTCCAACAACGGATTTTATTGTCTAAAAATTTGAGAACCAGCTCTCAAATTTTTGTTGTTGGAAATTCCGACAACAAATGTCCGATGGAGCCTACACACGGTCGGAGTTTCCGACAACAATCTCACATCGAACATTTGTTGTCGGAAAATTCTATCGTGCGTACAGGGCATAAAGGTACAAAATCCAAAATAGAATACAGCCAGCAACTTAGTATCATCCGATTGATGCTATGATGCTATTATTAAGGTCTTACAGCTTAAACGCGTAAGAGTATCTATTCTGTACTCACCTTAAAGCTAAGAAACATCACAGCACACCTGACCTGATAGTCTGCTTGGCACCTGCTGCTTTAAATGAGTGGATACTAATTATATGATGATGATATAAGACGGTGTGTAAATACTAAAATACAAAACAACACCCTAACTGTGGGGGGCTCTTCTTTGGAAGCGTATAAGGAGATCTGCCTATTCCTTCGGTGGGTCAATTTTAGCTTCATGTATGCCCCAGGGGGTGACAATTGTCCATCTAACATTGACTCTAAGCTTTATAGTCCTCAGGAGACTGGGATTTTGGAATTTTTCCAGGGTAATATCTGGCTTTCTTCAGAAATCCTCGATTCTCCTCCCTCCTAGGGCTTAAGTAACAAATCTAAATAGTTCCACCCACTTATTCACAATCACCATCTACAGAAGTTTTTTGAGGCTATTACACAGTACATTCATAGAACAGACTGAGATCAACAGAAATCCAGTTCAGACAATCTCAGAATAGGCCCATGGTTGTGTCTTCAAGCCTAGTGACAAGGGCAGGAATGAAAATGAAATGAAATGAAAGAAATGACTATTCAGAAGAAGTGTATAAACAACGAAACAAGTTTAAATTTATGAAAAATGTGAGAACAATCTTTTCCCTGCCCTTGTCACGGAAATCAATGATAGATTGTATAGGGCCTTTGAAGGGGGACTACTTTCCAAAAAAGAAATTGGAATATCTGCAAGTAGGAGAATATAACATCCCCCACGTTCTATGTAATACCCAAAATTCACAAAAGCGATTATTTCCGGGGTGAGAAGTCCCCTGGAAAATATAGGGAAATATAACTAACATTTGGTGTCAGAGCTTTCCTCCTTTTGACTTGGACACCGACATACTCTGGAAACTTAAACACCTGACCATGCCTGAGGGGTGTGTGTTGGCAGGCATAGATGTGGAATCACTATACACCACCATTCCGTATGAGGTTGGGGTATGTGCGGTAGACCAATGACTGGAACTTAGATCCCCCTGGCTGGCCCTCATAAAGAGTCTTTGATAGAACTTTTAGAACTGGTCTTGACTAACAATGATTTTAAGCTTAATGGTAAGTTCTATCGCCAGACCATGGGAGTTACCATGGGAGCCACGTGTGCCCTCTCCTATGCCTACCTACGTTTGGAATGGTTGGAGAAAAATCCTGTGTATAACAATTCACAGTTCAAATAATGTGTTGTCCTTTGAGAGGCATAGTTGCTCTAAATGGATGCACACTTCTGTCCTCTCCATTTAGACCTTATTTTTTCTGAATGTTGGAGCTGTCCTGAATGCTGCCTGCCCTGGATTAGCATCATGCTTTTCCATAGTGCTGGTGACTGGCCTGCCTGCACAATGGAAATGCATGACACTGTGTAAAAATATGGGACGCAGTGTGGCATCCCTGACAACCCTAGCTTGAGAGACGCTGCTTTAGTAAACCAACTTCCACATATTTTATACATCTCTGCATAGCCATATGTATTTTATTTTTCTTAAATGTCATTGACATTCTTAGACTTTCTGTGTGAGGTCAATTGTCCCTGACCTGGTGTGCTTTCCTGTTAACCTGTAAAGGTTTTACAAGTCAACTATCTCTAAGAGATCAAATATTAGACAGGATTATCAGAGGACAGGGGGTCACTAAAAACATATTGACCAAGTTAACACTGCTAAGTATAGAGGGGATTTAGAGATGAAGAAGTTTTCTTTTTTAGATCCATCTAATTTTAAGATCACAAAATCTCTGAAGGCAAATATGGACATATTGTTTTATTTATTTCATAAAATGGGGACAGTAATTTAACTAAACATGTGCACAGCAAAAAAATTTGTTTAGTTTCGCTTCTTTACGTTTCCGTTCATTCGTAACGATTCGTAATTTTCGTTAGACGCGAGTTTTCATATTCGGACTCGTCCGCTTTTTCGTAACAGATATATTTTCCTTCATACGAAATTATTCGTAATTCCGTTTTTCGTAACAGATATATTTTCGTTGGTACAAAATGATTCATAATTCTGTTAGCCTAATTTTCTTTGATTCAAAATTCGTAATTTTGTTAGATAATAATTTTCATTTATTCGGTACACTACTCGTAATTTAGTAATTGTTACTTTTGTGAGATTGCCTTTTTCCTTGATTCGTACTTTTGTAGGAAATAAAGAATAATAATCCTATGCTTGCTTTTCTAATAAGTCCTTTACTTACTCCAGTCCACTCCCTCAGTCACGAGACCTGACTCAGTCTCCTCCTCGACTGAATCTAAAAAGATTCAGGAATGCAGTGTGACTCAGACACAAAAGGGATAAGCTGATTGGCTAAAGATATTAAGTAAGATACATCACTCACTAATACACTGCCCATTGAAAAGAACGATTCAAGAACACGAAATTACAAACATACGAAATTACGAACATACATATTAAGATACACTTACACTGTCCATTCAAAAGAACGATTCGAGAACATGAACAAACGAAATTACAAACAGACGAAGAAATGAAATTACGAATGAAAATACAAACATATGAAATTATGAACAGACAAAGGATTGAAAATACGAAATGTTAATCATTCGTTAGATAGACAGATTTCATTTTCTTTCTTTTACTCTTTCAGAGTTTTGTATTTTTGTAAGTTTGTCCGTTCGTAAGTTCATATTTTCGCATGTTTGTTATTTTGCTTATTCGTAACTTCGTAATTTTCATATTTTAGTTCTTTCAGCTATTCGGATGTTCGAATTGATCCAAATGTACGAATACTAAAAAATTTGTACGAAAATCTATTTGTTACGAATCGAAGTGCACATGTCTAAATTTAACTGTCCAAACCAAGCAAAACTTTGGGTCTTATAAATTAAAGCCCATTTCTGAGCAAAAGTAAGACCCCTACCATGCTCTGCCGCCTTTAAGAAACAAACATAAAATATTGCAACGGTGTTTTTTACTCACCTGAGTCTGCTGTCTACGTCTGTTCCGGGGCCTCTACCAGGAGTGGAGATTGGTGATCCAGCACTGCAGTCTGTGCTTGCACCAACCAATACCCTTGTCATGATGTCATCATCACACTGCTGCAGTAAGAAGTTTCCAAGTCACCCATGCAGCAATGCGGAACCCAAAACATCAGGTGATTTTTGATTTAGGTAAGAAAAAAGGGGTCGTGTGTTAGTTTTTCTTAATTGCTGCAGGAATTAGTTAGAGCATGGTAGAGAGTATGGTTCAGAGGGAATGCTGGGATCCCTGGCCAAAGTGTGGACTTAAGACTGCTTGTGTTTAGGGATGTTTTGCATTGTAGTGTAACTGATATATGGAATATCACAGCTTGTTGGGTTCCTTGCAAATCAAGACTTATTAGCTTAAAAAAGTTGTGGAAATGACTGTCCAGTAAGGCTTTATGTACACTGCTGCTGGTAAACAAACGTTTAGGAGAAGTTGGGCATTTTTTTTCAGCTGCCCATGAACTCTCCTCTATGTTATCTTATCAGTACATGTACACAGGGTCGTTTATAGTCGTTTCTAGGCAGTTGAGTTTAGAAGCATTTTTTGAAAAGCAAAAAAATAAATTCAGGAATGATGTTCAGAGGCATATGAAACGCCAAACGCCTGTAACAGCTTGTAAACGTGTGTAAATGCGGTAACTGGCATTTAGCCACGTTTCGTTTACAGGCGCTTTAAATTTTTGACTATTTGAAAAAAACAAAAATGCTTCTAAACGCCAACGCGGCTAAACGCGGCATGTTAAACGCGGCAAAACAGACGTTTTTAAACGTCGTTTACTATCTGTTAATTTAAATTGTTCAGGGGAGGTTGTAAAATGTTCTGTGTACATTAAGCCACTGATTTTCATTTTAATATAAATGACGTATGCAATGGAACTTCTTCTTCTCTTATTCTTCTTTATGCTTTCTAAATAACTGCAGAGTAATAAGATAAAAACAACAGTGGCTTGGAGGTTAGCAGTTCTTTCTTGAAGCACCATTTGGAATCCTGGTCAGGACACTATCTGCATAGTGTTTGCAAGTTCTGTCTGTACTTAGGTGGATTTTCTCCAGGTACTCTTGCTTCCTCCCACACTCAAAAGGCATGCTGGTAGGTTAATTGGCTCTAGGGATGAAAGGATAAGTTCACCTTTTTTTAGAGTGGAACATGTAACATGTTCCCAATGCTGCAGCTGTTGCCTGATTTCCCCCCCCCCCTCCCGTGACAGCAGTACAGGGAGAAGTTTCCCATACTAGCTGTCAGTTTTTGAAATCAGCATGGCTGTACGGGGCTCGCCCACATGGCCACATCATTCATACACAGAGCATTGTGTATGATTGAATTACAAGTCCTGCACTGTTTTGCGGCTGTCTGCTTAATGTTCTCAATAAACAAAGAGAGGTAGACCAACTTGTTTAGGAGAGAGGCCGTGCCACGTCCAATAGTACATAAACACAAGAAAAGGGTTCCCCTAGGTGGACTTTACCGGCACTTGCATGATAGAAAAAATATTTTTTTTTTTAGAAATAGAAACTATAATACATCATAAAAAGGTGTATGTTTTATTCAATTAGGAGGATACAAATATTAAAAACAAGGTGGATATCATCAGTAACAAAGCAGTACTAATAGGTAAATACATGAAACAGTCAAGTAGTCAGCAATGGTGAAAAGAAACCTCTTTTCAAGCCCGACGCGTTTTGGGGTGTCTAGTGTTTCTAGGGTCCTTCTTCAGGGGCATGATCGAAAAGAGGGGTTCATCTGGGAAAGTTCCATTAACTGCTTGTGGGGAGAAGTTTAAAAACACAAAGCCACTGAAAAAGAGCAGGGTGTCGGTGGGCAATTTAGGATGTAAAAGGTATACGTGCTAATAATAGATGGTATAGGCTGCAAGAAGGTAGGCAGTAATCTCCATATAGGAGTATGACACTATACCCATCCCGCCCGACCCGGGCATGCGCAAGCCAGAGCGGTGAGCTGAGGTCACAGGAAGGCGCCCCTATGAGGGTGAAAGTGTAGACACGGCCAGCCAACGCAAACCTGCATCCAGCATGTAGAGCGTAGCGCTCTAGCCCGGGTCGGGCGGGATGGGTATAGTGTCATACTCCTATATGGAGATTACTGCCTACCTTCTTGCAGCTTATACCATCTATTATTAGCACGTATACCTTTTACATCCTAAATTGCCCACCGACACCCTGCTCTTTTTCAGTGGCTTTGTGTTTTTAAACTTCTCCCCACAAGCAGTTAATGGAACTTTCCCAGATGAACCCCTCTTTTCGATCATGCCCCTGAAGAAGGACCCTAGAAACACTAGACAGCCCGAAACGCGTCGGGCTTGAAAAGAGGTTTCTTTTCACCATTGCTGACTACTTGACTGTTTCATGTATTTACCTATTAGTACTGCTTTGTTACTGATGATATTCACCTTGTTTTTAATATTTGTATCCTCCTAATTGAATAAAACATACACCTTTTTATGATGTATTATAGTTTCTATTTCTAAAAAAAAATATTTTTTCTATCATGCAAGTGCCGGTAAAGTCCACCTAGGGGAACCCTTTTCTTGTGTCTTAATGTTCTCAACTTCCATGGTGCTGTGGAGCGCTCTGGTAGTTAATTGATTCTTCCTGTCAGTGTATCTGCTTGCCTGTACGGGATGCATTGGCACACAGATACACTGACAGGTCTGCAGGAGACCTACATGGCATCAGTGATATTTTTGTCTGTGAATGACAAGGGGTACCCTTACAAATTCTCAGGGGGGATGAGGGGCAGTTCAGACCCCTGATACTTCAGCAACGCCACCCAATGGGGCTCCTAAATGTTTTTTTTAAAATAATAAAAAATAAAATTATAAATAAATAAAGAAATAAATTGAATAAAATGGTAAAACAAGCATAAAAAACTACTGACAACAGTGGTGGAACTAGCAGGGTCCCAAAGGTTGCACATGCGACTGGGCCCTGATGTTCCACCACTGGTTTCTTGCAATGGGGCCCTAAGACCACTTTCACACTGACAACGGGCCGCGTTAGAGGTAAATCGCTGCTAGATTTTGGGGCGCCTTACCATCATTTTAGCAGTGCTTTTCAGTCACTAGCGGGGCGATTTTAACCCCCGCTAGCAGCCGAAGAAAGGGTTAATAGCGCCCGAAAAGAGCTCTACCAAAGCACGTTGCAGGCGGTGTATACACTGCTCCTCCACCGCCCCAAAGATGCTGCTTGCAGGACTTTTTCTAACGTCCTGCAAGAGCACAAGCCCCAGTGTAAACGCACTCGGGCTCTCACACTGGGGCTGCAGGGGAGGCATTTTTCAGGCGCTTTACAGGTGCTATTTTTAGCCCAAAAGTGCCTGAAAGACGCCCCAGTGTGAAAGGGGTCTAAAGGTTTTAGTTATACCTACTCTCATGTAAGGATTTTTTGGGGGAAATCTCTGTTGAAGTCCTAATCCTTTACTTCCCTGTGATTAGCACCACCTGTACAATTCCACTTCCAACTGGACAAGAATTGCTGTTGATCTAATCATGTCTTCACTTTAAAAGAAAAATGATTCAAAGCAATGAAGATCTTAGGTAGGGATCAAAAGAAAATAATTTGCGATAAAAAAGAGTGAGAGCTCTAGAGCAATCAACATACAGGCACCCCCCCCCCCCCCCACCTAGTCGATTATAGCTTGAGCACCAGTATCCTGAAGATTCTTAGGCAATAGCAGTAGGACTATACAGCCAGACCTGCCAGACTTATTAATATTTCTTTGGGCAACCCCTGCTCAAGTATGTGGCTTTATATAGCAGTATCACTTTATTTACTAGCCCTTTCCAGTACAGTATAGAGGGTGTCGTTCACTTCTTCCAATATAGGATTAATGCCTTACGGGCATAAAACAGCAACAAACTAAGTAAGGTACATTGAACCCTAGTGGGTGCCAAGCCTTCCACTAGACCGAGAAGGCAGACTGCCACCATCATAGGTACAGGTAAGGAGGTGACCTCTGTTATACAGCGGAGGATGACAGTCCAAAAATTCCCTGATTACCAGACAATGCCAAAAACACACATGTCCAAAAGTAGCTGGGGAGTGAGAGCAGCGCCAATACCATGCTGTCACCCCGGGTAGATTCTAGTCAGTTTTGCCAGAGTATAGTATATCTTATGCAGGAATTTATAGTGGATTAGCCGATCCCTCGCTGACACTAGATGAAAAAAAGGGAAACTTCACATATCATCGCAGTCCTCCCCTCCTAGATCTGGAACCTATTCCACCCATCGTTCTCTGCACTTGAGCATCGAGGGGAAAAAAACAGGGAAGAGTTCTTTGTACAATACAGGAAGCATTTTTTTCATGGACTCGTCAAGTAAGATATTATCTAAACTTGAGGGCTTGATTTCCACCTTGGTGGAGCCAAATTGGGAGATAAACGCGTGGAGCAACTGTAGGTGTCTAAAGAAGTAAGGGTTAGGTAAATTAAATCGGGAGTTCATCCACAGCAGGGAGGCCAGTGAGAAGGAGTCAGAGGCAGGCTTTAGCATGGCTTGAATACTGTCCCACGCTTTGAGTGTGGATCGCATTCTTACCATCAGGGGAAAATTGGCCGACGAGCCTCCATGCAAAAGAAGGCGCAGGCTTTCATAAGAGCCCAATATCGCTGCCTCCAACACCATGGCGGAGTCCCTATAATCCCCAAGAAACCATCTATGTGCAAATACACCCTGTGCTAAAAAAAATATTTGTACAGACTGGGGAGCGCTTAACCCTTATTGCCCCCAACGCTCTTGCAGGGCCCTAAGGCCAATTCTAAGAGGGGAAGGCCCCAAAAGAATGAGCTGAAAAGGTTGTGCACCCTATGAAAAAAGGAACGTGGAACCCAAACAGGGGAATTGTGGAGAAAGTAAATTAATACAGGAAGGACCCTCATTTACCTTCAAATGTTTAAACAACATGAATGATCACCACTCAGTTAAACTACTTATATTGGTTAATTATTGCCAACACTGTTGCAGATCAGGTATTCTGTAGCCAGAATAAAGTCTCTGACAAACCACTCTTTAGGTGCATGGACTGGTTTCACCTATAGGCATGCAATGAAGGCTTACAAATGGGAAGAGGAAAGCATATTTAATTGTCTAGACAAGTAGTCATTTTATGGTGTTTACCCAAGGTCTGAATCTTTCAATCTGTAAGTCCCAGGGCATAGGATTTTGCATGTGGACCTGGCATGAAAATCCAAGGTCTGCTTATCTGGGTGTCCTCTATTATTTAATAAAAGTATTAAATACAAGTTAAAAAAAATACTTAAGGCCCTGTTTTTTGGCTGTTCTCTGAAGGCTTGGTGACATCAGTGTGCCCCACTGCTGCCTCCTAAAAAAGCTGGGTACTTGAATTTCTGTGAGAATGCATTTCTGTACTGTGCTAGGGTCCCAGTACGTGTTTGTAATGCTTGATAAGTTCTGAAGGTTTATTGAGAGTTTAAATCTCTTGAGTGAAAAGAGTGGACATTAATGCACTCACTATATGCTCTCAGCACAGTGACTGAGCTGTCCTAGACGGGAAACTGGATGGGCTCCCAATCATGTGACTACTGTGACAGCCAATTGCAGTGGTCACGTGATTGGGAAGTTTGTCCCTCCCCCAGGCATAAAGATCCACTTAAAGGGACACCAGGCCTGGGCTGGAAGGGGTTAATGAAGTATTAACCTTTTCACATGCTGCATCCTACCAAAATAATTGATGCCTCTGGCGTCTGCACAATTTGGTTATGTAGAATTAATTCATTGGTTCCCCTAAGCAGCTGCCTCCCACTGCAATAGAAAAGTTGAGACAAGAGCACAGGGAATTCAAAATAAGACCACTTAGCACCTTGTAAATAAACCCCAGCAATTTGTAACATGCAGCTTAGGTTCATTGGCCTATTAAAGCCTTTAATGGCATATTAAATACATACAATAATTCAGTCACACAGCCTGTAATTTTAAAGTATATTCCTATACATAACAGTACATGTTCATTTTGATCAAGCTTTTCCTTCAACTTAATAAATAAGGTTTTTCAATTTCAGCTATTTATCAATTCTACACAATTTTATTTATTTTTTATAATTTAAATGATTTAAATAGAAATGTCAGCCCTAATTGATTTGAATAATATGTTTTGTGCATTTGCAGCCAGCTACTTTCACTGCTGTGTGTGCTTTGTTGGCACACTATAAATAAACATATGCATTATATACATTAAACCTCAGTATGACTCAAGCAACGGATCCGCAAAGTATAATAATAGTCCACACCCTATAATTTTCTATAATAACAATAATTTTATTTTGTCCTAAACGTAAAAGGTGTTAAATTAAACGCAGTTTATTAAAGGTGAATAAGGTCATCCAGAGCTGTGCATGCTTTAACTTTCAACTTAATGTACCCTTTTGAGTACTTTTTTGAAATTAGGCTGCATATTATAAATTACTAGCAAGAGTGTGCTTGTTTCAGAATGGCAAAGGTTTGGGGTATATGAAATTATTGCTAAAGAAATGTCTTGGCGAGCAGTGTATGCAGGATAGAGGTGTGAAGGGCAAGGCAGTGGGTGGTATGTGCAGGAGAGTAGTACGGAGGGTATGACAGCAGGCAGTATATGGGAGTACATGGTAGGAGTGCTGGGGTATGGCAGAGGACAGTATGTGTAGGAGAGGAGTATGGTTGGTATAAGGGACAGTGTTTGTAGGAGTAGTGCAGGGGGTATGACAGCAGACAGTGTAAGAGAGAAGTTTGGAGAGTGAGAAAGTAGTGGAGTATTATGCACAAAAGATTTTTTTTTGAAGATTGCACGATGGCAAGCAATATGCAATATGCAAGAGGAAAATGCCCAGTTTGTGGCAGCAGGCAGCATGTACTGGAGAGGTGTGCAGAAAGTATTACAGGAGGGGAGTTTTATAGCAGGATATGAGGATGGACGATTTTACAGGGGGAAAACACTTGCAGAAGAGGCGTGTGAAGGGTATAGCAATAGGTAGTATGTGCAGGAATGGAGTGGGAAGAATATGAAAGTGGGCAGTAGTGGGGTGTGGAGGGTATATCAGTGGGCAGTATGTACAGGAGAGAGGTGGGGAAGGTATGACATAGGCAATAGTGATTTAGAGGGTATGACGTGGTGGGTAGTATAGTGGGTAGCATATGGTAGTATGGGAGGAGTCCGTCGGTATGACGGGGAAGAGAATTGTGAAAGGTATGACAGGAGGAAGAACAGTTAGGGGTTGATTAACTAAAGGAAAATAGACTGTGCACTTTGCAAAGGCAGTTTCACTCTGGAAGTGCAGTTTCTCCAGAGCTGAGTAAATGAGCAGAAAGTTTTCTGACTTCCATCATCCAATCATGTGCAAGCATGGGTTACACGATTGGGTATTCTTTGCAAAGTAAAGCTTTACCTCACTTACTAAGCTCTGAAGCAACCACACTTGCAGAGTAGGGAGAACGGCGGAAGTTCAGGTGAGGAAGGGAGCGAGAGGATTCTGCAAAGATGACGATGGCTTCAGACAGAATGGGCTAAAATACAAATATGCTGCAGAAATCGTAAGAACAATTGCATGAAGCTCTGGATTATCTTTATGTCTTTGAAAGTGCATTTCGTTTTGGTATTATGCTTTTAGCAGATCAGTTGTATAGAGTTTACTACTTTAATTAGCCAAGAAGTCACTAAAATATATGGTCAAAGTCATACAGACAAAGGTGGAGAAATGTGCCCCACATGCATTTGGTATCCTCTTACATACAGTGGGTAAAATAAGTATTGAACACATCACCATTTTTCTAGGTAAATATATTTCTAAAGGAGCTACTGACATTAAATTTTTACCACATGTCGGTAACAACCCATGCATAGGCATGGGCACGGGGTGTGCCTGACACAACCCAGGGCTTTCTGTCAGAATGTGTGGGAACTCTTTTTCGGCAACTCTGCCAATTGACACTGGTAGCTAGTGGAACTGTTTGGGACTGTTTGTCACGTGGATGTGTAACTCCTGTGAGCACTGAAGCCACCGACAGTGGAGTAAGCAGGCAGTCAGCCGCATTTTCCAATACTGACTCTGTGGTTCTGGCTACAGCATCCCTGAAAGCTAAATATCACTCAGCCGCCTGCTGTCAGGGATGCTGTAGCCGGAACTACAGAGGCAGCATTGGATAATTCTTGACTGTGTACACCACAGCCGGTGGCTGCAGTCCTCACAGGAGTTAGTTGCCCGCCATCAAATGCCTTGTGTTGCCAGAAGACAGCTTGCAGAACTCCTCTCTGAGGCAGCAATCGGGGAAAAACTGTGTCACAGCTCTCCCTGGGGCAAAGTGAGGATCTCAGAAGACAGATGGCAGCCTTTACCAGTAAGTACTGACCTTCTCTGCCTTCTACTGTACACTATACAATGCTGTGCTGGACACTGGACAGGTTTACTGAATGCGAAAGTAATATTCTTGAGCAGGTTAGGAATTTCTGGGACTTTTGAGGTGCTACATAGATGTATTCCACATACACATTATATCTTATTAAAAATCATTCTTTTTTTTAATAAGTTATAGTGTGTGTGTATGTGTCCCAGTAATTCCTAACCTGTTAAAAAATCTTAAAGTGACTGTAATGTCTCGATTTTTTTTAAAAATAATAAACATGTTATACTTACCTCCTCTGTGCAGTTGGCTTTGCCCAGAGCAGCCCGGATCCTTCTCTTCTTGATCCCTCTTTGCTGCTCCTGGCTCCTCCCTCCTATCGAGTGCCCCCACAGTCAGCAGCTTCCTATGGGGCACCCGAACCGAGTCACAGCTCCATGTGTCCATTCAGTCACAGAACCCCACCCCCTCTCTTCCCTGATTGGCTAATTGCCTTTGATTGACAGCCATGGAGGCCGATGGTGCCGATGCTGTGTCTCAGTCAATCAGGAGAAGAGTCCCAGATGGCTAAGTCACTTGTGGGCATCACTGGAGAGAGATGGGGCTCAGGTAAGTAATTTAGGGGTTGCTAGGGTATCTGCTACAAACAGAAGGTTTTTTATACTTAATGCACAGAATGAATTAAGATAAAAAAAACCTGCCTTTGCAGCTCCTTTAACATAATACAGCTCAACTCCAGGAAAATAAAAAAGTCCATCCTTGCAGTGTGAGAGTGTGTGTGTGTGTGTGTGTGTGGGGGGGGGGATAGCCTCTTTCATTTACCTGATTCCAAGCTGTCTTCCTTCACCCAAAGCCTTAACATCATCACATACTATAGAGGGACATTAACCCTGTATGGTATGATGGGGAGGCTGGAGTGTGACCACAGCCAGTAACTTAGAGCCTGAAGGGAACAAGTTCCAGCAGAGAAGGGAGCCTGCTGGAGTTTGGAATCAGGTAAAGTTGGGTACACACACATTGAGATTCGTCAAGTTAAACAGGGATCACCTAAATTTCAGTTTGTGTGTAGCCCTTCCTGTTAGACAGAAATTGATTATTTGATCAGCTTCTCTTGAACAGGACTGCTGGAAACCCTGTTCAATTAGTGGCTTGCAGCCTTATCGGCTGCAGCACTAATCCGTGTATTCTGACAGGGGGGAGTACCCCCTGTCAGAATACAATGTCCCAGTAGGTATTCCTGCATTCACATTGCTTGTGTAGATGCAAGAACCCCTGTCAGCTAGCGATCTGAACAAAAAATCCTGTGCACATGTACCAACTTAAAGATAAAGATGAGTTTGGGCGTGTTCGGAACGAGCTTGCTAGCTTGAGTTTTGGGGTGCACACCCTAATGCAATAGGCTGCACACACCTATGAACCCATGCAATCCATACATACAAAGAAACCAAAACCAATTTGTTCAGAAATTAAGTTATGTGTAATAAAATGGAATGACACAGGAAAAGAGTATTGAACACGCTAACTGAAAATTATTTATTACTTTGATTTTAATGATAGCTTCAAGATACCTCCTGTATGGAGAAACCAGCTGCATGCATTGCTCAGGTGTGATTTTGACCAATTCTTGTACACAAACAGTCTTCAAATCTTGAAGGTTCAGTGGAACTCTTCAATGAACTCTGAACTTTAGTTCTTTCCATAGATTTTCCATTGGATTCAAGTCAGGTGACTGGCTGGGCCATTGTAGCAACTTTATTTTCTTTCTTTAAAACCGATTGAGTTTCTTTGGCTTTATGATTGGGATCATTGTCTTGCTGAAATGTCCACCCTTGTTTCATCTTCAACATCTTGGTAGATGGCAGCAGAATTTTATCAGGAATGCCTTGTTACATTTTTCCATTCATCATTCCTTCAATGATATGAAATTTGCCAGTACTATATCCTGAAAAACAGCCCCACACCATGATGTTCCCACCTCCAAACTTCACTGTTAGTATGGTGTTTTTGGGGTGAAGTGCAGTGTGATTTGACCTCCAAACATGATGTGTATTATGGAATCCAAAGAGTTCAATTTTAGTCTCATCTGACCAGACTATATTCTCCCAGTGGGATTGATTTACTAAAGGGAAAAAGACTGTGCACTTTGCAGTTGCCCTCTGCAAGAGCAGTTGCTCCAGAGCTTAGTAAATGAGCAGAAGCTCTGCTGACTTCCATCATCCAATCATGTGCAAGCAAAAATGCTGTTTTTTTTAATTTTCATTGCACAGGATTGGGTACTCTTTGCAAAGTCAAGCCTTACCTCATTTACTAAGCTCTGGAGCAATTGCACTTGCAGAGGGCAACTGCACTCTGCAAAGTGAACAGTCTATTTGCCTTTAGTAAATCAACCCCACTATTTCACAGGCCTGTCGAAATGTTGTGCAGCAAACTTTAAATGAGCTTCAACATTCTTTTTCTTCTGCAGCTGAGTCTTACGCGGTGAGTGTGCATACAGGCCATGGCGGTTGAGTGCATTACTTATTGTTTTCTTTGAAATAATTGTACCAGCTAATTCCAGGTCTTTTTGAATCTCTCCGCAAGTGGTCCTTGGCTCTTGGACAACTCTTCTGATTATTTTTTTCACTCCTTTGTCAGAAATCTTGCGAGGAGCACCTGGTCGTGGCTGGTTTATGACCACAACCAGGTGCTAACACGCATGCTAACCCTTATTCTCTGAACGTGTCACCGCTCCCTTTGACATCACTTCTGGGTACCTGCGTACCACGCTGGTCCTGACAGTGCGGCTGCCCTTCCTGGATTCCACACACAGCTCTCCACTGCTGGTCAGTCGGTCCACCATCTGCGGCTGTCATATCCATAAGGAAACCCTCCTGTTGTACGCCATTTACATATATTGATACCATATACATCTTGTAAGTGTGTTTAATCTTGTTTGGGCAATCTAGTTTTGTTGCACTTAGAATCGCCTTCTTTTTGCTTTATCTAAAAATGTGTAAACTGCAATTTCATACATTTTTGTTTTTAGGTTTAATACAGCTTTTGGTTTAAGATAAATACAATCCAGGTGTATCAAAACAATAGATGTGCAATGTTTTACAGTTTTTCCTTTGGATCAGCTCTTCTACTGATTAAAGAGCCCTATCTCTTATTTAGAAGGGTTCATGTCAGATTTGTGCAGAAAGACTATTGTTAAGCACAAAGTGCAGGGCACAGACCTTTCTACTCAGGCTGTGGCATTCTACAAAACAAAACAAAACTGTAAGATTTTGAATAACTTTTATTTTATTGCACTTGTATTTAGCTGAATTAACTAGTTACATAGTTACATAGTTAGTCATGTTGAAAAAAGACGCAAGTCCATCTAGTTCAACCATAAAAATAAATAAATAAAAAGTAATATCAAACAAGTTCAGCATTAAAGTATTTTGTGTTTGCGTTTAAGGGTTCACTTTTTAGACGTACCTAGTACATCCAGAAAGCTGAGCTAGTTAAAGTGTCTTTCCACTTGTGCAGTCAAATTTGGGAAAACCCCATTATATGTTTGTTATGTATTTGCATTCACACAGCATGCCTAAATATTTCTTACCTTTTAGATGCTTCTTAGGAGAAGGCGTCATGGCTGATTGGAAGGATTTATCAAGACTTTTACTGTGATTTGTCCCGATTGAAATGCTTGGGACAGGCTGAATCAAGTTCTCATTAACATACAATGGAGAAGCCCACTTTTAAATGTTTTACCTTTTCTTAGAACAGGCAATGTTCAAATCTATTCTTGCAAAGTAAAAACTTGACACCTTAGGCCTAGAAGCTCAGAGAGAAGATAGTTGTAAGCATATTTCCAAATGCTGTATCCACTGGGCAGCCCGGACTGGATGATACTGGCGTTGCATCCCTCCTAAGATCAGGGAATCTTTATCCGTACAAACAAAAAGGACGTAAACGCCTAGTGCTTTAGAGAATTTGCACCCTTCTGATGAATTTTTCCTTGCTGAAATTTTCAGAAAAGAGCATCTAAAACAGGTAGGCGGCAGCTGCAAAAAAGTTCAGAAAATTTGGCTGCAAAGGTGGAAATACACTTTAAACTAAAAGTTCAACTGAGTTTTATAGTTAAAACACACCTATGGCTTGTATAAGACCATATTGTGTTGGTTTAAGCTGCACCTTGTTTGGACCTGTACTTGTCCTACTCAGGGTTCATGTGTTAAGCTGCCTACACTTTATAATTTGAATGTACAATGGCTATACAATTTCTTTTTGACTTACTTACAAGTATTTAGTGAGGGAGCCTACCTAAGAAATTAATTTGGTTTACACTCATGTGGATAAGCTTTAGCATTTCATAGTTAGTTGGTAATACTCAGATTTTAAAATGTATGGCTAGCTTTAAAGTCTCCCCCCTTGTGGATGAAAATAGAATCTACTCTTCATCCAACTAGCCTAATAAGTCATTTGATGTGGTTACGACCTAAACATAGACCTCCTATTTTTTGTCAAACTTATGGGACCGATTAACAACCACACACAGTTTCAAATCCCCCCCACACTCCATTGGCACCTTGGTCCATAATCCTGTCTTCACTCCGGGTCAAACTTTTCTGTGGTGGCTGAACAAAGGTTTCTTATGCATAGCAAATATGTGCGATCATAGAGATATCCTATCAAGGCAATCCTTATGCCGCGTACACACGAGCGGACTTTACGGCGGACTTTGCCCGGCGGATTTTTCGACGTACTTTACGACGGACTTTCTGAATGAACGGACTTGCCTACACACAATCCACCAAAGTCCGTCGTATTCATACGTGATGACGTACGACCGGACTAAAACAAGGAAGTTCATAGCCAGTAGCCAATAGCTGCCCTAGCGTGGCTTTTTGTCCGTCGAACTAGCATACAGACGGCGGACTTTTCGACCGGACTCGATTTCAACGGATAAATTTTAAACAAGTTTCAAATCTAAGTCCGTCCAACTTTTGAGCAAACAAAGTCCGCTGGAGCCCACACACATCAAATTGTCCGACGAAATCCAGTCCGCCGGGCAAAGTCCGCCGTAAAGTCCGCTCGTGTGTACGCGGCATTAGAGGAAAAGTATCAGCTTTCTAACTCAGAAGTTTATTGATATGCTCAGATCACACATTTCTTAGCAAATCTAAGCCGTGCCTCTGATCTAGCTTCCTTTCTTGTATTTTTCCTTTGAAATATTGAATAAAAATTATTGGAAAAGAAAATGTATGGCTAGCTTTATGTTTCTGCTGAAAACCCAGAAGAAGGTCTTGTTGGAGTTACACCAGTTGACCAGAGGAGCTCGAAGGATGAGCAGCACATCCATGTCAAGATCCAAGATCAAGATCCAGAACAGGTAGTATTTTTTTAGGTTACATTTTGGGTGACCTGGATTAAGAACATTGAATGATCTTTGCCATCCTAGGACAAGAAAGTGTGTTGCTGGCAGGACCAGTTATAATAAAGCAAAGTCTCAAAGGGGAAAACTAGCCTTCATCTAAGGACTGGTTGAGCTAATATTTATTACATTTTTGTTCTTGAATTCAGCTTTAAAGCGGTTTGAAACCCACAACCAAATCATTTGATGTGGTAGTTGCGTTAGTTTTCTTCTTTTTTTTTTCAATACTTTTTTGTTAATTTTAACAAAGAAAAAGATACAGGCATATTTAATTATATTTTAATAATATGTATTACATTTTTGTTCTTGAATACAGCTTTAAAGCGGTTTTAAACTCCCAACAAAATCATCTGATGTAGTAGTTGCGTTAGTTTTCTTTTTTTCTTCTTTCCAATACTTTTTTGTTATTTTTAAAAAAGAAAGAGATACGCGCATATTTTCTATGGGTCAAAACACATTTCACAATCTGCATATAAAACCTTTAGCATTATAAATAGAAATGGGTAACATAAATCTTGTTTGAGCAATATAGTCCATAGATATTTTTAATTAATCGTGTACCATAGTAAGGCACTGTGCCGGTCTGAAGAAAAAGGCTGACTCATAGTTTGAAATTAATGTGAAACTCTTAATATCAGAATGAAAGAATTTTTAAACAATGAGTTAACATAAAAAAATGAAGACAGGTAAAGATGGATCAGAATAACTCAGAAAGAAAAAGAAAGAACATGTCAAGTTGTTTATTGTCTCCCACATTTCCCACATTTAGTTGCCCCAAGGGGTCTATATCAGTTTTTTGTTATGTTCCACCTGAGAGATGTTGGGATTGATTTACTAAAGGCAAATAAACTGTGCACTTTGCTCCAGAGCTTAGTAAGTGAGGTAAAGCTTCATTTTACAAAGATTAGATAAAATGTATATGTAGGGGGGTCTGAGTGTCAAGACAGGGCAGATAGTGTCTATATTTGGACAAGGGGATCCGATGATATGATCTTCCACACTTAGGGCTGCACTCACAGAGAGGAGCAATCTCTAAGAAAAGACAAAACAAAAGAAAAAAGGCGCCTCTAAGTGCAGAATTAAAAACTTTTTAATATCCCCAAAATGGTTAAAAACACTTACAGGATATGAAGAAAGAGGGAGCATGTCATATATTCATGGAGCAGGTGATCCAGCATCAGGAAGGTCCCCAGTATGTTATGGGTTCCCAGGGATATCATTGTACAATGTACATCAGCGGAGGGTCCCAGGATCGCCAACAGATGAACACCTAAGGCTCTGGCGATACTGGTAAAACGATTGCGCTGTCGGAGTCCACGAAGAGCCGTAATCCCGCAAGTGACGTCAGCAGAGGGGGGCGACAACCATCGTGGACCGCAAGCCGGAAATAGTCATCAAAATGGGGCGCGTTTCAGGACTACTGATTGGTTCCTTCATCAAGCCAATGACTGCAAGTTTACACGAAAATAACTTATAATCTGTGGGTGGGCTGTGGGCGGGAGTAGAAAAAGAAAATTTCTTTACCTATATGCTTAGTGGCACATCTATGTGTGTCTATGTGGTATTATTCATGTAATCCTGGGAGAATGTCTGCATTATTCCCTATTTTCTTTTTCTACTCCCGCTCACAGCCCCACCCACAGCCCGCCCACAGATTATAAGTTATGTTTGTGTAAATTTGCAGTCATTGGCTTACATAGTTACATAGTTACATAGTAGGTGAGGTTGAAAAAAGACACAAGTCCATCAAGTCCAACCTATGTGTGTGATTATGTGTCAGTATTACATTGTATATCCCTGTATGTTGCGGTCATTCAGGTGATTATCTAATAGTTTCTTGAAGCTATCAATGCTCCCCGCTGAGACCACCGCCTGTGGAAGGGAATTCCACATCCTTGCCGCTCTTACAGTAAAGAACCCTCTACGTAGTTTAAGGTTAAACCTCTTTTCTTCTAATTGTAATGAGTGGCCACGAGTCTTATTAAACTCTCTTCTGCGAAAAAGTTTTATCCCTATTGTGGGGTCACCAGTACAGTATTTGTAAATTGAAATCATATCCCCTCTCAAGCGTCTCTTCTCCAGAGAGAATAAGTTCAGTGCTTGCAACCTTTCCTCATAACTAAGATCCTCCAGACCCTTTATTAGCTTTGTTGCCCTTCTTTGTACTCGCTCCATTTCCAGTACATCCTTCCTGAGGACTGGTGCCCAGAACTGGACAGCATACTCCAGGTGCGGCCGGACCAGAGCCTTGTAGAGCGGGAGAATTATCGTTTTATCTCTTGCGTTGATCCCCCTTTTAATGCATGCCAATATTCTATTTGCTTTATTAGCAGCAGCTTGGCATTGCATGCCATTGCTGAGCCTATCATCTACTAGGACCCCCAGGTCCTTTTCCATCCTAGATCCCCCCAGAGGTTCTCCCCCCAGTGTATAGATTGCATTCATATTTTTGCCACCCAAATGCATTATTTTACATTTTTCTACATTGAACCTCATTTGCCATGTAGTCGCCCACCCCATTAATTTGTTCAGGTCTTTTTGCAAGGTTTCCACATCCTGCGGAGAAGTTATTGCCCTGCTTAGCTTACCAGTTTTACCAGTATCTCCAGAGCCTTAGGTGTTCATCTGTTGGCGATCCTGGGACCCTCCGCTGATGTACATTGATATCCCTGGGAACCCATAACATACTGGGGACATTCCTGATGCCGGATCACCTGCTCCATGAATATATGACATGCTCCCTCTTTCTTCATATCCTGTAAGTGTTTTTAACCCTTTTGGGGATATTAAAAAGTTTTTAATTCTGCACTTAGAGGCGCCTTTTTTCTATTGTTTTGTCCTTTACAAAGAATACCCAATCACGGTTAAGGAAAAAAACAAAAACAAACTGCATTTTTGCTTGCACATGATTGGATGATGCAAGTCTGCAAAATTTCTGCTCATTTACTAAGCTCTGGCTCAACTACACTTCCAGAGCGCAACTGCACATTGCAAAGTGCACAGTCTATTTGCCTTTAGTAAATCAACCCTAGTGTATCCATGGGTCCCGTATCTTTTCAAAGGCCTCCACCTTGTCATTTAGGACGGCAGATAACTTTTCATTATTTTTTTTTTTCTAGGCTTTTTCATTCTGTTTTCACCTGGTGATCTGCCAGTAACAGGTATTATGCCGCGTACACACGGTCGTACTTTTCGTCTACAAAAGTCAGACAGCCTGTTCGACAGACTTCCGACAGACTTCCGGCAGACTTTCGACGGACTTGCGGCATACTTTCTAACGAACAGACTTGCCTACACACGATCACACAAAAGTCAGTCGAATTCTTACGTGATGACGTACACCGGACTAAAATAAGGAAGTTCATAGCCAGTAGCCAATAGCTGCCCTAGCGTGGGTTTTTGTCCGTCGGACTAGCATACAGACGAGCGGATTTTTCGACCAGACTCGAGTCCGTCGTAAAGTTTTAAAGCATGTTTCAAATCTAAAGTACGTCGGATTTGAGGCTAAAAAAGTACGTTGAAAGTCCGGAGAAGCCCACACACGATCGGATTACCAGCCAGCTTTAGTCCGTCAGCGTCCGTTGGACTTTTGTAGACGAAAAGTACGACCGTGTGTACGCGGCATTAGAGTGCTTTCACTCTGGAAGAAGAAGCACAGGGGCACTTATGGACAGCAACATTTTCAGTCTGGGGGGAGCTCACACTTTGAAAGCAGTTACATCAACAGTTTTTTCCCTTTTCAGATAAAGGTAAATAAATAAAAGTTGAACATTGTAAGCACCCCTGTCAAAGGGAAATGGTTTGTCTCATCCCTTTAACTGCTACATCAGCAAGAGAGCTTGTTCTTTTGAAAAACAAAAGACTTACTGGACAAATTACCAGGAGAAAATAAGGGAAAGAAAGCCTTAATAAAAAACCAAAAAAAAAAAACACAAATGCAGTCATGACATCTAAGAATTGGTAAGCTGCAATAGAATAATTGTTTGCGTTTGGGCTTAATACCGCTTTCATTTTACACAATCTTCCTGGTTGCATTAAAATAGAAAAATGCTTTTTTTAAAACAAATTTTACACTGGCAGAGTTGTGGAAGCCTGGAAATCCCCTTATATAAAGGACTATAGCAATTGTTATATAACTATGAACTCCTCAAGCAGAAGTGAAAAAGGACAGTATAATCTGAATGAGTAAACAGAGCAAATGTTTTTCCAAGAGAACCAAGTCATTTCCTTCATAGGCAAAACTTTTACCAAACCACAATCTGGTAAATGATTTAGGCAGTGCATACCGGCAATATTTGTGTGAAATCCAGAACTGAATGAAACGATTCTTTGTTCAGTGTTAAGTAGTGCAGCCAAGAGAATCACAGGGCCTTGCTGTATTTGCTTCCTTCGTTGTACATTTGAGAAATAGAAGTATTTTGGGGCTTATGTAATAACAGTCCATGCAGCAGACTTTTGGGCTCATTTAAAAAGGCATTGCAAAGGGAAAAAATTATGGGAAAAGGGTAGTAAACCATAACAACTAATCCTTTCTCAGTTTCATGATGACTAATTATTTGAAGATTTCAAGGGTTTTCAGTATCCTGGTTTGTCTACATACTGTGCACTTTGGAAGGTAAAAGGGAAATGGTGTGCATGTATTTGAGTTGTGTTGGAATGCCCCTTTCTACATGACTCGTATGCTTTATAAAGGGAACGGAGGTGGGGCCACCTTGTGCCACTTTACAGCCATCTGCCTGGTTCAATCTGAAATTTTTAGACAACCTACAGGTTTTTATTCTGTGGTCATTTCTATCTGGGCGGTGCCTGTGCCACTCAAACAGAGTATGGGCAAATTCCTGAACCTACAACCCCAGTTTCAAAAAACTTGAGAAGCTGTGTAAAATCTACATAAAAACAGATTGTAATATTTAGCAAATCCCATAAACCCATATTTTACTCACAATAGAAAATGGAAAACATACCACATGTTTAAAATCATAAAATGTACAATTTTAAGAAAAAAAATTGTCAATTTTGAAAATGATGGCAGCAACATGTCTCCAAAAAGTTGGGACAGGGCAATAAAAAACTAGCAGTGATGATAGTGATACAGTGATACTAACCAGGAAGAGCTGGAAGAACATTTTGCAGAAAATTATGTAGCACCCTCTACCAATAGGTAGATGCTAGTAATAGTTTTGTTACTAAGTACTATCAGCACAGGCAAATTAAGGCAGGCCTATGCTGCAAGCTAGGCCTGTCTGTTTTGATCTGGGGGCTGGGAGTGGTCAGAGTAGCAGTGGGTGTGGCAACCTGTGCTCTGGTTCTGAGGCGCCTCCCCTCCTTCCAGGGAGAATGTTCTGGAAGAGGGGCAGGGCCTGGGACTGGAGTGGCAGGCAACTTGTGTGAGAGCCCTGACCAACCTCCATCTGATATTGGCAGGGGGCGAGCCTCCTATATAAGCTGAGGTAACATGCCACTGGGGGGAGATGTTGGCTGAGTGAAGTGATGAATGGAATACTAGGCAGCAGCAGAAGGGCACCCCCATCTGGGGGGGGGGGTGCGCCGATCGCAGGAGGAGGCATGGGAGAGCTGTGAGGGAACTTTGCCTCTACACGGTCATTGGCAATGTCTTTATCACCACACGGTCAGTGGAAAGTAGGGATGAGCTGAACACCCCCCTGTTCGGTTCGCAGCAGAACATGCGAACAGGCAAAAAATTTGGCAGAACACTCGTCTATGGAACACGAACATGAATAATCAAAAGTGCTCATTTTAAAGGCTTACATTCCAACAGCTTCACCTGCCCTTCTGCTCCAGGAGTTCCTTACCACTAGGGATGGGCGAATGGTTTGGCCCGAGCATAAGTTCAGGCCCAACTTTGGTTGTTCAGATGTTCTGCGAATACTGAACAATATGCGGTGTTCGGGGCAAATTCGATAGCCGCCGGAACACCGTTAAAGTCAATGGAACACTAACATGAAAAATCAAAAGTGCTCATTTTAAAGGCTTAAATGCAAGTTATTGTCAAAAAAGTGTTTGGGGACCTGGGTCCTGCCACAGGGGACATGTATCAATGCAAAAATTTTTTTTTAAAACGGCTGTTTTTTTGGGAGCAGTGATTTTTTTTAATGCTTAAAGTGAAACAATAAAAATGAAATATTCCTTTAAATGTCATGCCTGGGGGGTGTCTATAGTATGCCTGTAAAGTGGTTCCATAAACAGGTGACCCCGCCCCCTCTGACGCCATGGGGAAGCCATGAGAAAGTCCCCATGGCGTCAGAGGGGGCGGGGTCACCCAGGTACGTTACCAGGTGGCCCCGCCCTCAGTTATATAAGAACTATCAAAGGCGATGGAGCGTCACATGGCGGGAGCCTCCAATGGAGGCGGATCGGTGGCAATTTTTTTTCTCTTTTTCGTTCCGTCAGCGGAGCGATATAAGAAGATGAATGGACATCGTGGGGCATTTTTTTTTTAAAATAAAGGACTTGTCCCAAGCTGTGTCTTGTTTTTTTTAACATTTTGACACTTTTTTGTGAAATGGTAGGGGTACATTTGTACCCCGTTACCATTTCACACAGGGGGGGGGCCGGGATCTGGGGGTCTACTTGTTAAAGGGGGCTTCCAGATTCCGATAAGCCCTGCGCCCGCAGACCCCCACAACCACCGGGCAAGGGTTGTGGGGATGAGGCCCTTGTCCCCATCAACATGGGGACAAGGTGCTTTGGGGGGCTACCCCAAAGCACCCTCCCCATGTTGAGGGCATGTGGCCTGGTATGGTTCAGGAGGGGGGCGTTCTCTCATCCCCCCTCTTTTCCTGCGGCCTGCCAGGTTGCATGCTCGGATAAGGGTCTGGTATGGATTTTTGGGGGGACCCCTATGCCATTTTTAAAAAAAATTTGGCACAGGGTTCCCCTTAAAATCCATACCAGACCCTTGGTATGGATTTGGGGGGACTCCTACGCCATTTTTTAAAAAAAAATTGGTGCAGGGTGCCCCTTAACTTCCATATCAGACCCGAAGGGCCTGGCATGAATTTTAGGGGGACCCCCACGCAATTTTTTTTTAAAATTTTGGTTTGGGGTTCCCTTTAATATTCATCAGACCCAAAGGGTCTGGTAATGGACTGGGGGTGATCCCATGCTCTTATTTTCAATGAGTTCTATTTTGCCGAGACCCGACAATTCATTACAACCACGATCAGTTTTAGATGAAATTTTTCCTTTAGAAATGTCATTTTGCTGTGATAATGTTCTAAACATGGGGAAAAATGTGCCACTTTACAGGCATACTATAGACACCCCCCAGGCACTATGTTTAAAGAAATATTTAATTTTTATTGTTTCACTTTAAGCATTAAAAAAATCACTGCTCCCGAAAAAACGGCCGTTTTTAAAAAAAATGTTTGCATTGATACATGTCCCCTTAGGCAGGACCCAGGTCCCCAAACACTTTCTATGACAATAACTTGCATATAAGCCTTTAAAATGAGCACTTTTGATTTTTCATGGTAGTGTCCCATAGACTTTAACGGTGTTCCGGCGGCTTTCGAATTTGCCCCGACCACCGCATATTGTTTGGTGTTCGCAGAACATCTGAACAACCAAAGTTGGGCCCGAACTTATGCTCGGGCTGAACCGTTTGCCCATCCCTAGTGGTAAGGAACTCCTCAAGCATGAAGGGCAGGTGAAGCTGTCGGAACGTATGGTCCGGCCAAGTTCCTCATCAAGGACTCAGGGCAGTGGAAGATTGGTGAGTGTTACCACAGTGGAGGGCTGGATGTGCAGGAAGTCTGTGAGGGAACTTTGCTTTTACACGGTCATTAACAAAGTCTTTATTCTTCACACAGTGAATAATGGGGAGTCCTGGATCAGAGAAGAGACTGTGGGGATCTGTGTCAAATCGATGTAGCCTGAGGGCACAGGATTTGCAAGTTGGGCACAGAACAGTAGTCCACCATCCAAAAAAAGGCTTTCAAACTACTGGGCCTCCGGGGAGAGGTACTGCAGGCCTTAGGCCTAGTAGCGGCGAGCAACCAGAGCCTGTTTAGGGGTTTATTCAGAGTGGGTCCTTAATACTCAAATGAACAAGATGTGACATTAATTTACCTCAGTAATCATAAGTTTGTGCAGGAGGAAACAAGTTTGTGCACGAGAAAACAAGTTTGTGCAGGAGATAACAGAAAATTGTATACTCACCTTTCCGTAATTTTCCTTTCCTGTCGCATCTCATGGCAGCATACACCTATGGGTTGTGGCTCCGCCTCCTCAACCTGATAGGACGGCGTAGCTATTAAACTCTGAGAGGGCACCTGCCCCAGTATTCTCCGTGAATATATACCTCACCTCAGACAGGTGGGCATCTGTATGCTGCCATGAGATGCGACAGGAAAGGAAAATTACGGAAAGGTGAGTATACAATTTTCCGTTTTCCTGTCTCATCACGGCAGCATACACCTATGGGGAATAACTCACAAACTGGGTGGGTATGAGCAGAAGATAAGTTTATTTAGAAGTAATTGAGGAGTTAGACTGTATAATTGCTCTCCCGAATTCAACCGTGGACAATCTAGCGGAGTTCACTTTATAATGGGAAATAAAGGTGTTCTTTGAAGACCAAGTAGCTGCTTCGCAGAAGGTTTCGGAAGATACCTTGCAGTAGGCTGCCCAGGAGGTTGCCATTGCCCTTGTGGAGTGTGCCTTAAGCCCTCAGGTATTTGTGTGTTGTTAGATGCGTAAGCTCTTTTAATGGTCTTCACCAACCTTGCTGCAATGGTGCGAGAGGTTGCTGCTTGTCCTCTTCTAAAGCCATGTGGAATGATTAGGAGATTCTCCGTCTTTCTCAGGTTATTGGCTGCTGAGAGGTAGGCTTGGATACTGGTCTTTACATCGAGTGGGTGTGGATCACTCTGTTCTGTGGAGAGGGTGGGGAGGCATAACTCTTGATTAAAGTGGAAGGAAGACGACACCTTCGGGATGAAGCGATCTGATGGTTTTAAGACTACCTTGTCTGGGTAGAAAGTTAGGTATGTTTCCTTTGCCAGCAAGGCCTGCATTTCCTGAGACCCTTTTAGCCGATGTAATTGCTATTAGGAAGGTGACCTTGAAAGTTAGGTCCCACAGAAAGATGCCTTCCAATGGAAAAAATGGCTCATGGGATAAGGCCTCCAGCACTACCGAAAGGTCCCATGTCGGGAAGGAAGGTTTTCTGGGTGGTCTCAACTTTAGGCAAGCCTTTTGGAATTGGATGACAAGGGGTTCTTGTGCCCACTTCACTCCTGTCATAGTGGACAGGGCTAACACATGTACCTTCAGGGTACTAGACCTAAGTCCTTTATCTAATCCTAGCTGGAGAAACTCGAGGATCTGAACAACTGATGTAGATGACGAGTTCCAGGATTGCTGTTGTGCGACTGAGAGAAAACTCTCCCAGATCTTTCTATAGGTATTGTTGGTTGTGCACTTTCTGGCTTGAAGGAGAGTGTCTACCACTTTCTGGGAGCAGCCTTGGACTAAGAACCTAGCCCTTTCAATCTCCAGGCTGTTAAATGCAGCCTTTCTGGAAATGGGTGAAGGAGCTGTCCCTACGACAGTATATCCGCTATCATTGGGAGCGGCAATGGCTTTGCTGTGTTCAGTTGGAGGAGCGTCGTGAACCATGGTCGTCTTGGCCAACATGGGAGGACTGCTATCACTGTGGACTTTGACCTCTTGAGTCTAAGTAGGAATCTTGGAATAAGGGGCGTCGGTGGAAAGATGTACCCCAGATGGAAGTTCCAGTTGTGCTGTAGACAGTCCGTGCCCTTCGCCGATGGGAAAGGAATTCTCGCTAGATACCTCTGGCATTTCGTGTTGGTCGGTGTCGCTGCCAGGTCTATATCCGGTATCCCCCAAGTTTTGGTTATGAGGGCAAAAGCTTGGTGGCTTAAAGCCCACTTGTTGTTGGATACAAAAGTCCGACTTAGAGAGTCGGGCCGGTTGGTTTTGAACTTCTGGGACGTACATTGCCATTAGCCCTGACAGGTTCAGCTGTGCCCACTCGAGAACTGGGCAGACTTCATGCATCTTGGAGCGACTCCTGGTGCCTCCTTGCCTGTTGATATAGGCAACTGCCACCCTGTTGTCCAATTTTAACAGGACTTCTTTCCCCCTGAGGAGGGGGCTGAAGGCTAGCAGAGCTTGGAATGCTGCTTTCATCTCCAAGATATTTGAGACCATGTTCTGTGTCTTGAATGTCCAAAGGCCATGGACTACGTGGTGACGGTAGTGTGCCCCCCAGCCTTTCAGGCTGGCGTCCGAAGTGATTACCTCTTGGGGAAGGGGGACTATATGCCTGCATCTCCTCAGATTGTTTAATCTGGTCCACCACCAGAGTGATTGTTTCACTTCTTTCTGGATTGTGATTGGCTGAGATAACGACACCCCGTTCCACTGTCTTAAAAGTGATGTTTGCAGGGGTCTTGTGTTCCATTGAGCCCATTTTACCATTGGGATGGTTGCTGAGAATGATCCCAATATGCTGAGGTAGTCTCTGGCTGGCAGTGTGGTAGATGCGAGTAGCTTCTTTGCCTTTTGAATTAGACTGGGAATTTTTTCCTGTGGGAGTTCTATTGTGTTGAGGCGGGTATCTAGTTCTGCCCCCAGGAATATCATTCTCTGGGTGGGCTGTAAGTTGCTTTTCCCCCAGTTTATAATCCAGCCAAAGTTTTGTAGGGTGGTGGTCAGAATGGATCGATGCAGTAGAAGGGAATCCCAATTGTCCGCTAGCAGGAGGATGTCGCCCAGGTAATGGTGGACTCTTAAGCCTTGTTCCCTCAGTAAGGCTATTACTGGCAGTAAGACTTTGGTGAACGTTCTTGGAGCGGTGGAGATCCCGAACGGGAGACTTTGGAATTAGAAATGGTGATGACCTACCGCAAAGCGGAGAAACTTTTGAAATGAAATGTGAATGGGAATGTGCAGATAAGCGTCCTGTAAATCGACGGAAAGCATCCAATCCCCGATTTTCATGGCCTGAAGAATTGACTGCAGGCTTTCCATTTTGAATGTCTCGACTAAGATTGAGCGATTGAGATTCTTTAAGTCCAGGACGGGACGCAGGTCCCCTGTTTTTTTCTTCACCAAGAATAACGGGGAGTAAAACCCCGTTCCCCTTTGGGATAGTGGAACTTCCACTATGGCTTCTTTCTGGAATAAATCTTGGACGTATTTTGTTAGTAGCGTCCTTTTCTCTCGAGATGCTGGTAGTCTGGTTATACAGAATTGGTCTCTTGGCGACCGTGTCTTGAATCTCCATTTGTGCCCGAACTGGACAGTATCCACCGTCCATGGATCCTTTATTTTTTCCGCCCAAACCTGCTTGTATCTCATGAGCCTGGCCCCTACTATAGCTGGTTGGGCGGACACACCTTCAAAAAGACTTTTGATCCCCTGTGGTAGGGGTCTTAGATTTTTGGAGCTTGAGAAATGATGACTGGGGGTTCTTCCAGTTCCTCTTATACTCTTTTCCAGGCCTGTAAGATTTTTCCTCCCTGTATTTATCCGGGAGATTCCTTCTAGAGGCAGGTGGTCTCTGTTGTCTGGGCCTTCTGTCTGAAGGGATAAGTCCCGATTTTCCACCGGTGACTTTAGAAAGAGTCCAGCTTTTCTCCAAAAAGATTTGTGCCATCGAAAGGTATTTTACACGCAGGAGCAGACTGATAATTCGGGCACTCGGGCACTGCCCGAGGGCCCCATGCCACTAATGCCCCATCAGGGTTGCCAGCCTCAATAAAACCAGGGACAGTATGTAAAATTCTGTGTTTTTTGAAAAATCCCAAGATTATAGCTGCCCCGCCTCTCCAGTACCTTTTCAGTGTGTGTATGTGTATTCTGTGTGTGTGTATACTGTATGTGTGTGTGTGTGTATACTGTGTGGCCCCATAATCTATTGCCTGGGGACCCCATAATCTCCTATTGCATGGGGGCCCCATAATTTCCTATTGCGCAGGGGCCCCATAATCTTCTCCTATTGCCCGGGGCCCCATAATCTCCTATTGCCCGGGGGCCCCATGAGTTGTCAGTCCACCCCTGTTTACACATCCCCAGTTTTTCGGTGTTAGTGGACCGGCTTGAGATAGCCCTACTGACAACTGCCAGTGCTATTGCTGGCCTGCAAGCGCCACCTGCCGACAGATAGGCTCTTTTAAGATCCAGGTCAATCTTTCTATCCAGAACATCTTTAAATGTGACTGCATCCTCTATTGGAAGTGTTACATGCCTAGCAAGGCGCATCAGAGAGGAGTCGACCACTGGCGGAGATATTAGTGGGTTGACGTTAGGCTCTTTAAGCGGATAGAGCTTTGCTAATCTGTTACTGAGGCTTGTCTTTTTCTCAGGCTTCTGCCACTCATCCTTGATTAGATCTTCAAGTTCGTCAACGAACGGGAAGGTCTCCGGGTCTTTTTTAAGGTTTGGAAAGTATTTCCTCAATTTTTGAGGAGTTTCTTTTTCCTCCACCCAATCGATTGCTTCCTTCACTGATTTCATGAATGGATCGATTTGTGAAAAATCAAAGCCGGTGGATGTCTCTAGATCATCATTGTCAGAAAGAGGATCCGACTTCTTTGATGATGATGGAGTAGCGGATGAAGTGCCTTGTATAGGTCTGTTGACCTCGGGCCCTGCGATTTGAAGGGATGACTCTCTATTTGACACCCTTGTATCCCTTCTCTGTTTCTAGTTGCCTCGTTGAAGCACGTGCAACAGGCTAGCTTGTCCGGCAGCGCTGTGGCGCCGCAAATCCAGCAGGAGTTCCCGGATGGACGGGAAGGCTGGGTGGCAGGAGATTTCTTGCGTGTAGGGGATTTCTTGTGATGGGAGGGACTATGCAGTGATTTTGATCGGCTTCTCCTGTGACTCGATCTGCTTCTCCTGCAGCTTGAGCGGCTTCTCCTGTGGCTTGAGCGGCTTCTGCTGCGATCTGAGCGGCTTTGCCGGTGGCTTGATCGGCTCCTTCTTGAAGGCTCCCCTTGTCTTGAATGTGACGATCTGGAAGACCTGGTAGGGCTGTTCAGTTTTAAACAGCATTAGTAAAGGCTCTCTTTTTCCTTTTTTCTTCATAATTACCAATCATCCCCTCTTACCTAATAGGCTGGCGATGGTCTACCGGGGCAGCGGCCTCCATGAAATTGAATGAACCAGACCTATAACATATAGGTAAATCAGCATGCATGAAGTATATATAGCAGGCATAGTGAGCGTGAGAGAGAGAAGCTATAGAGCTTACCTGGTGAGTGGAGAGAGGGAGAGAGAGACAGGGCAGTGCAGTTGGATGTACAGCAAAAAAAAATCCGGTCGTTTCCTCCTTTTCAGAGCTAACGGGAGAATAAATCCAGAAAACAGCCTTTTTAAACTTGCCGCCGTCGCGCCGGTGATGATGTCACGCTCGCGCATGCGCAGAAGTGTTCCGAAGTGTCCGGCGCCATCTTGGAAGCTGGAAGAGAGGATCAATGGACGAGATACAGCTGTCTGCGCGTGCGTGAAAGAGCTGAGACACTCGGCGCTATACACACAGTGTGGAGAGGAACTTTAGGGCTCAGAGATGCTGATGGAGGCAGAAAAAAGGGTAAGCTTTCCCCCCAAGTGCTCAGAAACAGAAGCTGGAGGCCGCTGCAGGCAGTAAACCTATTTAAGGTTTGTAATGCATTAACGACATACCCCTGAGACCATCAGAGTGGGGTTCCTTCCGTTTAGCTCATTTAGAGGCTGTACAAGTAAGGACTTCCACCGAGGAAAGGCTAGAACCTGGCTGGGGCGAGAGCGGTAAGGAATGCATGTTCGGTCCTTGACATGTGAGGAAAAAAGGAGAATACTGGGGCGGGTGCCCTCTCAGAGTTTAATAGCTATGCGGTCCTATCAGGTTGCGGAGGCGGAGCCACAAGCCATAGGTGTATGCTGCCATGATGCGACGGGAAAACAAGTTTGTGCAGGAGGAGATGGAGCTCTAAGACCATCACTTTTACACGGTCAAAGGTGATATCTTCTCCCTTCACACAGTCATGGATAGGGAAATCTTAGAAGGAATAGTCTGCTGGAGTAGGGCAGAGGAGGAGCAACAGTCTGCATGGAGATGCAGTAGGAGATTCATACTCAGAATGAATGCATATCCAATCTTCTGGCTCTAACTATGTGCTGTTGTGCTCAAATCTTAAAATATGATAGCAATTTTATATTCTATGGGCATCCCATATCCCTTTTCCCATTCAAGTTGTGCCCCCCAATAAAACAACATAAACAAAACCAGCAAAAGACTGTTCATTGTCTCTGCAAGTGATTTATGAAGTCTGGCAGCAGGGTGAATTGGTGGATTGCCTGTTACTAGCGGCAACTACATCGCTACAATTAGATTATTTGGCAATGTTTCAGTAATAAAAAGAGCATCATAGAGAGTCAGAGTGTTTCAAAAGTAAAGATAGGCAGAGGTTCACCAATCTGTGAAAAAGCTGCTTCTAAATATTTTCGAACAGTTAACAATTGTAGAACAAATTATTGTCAACCATAATAATGCTCCTTAATGAAAAATTGCAAAGACTTTAAATATATCATCATCTACACTACATAATAGCATCAAAAGATTCAGAGAGTCTCTGTGTGCAAGGGACTGCGTTAAAAACAGGCATGGTTCTGCAATGAACATCACTGCAGAGGCCCAGGAATGCTTCCACAAATCACTGTCTGTGAACACAGTTTACCATGCCATCCAAAAATGTAAGTTAGAGCTCAATCATGCAAAGAAGATCCATATCTGAGCATTATCCAGAAACATGACCAACTACTTTGGGGCAAAGCTCATTTAAAATGATTTGTTGCAAAGTTGCAAACTGTTCTGTGGTCAGACAGATCAAAAATTTTGACATCAAAGGGCTCCGCGTCCTCTGGACTAAAGAGGAAAAGGTACTTCCTACCTGTTATCAGTATTCATTTCTAAAGCCTGCATCTCTGATGGTATGGGGGTGCATTAGTGCATATGCAATGGGCAGCTTGCACATCTAGAAAGGCAATATCAATGCTGAAAGATGTATTCAGGTTTAAAGGGGTTGTAAACCTTTGTGGTTTTTCACCTCAATGCATTATACTGTATGCATTGAGGTGAAAAACCTCTTGAAGTGCAGCAGCCCCCCAGTGCCCATGTTTTACTTACCTGAACCCCCTTTTTCTCACGCCGGTGTCTCGTGTCCTGATTGGCTAGATTGATAGCAGCGCAGCCATGTGCTCCCACTACTGTCAATCAAATCCAATGACGCGGGCGCCAGAGGGGTGGGTCTGGTATTCGTGTCTATGGAAGCAAATTTTGGACTCGGGAGCGTGCCCGCAAGGTAACCCCCTCAGGGAAGCTCTTCTCCGAAGGGGTTATCTGATGAGGGGAGGACCCGTGAGAGCCGCTGGAGGACCCCAGAAGAGCAGGTTCAGGGCCACTCTGTGCAATACGAGCTGCACAGTGGAGGTAAGTATGATATGTTTGATATTTAAAAAAAAAAACAAAAAAAAACAACCCTTACAATCACTTTAAGAGTAGTATATGCTCCCATCCAGACAACATTGTTTCAGGGAAGGCCTTGCATATTTCAGCAGGATAATGATAAGCCGCATACTGCATCTATAACAACAGCATGGCTTCATATTAGAAGAGTTTGGGTGCCTAACTGGCCTGCCTGCATTCCAGATCTTTCACTAATGAAAAATATTTGGCGCATTGAAACGGAAAATACTACAAAGAAGACCCGGAACTGTGGTGCAGTTGGAATCCTATAGCAAGAATGGGACAACATTCCACTCCCAAAACTCCAGCAACTGTTCTCCTCAGTTCCCAGTGTTGGTAAAAGAACAGGGGATGCTACACCATAGGAAACATGGCCCCGTCCCAACTTTTTTGAGACATGTTGCTGCCATAAATTATGTTTTCTATTTTCTGTTGTGAATAGGATATGAGTTTATGAGATTTGCAAATCATTGCATTATGTTTTTATGTAGATTTTATATGGCGTTACAATTTTTTTGGGGGTTTGGGGTTTTGGGGTTGTACATTTTAGTTAGGTAGGAAGGAGAAACATGGACATAGGGCCTACATGACTGGATGGAAAGGGGTTTTGGCATACGAGGGATTTGAAAGTAAAAAGTAAATAAAGTATTAAGGGGTACCTACCTGATTGGTGGCCCAGACAGGAATAGGAGGGGCTTTAACGGATAGTTGGGAAGAGGGTTCCAGGAAGTCTTCAGTCGGAAGAGAGCTTGTGTGGCAGAACTTCCCACCCCTCCCCCTCTCTAAAAGTTTGTTGATGGTTGTTGCATTATGCGGTAGATTGTACAGGTTTGGTTTGCATATGTCGTAGCAGCTGGTGGGGTACTAGCTCATTGAAGGTGGTCATTATGGTCCAATGTAAAGGAACCCATCCTAGGTATTGCTCCATTTATTTTGTATAGTTCTGTGACAGTGATTCATGGTGGTATCTACGGTTAATGAGGCAATTGTCTCTGAGTCATTGTTGGGTGGATGGAGACCTTCATTACAGGTTTATGCAGGTACTAAGTTAAAGTGATACATATTCTAAAAACGTTTTGTACCTTAATGCATTCCTTGCATTAAGGTAAAAAACCTTTTATATTTGTCCTCCCCCTTCCTTGTGTGAAGGGGAAGACGGGAGAAAAAATCCAGCTCTGTGCAAGGCCGCATCTCTTCTCCCTTCTCTTCCTCTTCACACAGGGCCTTGAAGAGCAGCAGGAGCCATTGGCTCCTGCTGCTGTCATTCGAATGCAGTGAGGAAGAAGTGGGGGCAAAGCTAAGCCCTGCTGTGTGTGTTATGGTGTGCGGCTCCATAGACACACAGCTCAGGAGCAGGGAGACACCGTGTGCCACCATAGCAAATGGGTTGCTATGGGGACACACGAAGAAGAGGAGCAGCCAAGATTGCCAGCGGGGACTCGAGAAGAGATGGATCTAGGTCGCTCTGTGCAATATCCTTGCACAGAGAAGGTGAGTATGACATGTTTTATCTAATTTAAAAAAAAAAAAAAACGTAATTTTTAGTAACACTTTAGGTTACATAGTTACATAGTAACATAGTAGGCGAGGTTGAAAAAAGACACAAGTCCATCAAGTCCAACCTATGTGTGTGATTATGTGTCAGTATTACCTTAAATATCCCTGTATGTTGCGGTCGTTCAGGTGCTTATCCAATAGTTTCTTGAAGCTATCAATGCTCCCCGCTGAGACCACCGCCTGTGGAAGGGAATTCCACATCCTTACCACTCTTACAGTAAAGAACCCTCTACGTAGTTTAAGGTTAAACCTCTTTTCTTCTAATTTTAATGAGTGGCCCCGAGTCTTATTAAACTCTCTTCTGCGAAAAAGTTTTATCCCTATTGTGGGGTCACCAGTACAGTATTTGTAAATTGAAATCATATCCCCTCTCAAGCGTCTCTTCTCCAGAGAGAATAAGTTCAACGCTTGCAACCTTTCCTCATAACTAAGATCCTCCAGACCCTTTATTAGCTTTGTTGCCCTTCTTTGTACTCGCTCCATCTCCAGTACATCCTTCCTGAGGACTGGTGCCCAGAACTGGACAGCATACTCCAGGTGCGGCCGGACCAGAGTCTTGTAGAGTGGGAGAATTATCGTTTTATCTCTGGAGTTGATCCCCCTTTTAATACATGCCAATATTCTGTTTGCCTTATTAGCAGCAGCTTGGCATTGCATGCCATTGCTGAGCCTATCATCTACTAGGACCCCCAGGTCCTTTTCCATCCTAGATTCCCCCAGAGGTTCTCCCCCCAGTGTATAGATTGCATTCATATTTTTGCCACCCAAATGCATTATTTTACATTTTTCTACATTGAACCTCATTTGCCATGTAGTCGCCCACCCCATTAATTTGTTCAGGTCTTTTTGCAAGGTTTCCACATCCTGCAGAGAAGTTATTGCCCTGCTTAGCTTAGTATCGTCTGCAAATACAGAGATTGAACTGTTTATCCCATCCTCCAGATCGTTTATAAACAAATTAAATAGGATTGGTCCCAGCACAGAACCCTGGGGAATCCCACTACCCACCCCTGACCATTCTGAGTTCTCCCCATTTATCACCACCCTCTGAACACGCCCTTGTAGCCAGTTTTCAATCCAGGTACTCACCCTATGGTCCATGCCAACGCACCTTATTTTGTACAGTAAACGTTTATGGGGAACTGTGTCAAATGCTTTTGCAAAATCCAGATACACCACGTCTACGGGCCTTCCTTTATCTAGATGGCAACTCACCTCCTCATAGAAGGTTAATAGATTGGTTTGGCAAGAACGATTCTTCATGAATCCATGCTGATTACTGCTAATGATATCGTTCTTATTACTAAAATCTTGTATATAGTCCCTTATCATCCCCTCCAAGATTTTACATACTATTGATGTTAGGCTAACTGGTCTGTAATTCCCAGGGATGTTTTTTGGGCCCTTTTTAAATATTGGTGCTACATTGGCTTTTCTCCAATCAGCTGGTACCATTCCAGTCAATAGACTGTCTGTAAAAATTAGGAACAACGGTCTGGCAATCACCTGACTGAGTTCCCTAAGTACCCTCGGATGCAAGCCATCTGGTCCCGGTGATTTATTAATGTTAAGCTTCTCAAGTCGAATTTTAATTCCGTCCTCTGTTAACCATGGAGGTGCTTCCTGTGTTGTGTCATGAGGATAAACACTGCAGTTTTGGTTACTGAAGCCCCCCGATTCACTCGTGAAGACTGAGAATTCAATACCTTTGCCATCTCCCCATCCTTTGTAACCAGATGTCCTTCCTCATTCTTTATGGGGCCAATATGGTCTGTCCTTCCTTTTTTACTGTTTACATACTTAAAGAATTTCTTGGGATTTTTTTTTGCTCTCCTCCGCTATGTGTCTTTCATGTTCTATCTTAGCAGTCCTAATTGCACCCTTACATTTCTTATTGCATTCTTTATAAAGTCTGAATGCTGAGGATGATCCCTCAACCTTGTATTTTTTGAAGGCCTTCTCCTTTGCTTTTATATGCATTTTTACATTGGAGTTAAGCCATCCAGGATTTTTGTTCGCTCTTTTAAATTTATTACCCAATGGGATACATTGGCTAATGCCCTTATTTAATATGCTCATAAAGCAAACCCATCTCTCCTCCGTATTCTTTGTTCCTAATATTTTATCCCAATTTATGCCTTTTAGCAAGGTTTGTAGTTTAGGGAAGTTGGCTCTTTTGAAATTCAGTGTCTTTGTATTCCCTTTATGTTTCCTATTTGTGTGATTTATACTGAAACTAATTGACCTGTGATCGCTGTTACCTAAATTGCTCCGTATTTCCACATCTGTGATCAGGTCTGTATTGTTGGTAATCAGTAGATCCAGTATTGTTTTATTTCAAGTTGGTGCGTCTACCATCTGACCCATAAAATTGTCCTGCAAGACAATAAGGAACTGGCGAGCCTTAAATGAATGTGCGGTTCCCTCCGCCCAGCCTATGTCTGGATAATTAAAATCCCCCATTATGATAACACTTCCCATCCTTGCTGCTAATCCAATTTGTGATAGGAGATCCGTCTCCACTTCCTCCTTCAGGTTAGGGGGCCTATAGCATACTCCCAGTATTATTTTCCCCTTAGCTTCATCCCTTTGGAGTTCTACCCATAAGGATTCCACCTCCTCTCTAGCTCCCTCAGTGATGTCATCTCTCACATTTGCTTGTACATTATTCTTGATATATAGGCATACCCTTCCCCCTTTTTTACCCTCTCTATCCTTGCGGTATAGGGTATACCCTTGAATGTTTGCCAGCCAATCATGAGAGCTGTTGAACCAGGTCTCTGAAATTCCCACAAAATCCAAATCCTCCTTGTACAACAGTATCTCTAGTTCACCCATCTTGTCTGCCATGCTCCTGGCATTGGTGAACATGCCACATAGTTTAGACCGGTCGCATATTGTCCTCGTATTGGGTGTTTCAAAATTGCAACTAGGACTTGCTACTATACTCACCTTGTGTTTTTGTGCTTTGGTTAACCTACCACTAATGCCCCCAACACTACCCTCTGGAATATCATCCGCGCTGGCTATCACTGTCTCTGGACCCTCCCCCCCCATCGCCTAGTTTAAAAACCCCTCTAACTTTTTGGCCATCTTCATTCCCAGCAGATCTGCACCCTCCTCATTTAGGTAGAGATGCTTACAAGGATCTTGGGGCTCCATTCCCATTGTATTGAATATTATTCTGTGTTATTTATCCATTTTTGTTAATAAAATGCTGCTATGGCCATTCAACTTCAATTTTTGACCTGTGTTCAGCTACTTTTTGAGAAGTAATGGAGTGGTGGTTAGGCAGTATTGGAGACAAATAATCTTCAATATTCGAGACATGAGCTGCATGAATTGATATCACTGCAAGCATTTTTAATGTGTGGCAAAGAACTGATAGGGAAAGCTGGCCTGGAACCCACATCAAAGCCCAAAAAGGTTTTCTTTTAACAATGAATACCAGTGATGGATACATACAGTATATATATTCCATATTTCTAAAAAAAATTGCTTCATGAGTGAGAAATGAATAGGCAATGAAATACATTTTTCAATTTGTAGGACAGGGTTGTGGAATAGTGTCCCCATGTAGTCTCTTTAGTCTAACCTTAAAATGTATCTATAGCCAATTTTAAGAATGTTGTGGATAGAGTGGTGAAAAGTTAGCCCTCTGTAAAGTTGTTATTGCTGTTTGTGACCTCACTGAGAAGATGCACCTTCTCTAATTGTCCTGGACCACTGTCACCAAGACCAAAAGAAATATACCAAATTTAGTTTTTTTTTCTGGAACAGGAAAAGAGAGAAATTATTTAACCACTAGACATCCGCGCTATGGCCGAATGACGGCCACAGCGCGGATCTGCATTCCCGGGAGGCCGTCATATCACGGCCTCCCCTGTGCACGCCCCCTGCAGGGCGCGCGCCGGGCGCGGTGTGATCACCGAGTCACTGAGACTCGGCTGATCACCAATCCGTGTAAGGGGCCGGTCCCGGCCCCTTTACGATGTGATCAGCTGTCAGCCAATGACAGCTGATCACATGATGTAAACAAAACATCGGTAATCGTTTTTTCTTTTACTCACGCTGACAGCGCGAGTAGAAAAAAAAGCCGATCACCGGCTCAGATGTAAGGGACATCGGTCCCGAAGTGGAAGAGGCACATTTGCCTCATCAGTGCCCAATAAAAGTGCCACCTAACACTGCCCACAGTGCCACCTAATAGTGCCCACAGTGCCACCTAACAGTGCCCATAGTGCCACCTAACAGTGCCCACAAGTGCCACCTATCAATGCCCACAAGTACCACCTATCAATGCCCACCTGTAATGCCAATCAGTGCCACCTGCCAGTGCTGCCCATCACTGCCACCCATCAGTGCCCATCACTGCTGCCTATCAGTGCCCATCACTGCCGCCTCATCAGCGTACATCAATGAAGGAGAAAAATTTACCCGTTTTAAATTTTTTATAACAAAATATAAAAAAAAAATTTTTTTTTTAAAAAATTCAGTTTTTTACATTTTTTTAACAAAAAGTAAAAACCGCAGAGATGATCAAATACCACCAAAAGAAAGCTCTATTTCTGCTGAAAAAATGATAAAAATTTCATTTGGGTACAGTGTTGTATGACCGCACAATTGTCATTCAAAGTGCGTCAGCGCGGAAAGCTGAAAATTGGTCTGGATAGGAGGGGGGTTTAAGTGCCCTGTAAGCAAGTGGTTAATGGTAATATATGTTTTGCTGACAATTATCTGTAGCACCCTCACTGTTGCTAGATTAAGTAAATCTAGTTTAGGTCCCCTGTAGGCAGAGGAGCATGGGTTAATTTTATATAGGAGGCTGTGCTGTATCCTGAATAATTATGGAGTTCCCACCAATCCTTGGGGAGACAGGGCCCAGACAGTGGGGAATACTCAGCCTGGCGGTCTGGGAGCAGAGTCTAGGTCCAGTCATCTGGAGGAGACACCTGTGCTGGGTGCTCTGTCCATGGGGCAGAAGACAGAACAAAAGAGAAAGAAAAGTGGGAAGCCTCAAGTTTTCATTCAGCCCAGTCTCAGCTAGGCTTAGCTGCAGACTTCAAATCAAGCCAAGAATAGCCTGCCTAGCAGAGAGGCCAGTGCAGCAGTTTTCTGGATTTGAGAAACCACTTAAAAGGGACAAAGAGTACAAACCAGCATCGCACCCAAAGCTACAGTGAGGACAGTGAAGTGCAATACCTTACATGTCTGGGACCAGGGAGACCAGTGGACTTAAGTGCAGAGCAAGTCAGCCAGGAGCACCCCGTCATATCTCTTCTTTGGACCTAGTGCAGTCAGGTGCCATGCAATACAGCCAGGTTCTGTTTCTTCAATGCACTTTTGTTTGGAACTTTGCTATTGCTGCATTATCACTCCCACTGTTGCAGCTCAGTTCTACAGAGTAGAGTAGCCAGAGATATTAGCAGGTTCTCATTTGCTGTTCAGAGTTTACAGTTCTTCAGGTTATGGGTATCCCATGTACCCCAATCCCTTCCCAAGTTCATTGTTCTCAAAAATAATCTCTAAAAAAACAAAACCGCTAACCTGTTTCTTGAGCCAATTGGAGAGTGTGAGAGTTTGTATGTTATTGAGGCCTCTGTTTATTAACCTAATGGGTTCCCACTTTGTATATCCTTTCTGAATATTTTCTGTCATTTTTTTTACCCTAAGGTGTCCGGGGTACACTTTGCCAAGTGTGTAAGTAAATCTAGTTCTACAGTACATTATACCTATTCTGCAGGGATTAAAGGGACTAAAATGGCCTTTTTCTCTGGGGATTCAGCCAGTATTTCCAGTTCACGGTCGTTTAATAGAGCAGAGCCCACATCTGGTCACCAACCCTGACCAGATGTTCCACAACAATAAACGTAGATCCTGCCTCTTTCCCCCAAAGCCCTACCCCTATGGCTCAGTTGAAAACCTTTGTTAAAGTTGTGTCATGGTTGGGGAAAACAGCTTTTACAAAATTTGTATTGATTTTTGAAGGTCTACAGGATATCATCAAAGTAATAGTGACTGTAATTGTTGTGATATGATGATGACAATATTGTAGATGGTAACCTAGTACAGTGTCTTGAAAAAGTATTCATACCCTTTGAAATTCTCCACATTTTTCATGTTACAACCAAAAACGTATTTTATTGGGATTTTATGTTATAGACCAGGGATATGCAATTAGCGGACCTCCAGCTGTTGCAAAACTACAAGTCCCATCATGCCTCTGCCTCTGGGTGTCATGCTTGTGGCTGTCAGAGTCTTGCTATGCCTCATGGGACTTGTAATTCTGCAACAGCTGGAGGTCCGCTAATTGCATATCCCTGTTATAGACCAACACAAAGTGGCACATAATTGTGAAGTGGAAGGAAAATTATAAATGGTTTTCAAATTTTTTTACACATAAATATCTGAAAAGTGTGGCATGCATTGGTATTCAGTCCCCTTTACTCTGATACCCCTAACTATAATCTAGCGGAACCAATTGCCTCCAGAAGTCACCTATTTATTAAATAGAGTCCACCTGTGTGTAATTTAATATCAGTATAAATACAGCTGTTCTCTGAAGCCCTCAAAGGTTTGTTAGAGAACCTTAGTGAACAAACAGCATCACGAAGGCCAAGAAACACATCAGACAGATCAGGGATAAAGTTGTGGAGAAGTTTAAAGTAGGGTTAGTTATGAAGAAAAATCCTTAGCTTTGAACATCTCACAGAGCACTGTTCAATCCATCATTTGAAAATGGAAAGAGTATGGCACAACTGCAAGCCTACCAAGACATGGCCGTCCACCTAAACTGACAGGCCAGGCAAGGAGAGCACTAAACAGAGAAGCAGCCAAAAGGCCCATGGTAACACTGGAGGAGCTGCATAGATCCACAGCTCAGGTGGGAGAATCTTTCCACAGGGCAATTATTAGTCATGCACTCCATAAATCTGGTCTTTATGGAAAAGTGGCAAAAAAGAAAGCCATTGTTGAAAGAAAACCATAAGATGTCTTGTTTGCAGTTTGTGAGAAGCCATGTGGGGGACACAGAAAACATGTGGAAGAAGGTGCTCTGATCAGATGAGACAAAAATGTATCTTTTTGGCATAAATGCAAAACTATATGTGTGGTGGAAAACCAACACTGCACATCACCCTGAACACCATCCCACCGTGAAGCATGGTGGTGGCAGCATCCTGTTGTGGGGATGCTTTTCTTCAGCAGGGACAGGGAAGCTGATCACAGTTGATGGGTAGATGGATGGAGCCAAATATAGGGTGATCTTAAAAGAAAACCTGTTCGAGTCTGCAAAAGACTTGAGACCGGGGCGGAGGATCCACCTTCCAGCAGGATAACGATCCTAAACATACAGCCAAAGCTACAATGGAATGGTTTAGATCAAAGCATATTCTTGTGTTAGAATGGCCCAGTCAAAGTCCAGACCTAAATCCAATTGTGAATCTGTGGCAAGACTTGAAAATTGCTGTTCACAGAAGCTCTCCATCCAATCTGACAGAGCTTGTACTATTTTGCAAGGAAGAATGGGCAAAACAATGCCACTCTCTAGATGTGCAAAGCTGGTAGAGACATCCCCAAAAAGACTTGCAGCTGTAATTGCAGCTGTAATTGCAGCAAAAGGTGGTTCTACAAAGTATTGACTCAGGGAGGCTGAATACAAATGCATGTGACACTTTTCACTTATTTATTTGTAAAAAAGTTTGAAAACCATTTATCATTTTCCTTCCACTTCACAATTATGTGCCAGTTTGTGTTGGTCTATCTCATAAAATCCCAATAAAAAACATTTACATTTTTGGTTGTAACATGACAAAATGTGGAAAATTTCAAGGGGTATGAATACTTTTTGAAGGCACTGTATATGACACTGTAATAAAGTATTCAGACACTAGTCAGCAATGAATGTAAATATTGCAAATGATGTACTACTACAGAGGAGAGAAAGAATAGAAAAGGCCACAATAGTTCCATAATAGAAGCGGATTGCTCTGATGTCTGAGCAAAGGAAATGTAGCCTATGTGTAGAGCTGCCCCCCCAATGGGGCCGCTGTAGTTCACCAGGTTCTTTCCCAAGTTAGTGCAGAGGCAGCCAGTCACACAGCAACTGTCCATTCACTCTGGCTAATTAAACAGTGTAGGACAGTGATGGCGAACCTTGGCACCCCAGATGTTTAGGATCTACATTTCCCATAATGCTCAATTACACTGAAGATTGCATGAGCATCATGGGAAATGTAGTTCCAAAAAATCTGGGGTGCCAAGTTTCGTCATCACTGGTCTAGGGGATGTCTTTTTAATATTTATTGCTTGTAGAAACTTGAAGCAGGAATGTCACAGATCAGCTCTGCAGCTAATCTGTGTCTCACCTTTACTGCTGTAGGCCGGCTGGCACCTGTTGTTCCACTAGCTTGTGTTCAGCTCTGCTGCACTCTGCAGCTATGGGTATCGCCGGTCTCACCTGTTGCTTAATATATGATTACTTCCTGCTACTTCCTGTCCAGCCCCTCATGTGCTTCTCTATTTAAATCCCTCTCTGATTAGTTCTGGTTGCTTGAGAAACATTTGTTTCTGAACTCCCTTCGTGTAACCTGCCTTAACAAGACCTCTCGTGAACTGATCTCTTGTGTACCGACTTGGCTTGTTCTGATTACGTTGTCTGCAGCCCGCCCTGACCTTGGCTCACTTTCCGGCTCTCCTTTGCTTCATCCATCCATCCTTGTCTGACAGTGTCTTCTGGTACTTCCCTAGCGAGCGGGTTGAACCCGGGGGTCATGACCTGGTGTCAGCGCACAGCTAAGCCCAAATCCTTGTGAGGCTGGCCCTTAGACTCCATGTCCTGGGGGATCCCGTGTCACCTGCTCACCTGTGGGCTCACTGTAAGTAGTACCATGACAAGGAAAAAGTGGTGTGGTATGGCATATTCCAAAGCCTTCAGCACAGTTAACAGAGGACACTACTTCACTTAGTAACAACAGCACAGTCTCATTCTTACTGCGTCTTTAGCAAAGCTAATAGTGAATTGGAACAGTCTAAATCCTTATGGCTAGGAAACCCAAGATAGTTGTACATTTAGTGGCAGACTGGACCAGTCTGTATATTTATGGCTGGGGACCATGAATTAAATTGCAGCACATAACAGAGGCTTTACTCACAAAATCCTGGAACAGAATTAGTTCATAGGTGCAGCCCGTTGGAGAGTAGTCTAGCATCCAGTCCAGAAGTCCAGAAGAGGATAGTCCAGGTTCCAGGGCTTCAGACTATTTATCAGCTCCCCCAGTCACCATCTGGGCACACCTCCCCAGGGATTGGCTAGGCTCTGCTCAATATTCAGACTGGTCATTTGAATTCTCCCTCCCTAAACTCTAGGAACTTATTCTAGAGGCAGGGGAAGGCAATCAAACAGCTTGTGAAGCCCTAAACAGACCAGATAAAACAAACACTGCTCCTCTGATTACAGAAAGAGCAAAAAATAGATTTATCTAGCAGCCTAACTAGTTACATAGTTAATCTGGAATAGAGGTTGGGGAGTCTGGACCCCAACCAGAACTCACCAGAGGCAAGGGAGCAGGTGCACTCAGTAAGGTGTGGGAAGATACAAATAAAGTATATCAACAATTATAAAAATTTACAAAAAATGTATTAATACAAAATACATAGAAATAGAATTAAAAGCACAGGTGACTTGTTCATACATAGTACTTTGACTAGTGTTGCGGGTTTAACCGCTTCATCAGGAAATACATCTGCAAGTAGATACAAAGTCAATGACAATACAGTCAAATTTATATGGAAACATTTATATGGATAGTACAACCAAATAGAAGGGGGGAAGAGAGTAATGAAAATATGGGGCTGCTTACCCAAATTCCAGTGCAAGCAGAGCACAAGGCGTACTCAGTGGAGCCTCCCGCGATGACTGGGGGAGATTTAATAGATCAGAGGGCTCAAGTCTAGGTGGAATAATGTACATAAGGTAAAAATGCTAAGGTTAAAAAGTGCCAGAAAGGAGGTGCCAGTGATGGCAGGAAAACACCCCAGAAGTGTAATAGTGGTGAAAAAATGCATGTGGGTGGTATCGAAATTATATATAAAAAGTGAAATAAAGGGAAAGGAGACAGAAAGGGAGGGCAACAAGTAAATAAAATGTGAAAAAACAAACAATAAATGACAGTGACAAACCAAACTCCAAGAAGGACCAGAGAGGTCAGACAAACTGCGGTGGGAAAGGGGGGACATAAATCCCAGGAAAGGGGGAGGAGGACAAAAATAGGGGCAAGAAGGAAAAAGAAAGAAAAAAAAAAAAAAGGAAGAGGAAGGGGAAGAAAAGAAAGAGAAAAAAAAGGAAAGGGGCTGGGTAAGAAGATGAATGCAATGAAAAGAAAAGAAAAAAAGGGGGGGGGAAGAGAAGTGGGACCAGAAGGGAAGGAAAGGGAGGGGGTGGGGAGGAGAGAAAAGATTGGAGAGAAGAAGGGGGGAGGGGTAAGGTGAAGAGGAAAACAAAACACAGAAGGACACAAGTGCATATAAGGGGGGGGTGTCAACAAACCACCCTAGAGTGGAAGAGATAGGAAGGTGTGCTCAGAGAATGTGCATCAGCATAGAAATGTATTTAAAAGTGCCAACCATGGTGCAAATATAAAGAGGTAATAAGTACCTAATTGGCAAAATTGCCAAAGTACAGGACCCGGAGAAAAAAGTCCCACTGGTATCAAGGTATATATCAGTGGTAGGATGGGGCAAATACTTGCTACAAGATGAATAGTGCACAGTCTCAGAGGTGCACAGGTAACAAATGTGGGTCCTGTGGGGAAAATAGCATGTTGAAATTAATGGATGGTAATCAATTAAGCGCCAAAGCCAATGCTTAGATGAGCATGAGTTTGCAAATAAATGTGTCTATTTTGGTTGTTGTTCTTTCCTTAGATCCGGTGAGGTTAAATCTAAAGAACCAATATCAATAAGTGGCTTTTTGGAATTACAGGAAATTGACCCGAGGGCCTTGGGAATGACATTGTGTAGTGTGGAGGAACCAGCACCACCAACCGGTTGAGAGGGTGGCGGGGAGGGGTCTCCTGGTGTGTGTGCCCATTTGTGTTTGGAGGAGGTCTTTTTACCCTTCCTAGGTGCTGCAGGAGAAGTACCGCCACTGTAACGAGATATTTTACGTGTGGAATTGGGAATAGTAGAACCCATAGGACGAGAACCTGTTAAATGAGAAATAGATGAAGAAAGTGATGAATCAGATTCTGATTGTTCAGTAGCTACATTAGATGGAGGCGTGCCCCGTAGGGCCGCTCTCCTTCCCCTCATTCTGCCTGACCATTTTTACGCAAACCCTCCAGAAAAGGCAAGCTTGTCCTTAACAAATTCGGTCTGCTTATTTTTAATAATTTCCTTATTCATCTCTTCCAGGCGCTCTTTAACCTCCTTCCATTTGTTAGAAAAGGACGGAGCATCTAAGAGTTGCTGGTATTGTGTGTTAAGTCTATCGATTTCACTGTCCAGTGAGATCATGTCAAGGGCATACTGAGTAGTTAAAGTTTTCATAAGTTCTAAACTGCAATGGGTTAATATTTTCTCCCAGGAGGATTTGATAGAAGGGGAGGGGTCTTTGATGGTGGGGAGTAATTGAATTTTCAGGCCCAGAGGGCAAGTGTCTTCCCTGATACATTGTTTGAAATATTCTGTGTGCCAATGTAGATGTGATTTATCTTTAAGAAGCTTAAACATGCGATCAAGCAAAGTTTTAATCTCTTCATCAGATCTAGCACTAGTAGCAAGACAGAAAGTCTGTATTTGAGTCATGAAGCCTGCCCAGGCCGTGTCTAAAACATCCATAGTGTATAATTGCTATTTAAGACAAAACGTGAACCCAAGGAAAGTTAATTTCTAAAGGAAGTAAATATAACATAAAGGTAATGTTTAGAAAATGGAGAGGCCCTCCCCAAAATTCATCAAGAATGGGGAGTTGATGTGGGTTGCAGGGGGCTGTAAGTCTGGGCGACCAGGAGCGAGGTGAGAAGAGCCCGTGGGTCTGCCCACCAGGTCACAACTGGTAACACCCACTAAACAGCACACCAGGTGTGTTATCCACCTAATTAATATTGAAAGAATGGGTGGCCTCAGAATATGGTATTTAGTGAATATAAAATATAAACATTTGTACCATCATCCAAACTAAATGGATGATTCCGTTCGGATGATGGTACAAATGTTTACATTTTATATTCACTAAATACCATATTCTGAGGCCATCAATTCTTTCAACATAGTTAATCTGGTTGAAAAAAGACACAAGTCCATCCAGTTTAACCAACATAAAAAAAAACCCCACACAAATAGAAAACCTCCATATATACAATCCGATACCTACGGTTGATCCAGAGGAAGGCAAAAAACCGCCCTTAAAGCATGATCTATATTTGCTACCAAAGCGGTGATCGGTGGTGTGGTGTGTCAATCTGACACACCATATCTCCGATCCCCGTAAAGAGCCTCTAATGTAGGCTCTTTACCACATGATCAGCTGTCTCCAATCACAGCTGATCACAGTGCAAACAGGAAGAGCTGTATATCAGCTTTTTCTCCACTCGCACTGACAGGCGCGAGTAGAGGAGAGCCAATCAGCTGCTTTCCTGACAAGGGGGGTATGTGCTGATAATCAGTGCATTGCTTATCAGTACAGACCCATCGACGATGCCCAGCCAGGACCACCAGGGATGCCCACCCATGACCACCAGGTATGCCAATCAGTGCCCAATAGGCATGGCACTCTGTGCCCATCAGTGATGCCTGCCAGTGCCACCTGATCAGTGCTGCCTAACAGTGCCATCTATCAGTGCCGCCCATCAGTGCCACCTATCAGTGCCCATCAGTACTGCTTATAGTATCAGTGCCCAGTGCCACCTATCAGTGCCCATTAGTGCCACCTATGAGTGCCCATCAGTACCACCTGTCAGTGCTGCTCATTAGCGCAGTGCCCATCAGTGCTGCATATAAGTGCCTCATCATCAGTGCCACCTCATCAGTGCCAATCAGTACTGCATAATCAGTGACAGCAGCCTCATCAGTGCGCATCAGTGAAGGAGAAAACTTACTTATTTACAAAGTTATGTAACAGAAGCAAAGAAAAAAAAAATTATCAAAATTTTCAATATTTTTTTATTTGTAGCGCAAAAAAATAAAACCTCAGTGGTGATCAAATACCACCAAAATAAATCTCTATTTGTGGGAACAAAATGATAAAAATGTTGTTTGGGTACAGTGTCGCATGACCGCGCAATTGTCATTCAAAATATGATAGCGCTGAAAGCTGAAAATTGGTCTGGGCAGGAAGGTGTATAAGTGCCCTGTATTGAAGTGGTTAATGTATCTATTATGTACAAACAAGGCCAAGGATAAATCCAAGGGAAAAACCAAGCTTAACTTACCACCAGCCCGCAGACAACCAAATAACCTGTCCATCAGAATGCATGTGCCTCCACTGTGGGGACACTTATAAATTAGTGTTAGGTACCACAGATACCAGGGTGCCTTGACGAGGCTCTGTGGCTTACGCATGCATTTGCAAATGTGTGCAGACTAAACCCCTGCTTTTAACGCACACTGTTAGACAGGTTATTTGGTTGTCTGCGGGCTGGTGGTAAGTTAAGCTTAGTTTTTCCCTTGGATTTATCCTTGGCCTTGTTTGTACCTGTTGTTAGCCTTCCTATGCTTCTTACTGCGATAGCCAGCTATAGATGGGAGCAAGTGGCGTCTTTTTTGTAAAGTATATATTATGCTCTGCTCTACAAAATAACCTGCATTACTTGTATAGCTTGCTACTTCCCTAGAACTATAGCATTGCCCCATAAATATATAAATAAATGATATTGTTTTTAAACAAAGAAAAAGAACTTTAAAAATGTGGTGGAGATATAAACAATACACAGAAAACTGCAATATCTATTGCAATTTCTCCAAAGGTTGTGATCTCTGTGTATCACAGTGATTTTACATGTGCTGGTTGACACTTATTATCTGGGATGGTATTTATTTCCTTCCATATCTGTGGCAGAGCCATCACGGTGGGGGAGTGGCGGTGTAGCTTTCCATCAGCTTGTTTATACAGATGTTTTCTCCATTTCCGAAACTGCCAGTTGCTGCCAAAAATAAAGGTCCTGTCTCTTTAGAGCTGATCTGTCAATGAGGATCATGCAGCCTGTGTTTACAGCTAGAATTTATAACAGCTTGATCCTAGACAGAATTTTAGTGATCTTTACCTGATCAATACATCTCAGCAGGCTAGAAATTGTGCTTCCTCAGCCGCTGGTGAGGGAAACAGTGTCACCTGCTATCCTACGTTCAACATCATTTTGTGAATTAAAATAGCTTCATCCTATCCTGCCACACTTCCCCTATATCACTGGTAGTGGGGGTTATATATTTATATTTCATCTCTAACATCATCATCTGAAGGTAATATCCGGTAAAAAAGATGAGCCATCCTTGTCAAAACTTCTAGGGCTCCTTCTCGTGGTCAGATTTTGGTTTAGGCTGGAAAATATTAAAGATCATGCAACAATGTTTCAGCATTACATAATATTGTACAGTACTAGTTTACTTCAAGATATGCTAATATCAGTTATGGAGTTAAAATGCCAATACTTTTTTTGCAGTTCTTGGCTTATTGAGCTTTCTGCATGCCAGAACATGAAATAATTTGTTTTATAACCCAGATTAGTATAACATGCATGCAGAAATAGCTACTTGTAACAAAATATTGGTAATTCGTTTTAGGGAAATAATCTAGCTAGGGTAAAAAGTAGCAGCCAGTGCTATAGACTTATTGGTAGACAGTGGATAGATAGATAGATCGATCAATCAATCAGCCTTTCTCTACCTTTTTAACACGGAGGAACCCTTGAAATATCTTTCATGTTTCAAGGAGTCCCTGAGTAATTACTATATCTACAGCTCATAGTACAATAGGACAATAGCAAGTATGCTTCTTATACTGGTAGTCAAAAGGAAGGACACCACCCTTACAGATAGCTAAAAAAAAAAACAGTATCAGTGGTTACATATCTGAGAGGCAGAAAGTGTTCATTGCTCTAGGAACCCCTGGCAACCTCTGGAGGAGGAACCCTAGTTGAAAAAGGGATACATGAGTGAGTACACCCCTCACATTTTTGTAAATATTTTATTATATCTGTTCATGTGACAACACTGAAGAAATTACACTTTGCTATGATGTAAAGTAGTGAGTGTACAGCTTGCTGTGGAAATTTGCTGTTCCCTCAAAATAACTCAACTCACAGCCATTAATGTCTAAACTGCTGACAACAAAAGTGAGAACAAATGTCCAAATTGGGACCAATTAGCGATTTTCCCTCCCATGTGACTCATTAGTGATATAAGGTCACAGGTGTGAATGGGGAGCAGGTGTGTTAAATTTGGTGTTATCACTCTCACTCTCTCATACTGGTCATACTGGTCACTGGAAGTTTAACATGGCACCTCATGGCAAAGAACTCTCTGAGGATCTGAAAAAAAGAATTGTTGCTCTTCATAAAGATGGCCTAAGCTATAAGAAGATTGCCAAGACCCTGAAACTGAGCTGCAGCACAGTGGCCAAGACCATACATAACAGGTTCCACTCAGAACAGGCCTCGTTGTGGTCGACCAAAGAAGTTGAGTGCACATGCTCAGTGTCATATCCAGAGGTTGTCTTTGGGAAATAGACGTATGAGTGCTGCCAGTATTGCTGCAGAGGTTGAAGGGGTGGGGGGATCAGCCTGTCAGTGCTCAGGCCCTACGCCGCACACTGCATCAAATTGGTCTGCATGGCTGTTGTCCCAGAATGAAGCCTCTTCTAAAGATGATGCACAAGAAAGCCCGCAAACAGTTTGCTGAAGACAAGCAGATTAAGGACATGGATTGCTGGAACCATATCCTGTGGTCTGATGAGATCAAGATAAACTTATTTGGTTCAGATGGTGTCAAGTGTGTGTGACAGCAACCAGGTGAGGAGTACAAAGACAAGTGTGTCTTGCCTACAGTCAAGCATGGTGGTGGGAATGTCATGGTCTGGGGCTGCATGAGTGCTGCAGGCACTGGGGAACTACAGTTCATTGAGTGAACCATGAATGCCAACATGTACTGTGACATACTGAAACAGAGCATGATCCCCTCCCTTCGGAGAGTGGGCCTCAGGGCAGTATTCCAACATGATAAGGACCCCAAACACACCTCCAAGACAACCACGGCCTTGCTAAAGAAGCTGAGGGTAAAGGTGATGGACTGGCCAAGCATGTCTCCAGACCTAAACCCTATTGAGCACCTGTGGGGCATCCTCAAACAAAAGGTGGAGGAGCACAAGGTCTCTAACATCCACCAGCTCCATGATGTCATCATGGTGGAGTGGAAGAGGACTCCAGTGGCAACCTGTGAAGCTCTGGTGAACTCCATGCCCAAGAGGGTTAAGGCAGTACTGGAAAATAATGATGGCCACACAAAATATTGACACTTTGGGCCCAATTTGGACATTTTCACTTAGGGGTATACTCACTTTTGTTGCCAGCGGTTTTAACATTAATGGCTGTGTGTTGAGTTATTTTGAGGGGACAGCAAATTTACATTGTTATACAAGCTGTACACTCACTACTTTACATTGTAGCAAAGTGTCATTTCTTCAGTGTTGTCACATGAAAAGATATAATAAAATATTTACAAAAATGTGAGGGGTGTACTCACTTTTGTGAGATACTGTAGACGATTCACGGCCTGCTGTCATAGCGGAGGAACAGGGGCAGATGCAGCAGTAACATGTTACATGTTACATGCTACACCCTGAATACGAGTGTAACTTAAAGCTTAAGTGTAACTTAAAGTGTAACTTATCATTTAATCTCTCATTTTGGATAGGGGCCCAAATTGAAAAAAATCTATTTCTGACTCAAGGGAGCTGACCTCACATAACTGCAGTGCTTGGCATACCTAAGGCATAACTACAGTTGTGTACCTGGTCCTGGGCCCAAGCCTTCGGTTATTAGTTGTTACAGGTCAAAAAATGCTGCTTTTATTTTCTCTGTGCCTGAAATTTAGTCAGCTGAACCCCAGACAAACAGCTACATACATAGATTTATACAGTACATACACTATATTGCCTTTAAACGCACATGAAATGTAATGGCATCCCGGTCTTAGTCCGAAGGGTACAATATTGAGTTGGCCCACCCTTTGCGGCTATAACAGATTCAACCCTTCTGGGAAGTCTGTTCTTATGGTTTAGGAGTGTGTCTATGGGAATGTTTGACCATTCCTCCAGAAGCGCATTAAAAACACCCCTTCTGTTGGAATTCATGCGTCCAGCGTCCTGAATAGGGACTGGATGCATGGATAGGGGAGTGGCACCTGTGCGCTCTTAATAGATGGGCTGCCCCTGTCTATCGGGTTGAGGTCAGGACTCTGTGCAGGCCAGTCAAGTTCCTCCACCCAAATTTGCTCATCCATGTCTTTATGGACCTTGCTTTGTGTACTGGTCCAAATCATTTGATGAAGGGGGGATTATGGTGTGGAGTTGTTTCTCAGGGGTTGGGCTTGGCCCCTTAGTACCAGTGAATTGAAGGCATCAGCATACCAAGACATTTTGGACAATTTCATGCTCCCAACTTTGTGGGAACAGTTTGGTCATGGCCCCTTCTGTTCCAACATGACTGTGCACCTGTGCACCTTTCTCCAGTTTGAGAACTGCAGTAAATGGTAAAAAAGACACTGCAGGCTGAATATTGTCCAAGCTTTGGCAGTAAGCTCTTGGATCCAGGTACTGGGCAGATAGCCACAGCACAGGTAGAAGAACCCAATTATTTCCAGTGGCTCCCTAGAGAGTCTATATAGGAAACATCATCTATGTCTGCGCAGTGATAACACTGGACTAACCATTCCACCGTTGCAAATGCAGATAACTTTAAAAGTATCACAAGCATAAATATGCTATTTAATGGTAATTGTTTAAAGAGAAGAAACTGTTTTTAGATAATGGCTTGCAAACAAAACTCCTTACAGATGTAAATTAGTGAAACTGTAGAAATGTCTTTTCTATTATATAAGAACACATTATTCTGGAAGCTGTTTTATCTGTCAAAGGATTGGAATTCCTGTTTATCCATTTCTGATTTCTTTTTGCTGCAGCTGGGTAACACTAGGTCTTGTTCCTCTCCCAACCCATGACAGAAGCAGATTCCTTGCCTGATTAAAGATAATGCCTGCTAATATCCTTGTTAGCCAAAACAGCCTCTTCTGGGCACCTCTCTGATTCCGCTTTCACTCTGATAATAAGGGCATTACCCCTTAGAGCTAAACCTTACCCACTCATTATCCCATTGTTCAGTGGGGGGAATCTTGGTGGCTAGTAATGGTGCTCTCTTTGTACATTGTACATCTCATTGTATTTTCTGATTAACAAAAGTAAATATGGACATACTGGCGATGTCCAACAAAAGAACCGATTCCTCCATCCACACAAACAATGTGGATAGAGGAATTCTCTCCTCGCTGGGACATTACGTTCTGATTGGCTACAGCTGCTGGTTCTCAGAAAATTTTCTGACATGTCCTTTTGACAAAAGCTAATCATGAATCGACTTCTGTCGAGTGGAGAAAAACACACACTGATTGAAATTCAGCCAGTCCTAAAAGCTTAAAGCTGGCATTACATAGAGGACGTATGATTGGCTACAGCTGCTGGTTCTCAGAAAATTTTCTGACATGTCCTTTTGACAAAAGCTAATCATGAATCGACTTCTGTCGAGTGGAGAAAAACACACACTGATTGAAATTCAGCCAGTCCTAAAAGCTTAAAGCTGGCATTACATAGAGGACATTTTGGCTGGTTCTTGATAAAAATTGAATGAGAAAGACAGAAAATTATTGACCAAAAAGCAGGTACATCCAATCAGATGTAGCCACTGTTCTAGCATTCTGACAGCCACAGGTGCGAGCTTTCAGAATACAATAGTCAACAAGGGAGATTCTTTTATACATGCTGTTTAGTGTGGATGGGGGAAATGAGTAATTTCTCTTGCTATGACCAGCTTTAGTAACCTGTCCCTGAGTGTATTTGCCAGTCATTATGGGGTTGATTTTGGCCAAATGTTTTGGGAATGACACAAATATTAATTTTCATGAAGTCTGCTGCCTGTTTTTATGATGGCAATTTGCATATACTCCAGAATACTCCAGTGGTGAGATGAATTGCAGTTAGTCCCCCTTATACATTGTAAAGCGCTGAGTAAACTGTTGGCGCTATATAAATCTCGTATAATAATAATAATAGTCCCTCTTTTCCATGAAAATGAACCTAATCCCCCCAAAAAAATCTCCACTGCATTGCAGCCACAAAAGGACCAGCTGACATCATGGCAGCGATTCTCTTGTTACCACAGGTGTCAGTGTTGACAAGGACAAGGCTGGAAATCACTCAGTATTGTTGATTGAGCTAGAATAACAGACTGGAAGCTTTAAAAGGAGGGTGGTGCTTGAAATCATTGTTTTCCCTCTGTTAATCATTGTTATCTGCCAAGAAACATGTGCAGTCATCATTGCTTTGCACAAAAAGGGATTGACAGGCAAGGATATTGCTGCTACTAAGATTGCACCTAAATTAACCATCAGATCATCAAGAACTTTAAGGGGAGAGGTTCAATTGTTGTGAAGAAGGTTTCAGGGCACCCAGCATGGTGAAGCACCTTGCCAAAAGGAAAAAGTGACAACTAAGTGGCTTGGGGAACAAAACATTGAGATTTTGGGTCCATGGCTAGGAAATTCCCCAGACCTTATTCCCATTGAGAACTTGTGGTCAATCTTCAAGAGGCGGTGAACTAAAACCCCCACAAATTCTGACAAACTCTAAGCAAACTAGAATGGGCTGCCATCAGTCAGGATGTGGCCCAGAAGTTGATTAACAGCATGCCAGGACGACCTGTAGAGGTCTTAAAAAAGGAAGGGTCAACACTGCAAATATTGACTATTTGCATTAACTTAATGTAATTGTCAATAAAAGCCTTTGACACTAATGAAATGCTTGTGTAGCAGGTATCTCTCAAGGCTGGTGGAATACATGAGAGAACTCTCTGCTGCAGCTGCGTGGGTATTTTTCACCCCCCTTCCTCTCTTCACACAGATGCTCAGAACTGCTGTGTAGAAACCTCCCTTTTAGAAAAGACTGAGCCAATTATCAGGCAGCAGCAAAGCACTGTGGAATAGGAAGTCCAGCACAATGCAGCCTGACTGACTAAAGTGTGTAGCAGCACTGCAAATCACAGACTGCATTGCGGGTAGCAGGAAGTCTGTGGGAGAGGCTAAAGAGCACACAGGAACTAGGCAAAGGCTCTCTTCATTCCTGGATCTCTGCAGGAGAGCAGCTCCTCGGCTGCTGTGTGTGAGGGAAACCGTGGCCTACCAAGGGGCACACAGTCTGCAACTCCAGCCCAGAGGAACAGATCGTCCATGCCAGAGAAGGACGCCCTGCAGTAGCGTGGTATGTCTCAGAAGAGGCCATTGCAACAGCTCAGAGACTGAATGCCACTGCAACACACCTTCATCCAGGAGAATCGATCGAACACTCTGTGGAGGACTGCTGATTGCGTACAGGATTGGTGAGAGGGGCTTTGCCCAGGAACCTTTATTGCCTTCCCTAAGATGCCACATCTAAATAATGTGCACAGACACCTGTTATCTGGAGTCACACAGAGGAATGTCACATTACATAACCAGCTACTGCACATTCCTTCTCATCACCCTGTTATATTGAGGGACCCTTGTTTACAGAGCTCCTACATTGCCGGTGAAGATAACAAATGCAAATCTTTGCTCATAGGACATTACCGCTGTTGCTCTTAAAGGGGACACACCTTGGGTATTGAAATCACTTCACTTTGTGTATTAGAGGTATCATAGGCCGGCCTGGGGTTCCCCTTTAGCCATAGCATTCCACATACATCAAAAGCTTGTTTGGGGAGTCCATTTAATCTGTATATGCTGTTATTTACTCTGTATTTGTTGCATAGTGTTACTGACTGGTTTCTTTAAACTGTTTCAACCAAGTCCTGGATACTTATACAGGTCTTGGGTGACTAATGTTAGCCTAAACTTTACTTTTCTCCAAGTAAATTTGAAGAACAGAACTGTGTTGTGTATTCTTGTTGAGTTATTCCATTAATCACATTGCTAGGTGTGCCAGAGGGGCCGGGACAGTTCGTTGGGGTTGAAAGGCAGGCTGAACAAACAAAAGCAGCTTCTCTGGGGGTTTGCTACACGTGGGGGCTCGCATCCAGGATTTCCGTTGCTCTGCAATCAACTCCCCTACAAGCGACAGGATGGACCCTGCCACTGCTATCCAGTGGTGTGAGGAAGAAGGCGCCCGCTCAGAATCGAGCATGGTGAATAAACTCCCAGGGGAGGCCTGGGCTGAGGAACAAATCAGCCAAGCTGTGAAGACACTATCCCCAGACAGGAAGGCGTGGGTGATTGCTGTCAAAACAGACTGTGGGACCTCCCACACCTATGCACTACTAGAGTGGAAACAAGGAGTCCCTGAAAGCTTCAAAGGTGCCAGTGTGCAATTGGCCAACAAGACGGAGCTTTGTGTAATCCATCCGTAGGTTCCAGAGGAGGGCCCTACATCCTCCAGTCAAGCTGAATCAAATAAAGACGAAGTTCCCTCCCCGTCACCTCTGACCACGATTGGACCAGAACTCTTTGCTGCCCTGGGAGACTTTGTTTAAAAATGTCAGAGAGACCCTCCAACATACTCGACAACTGGGTATCGGAAGCTCAGGGTTCTCTCTGGAAGACAACCAGTGCCTACAGGGGAGGACAACGTTGAAGAGTGGCTGGAACAGGCCACGCAAGCCTTGGATGAATGGGACATTCCTGAGACCCATAAGAAACAGAGAATCACAGAGAGTTTAAAAGGGCCCGCCTCAGAAGCCATCCACAATTTGAAGCTCAGCGAGCAAGATTGTGCTGCCCAGGACTACCTGAACATTCTGCAGGATGTGTTTGGGCGCACAGAGAAAGTTTATGATCTTATTTACCAGTTGGAGCATACTTAACAAAATGAGGGAGAGAAGCTGTCGGAGTACATGAGACGTTTGGACAAAATTATGCACCAGATCTTGCTGAAGAAGGGTTTAGACCCTCGGAACGTGGATGAAATCTGAGCCCAGCAAGTCTTGAGGGGTGCCCAGCCTTTGGACCCCATCACCCTCCTGTTGAGAACCCGGCAAGATGGTGGCATCTTGAAGTATCCAGACCTGATCCGGATTGGGCAGGAAGAGGAGACCATGCTGGAAAACAAAAAAAAAGTCAGAAGCCAGAATCTGTTGTCAGGGTCAGGATGGTCAGTGCAGCTGATGGTGACCCCCAGGTCGAGCTTTTTAAGACTCAAGTGTCACAGCTGATAGAGATGATGGCCCTGTTGACCGTCAAGCCAATTTTTATACCCAGCAATGAAGTCTCAGAGGGGCCCAAGAAGTCTTTAAGCTCTACGGGTGCTCAGGTGCAGAAGCCAGCAAACCAAGGGATTTGTTTCAACTGCGGAGGAGTCTGACATTATCGACAAGTATGCCCAAGTCCAGTGAAGGCTGAAACACAATACCGAAAGCCGGCGGGAAACTCCAGAGGGCCCCGGTGAAGTAGTCAACCGGGTGCCCACCGACATTATCTAGCTCCAGAAAAACCACCGACTCAAGGAGACTGCAGCTGGAGTCCAGACCCCTGCAGGGGGCTCCCATTGTTGCTTCAGAGCAACCCCATGTCCCACTTCCTTTGACCCATGCTACCCGGAGAGTCAGTGCACACCAGACCCAACAGAGACTCAAGCCAGATCAGAACTTCCGCAAGAAAGGAGTGCGGATACAAACTACCGAACAGGCCAAGTCTGCCACTTTCCACAAATTCCCTGCCAAGCTAGTGGGGCCCTCTCCGGTTGTCTCCTTCCAAGTGGAAGGAATCTATACCAAGGCCCTCCCCTGGATACTGGAGCTCAAGTGACTCTCCTCTACAGAGAATTCTACGACAGGCACCTAAAACACCTGCCATTACAGAAGATAGAAGAGCTAGAGATATGGGGCATTGGGACTCAGAACTTCCCCTACGATGGCTATCTACCAGTCAAACTGACTTTCGACCCCTCTGTAGCTGGGGGGGCTATGACATTTGACACTTTGGCAGTGGTCTGCCCTCGCCCACCAGGGGCTAGTAAAAGTTCCCTCATCATCGGGACTAATACTGACCTTGTCAGAAGACTGTTAACACCTCTTGTCCAAGAGCAGGACACTTTAACCACAAGTGTGCACCCCATGTTGAGACAAGACTATCAGCGACTGGTGCAAGAACAGAAGGCCCCAGCTGAAGGAGTGGGAAAGATCTGGCGTATGGACCGGAGTGAGAAAGTGATGCAGCCTGGGGAGGTAGTTTGCTTGAGAGCATCAGTTAAGCTTAATTGGAATCAACCGGGCCCTTTCATCGTCCTTGAGGCTGACAGCCAGAAGGAAGATATGGGGGTGGAGATATTTCCTGAAGTGTTTCCATCTAAGGCACTGCAGAGAAGTCATGGGAAAGTCTCAGTTAGTGTTTGCAACATAACCACCTCACCTGTGAAGATGCCGGCTCGGATGTTGTTGGGCCAAGTGAACACGGCCACCCCAGTCTCACTGTCTGATTTGGTGGGGGGAGTAAATTATGGGATACCAGTAGAGGAGTTCTATCTGAAGAACACTCCTCTCTCTCTGGAATGGAAAGAAAGAGCTAAGACTCAGCTTTTGAGATGGCAGGCTGCATTCTCAAAGAGTGAATTCGATGTGGGGTGTGCAAAGAGCGCTCAACACCGGATCCGTGTGCAAGAGGATAAACCGTTCATAGAGAGAGTCTGATGGATTCCTTTAGGGGACTTGGAAGACCTACGTGAACAATTGGCAGAATTGAAGAAAGCAGGCATCATCCTAGAGTCCCAGAGCCCATACGCTTCTCCGATAGTAGTGGTACAGAAGAAGAATGGGTCACTGAGGCTTTGAGGCCGTCCAGGATCCTTTTTTTTTTCTCAAGCTTGTGCAGAGTCAGCACCTGTAAGTTCTATTAGGGTGGGTGTTTTGTTACAGATTTGGGAGATTGGAGCGGCAATCTTTTGCTCACTAAGGCTTTGTATCGACTATAGGATGCTGAACAGAAGGACGATTCATGATCAGTACACCACCCCACGGATAGAAGAAGCTTTGCAGAGCTTGTCAGGAGCCAAGTGGTCCAATGTACTGGACCTGAAGAGTGGGTACTAGCAAATTCCCATGCATCCTGAGGATAGGGAGAAAACTGCCTTTGCCCCCCCGGTGGGGTTCTTTGAGTTCGATCGCATGCTTCAGGGTTTGTCCAAAGGCTCATGGAGAAGACTGTGGGTGACATGAGCCTGATAGACGTGTTGGTATACTTATATGACATCATCATCTTCGGGAAGGCCCTGAAAGAGCATGAAGAGCATCTGGAGAAGGTCCTACAAAGGCTCTATGACAAGGGGTTGAAGCTGTCTCTGGAGAAGTGCCAGTTTTATCAACCCTTGGTCAGCTACCTTGGTCACATCGTGTCTGCTGACGGAGTGGCCACAGACCCCCAGAAACTTCCCCAAACTTCCTGGCCGAAGCCCACTAATGTGACTGAACTCAGGTAATTTCCTGGGATTCTGCTCCTATTACAGAAGATTTGTTGAGGGATTCTCTAAGATAGCCCGCGCACTCAATGAACGACCGAAAAGGCCTGTCAGACCAGCTGGAGGGCCCAGAAAACCCAGAGTCCACTCAGGGACAGTGGACTGCCCAATGTGAAGAGGCCTTTAGGCAGCTGAAATGGAGTGTAACAACTGCCCCAGTTCTGGCCTATGCAGATACAACCAAGCCATATGAACTACACAATGACGTCAGCCGAGATGGGTTAGGCGGAGTGCTGTATCAAGAACACGACGGTCCCATACGGCCTGTCGTCTATGTGAGTCGGAGCTTGGCACCCGGCGAGAAGAACTACCCCACACACAAACTCGAGTTTCTGGCCTTAAAGTGGGCAGTAGTGGGTAAGCTGAGGGACTATCTATATGGAGCGGAGTTTGTGATTAAGACCGACAATAATCCTCTCACCTACATCCTCACCACTGTCAAGTTGGATGCCACAGGTCACAGATGGTTGGCTGCCCTCTCAGGGTTTACTTTCAGCCTGAAGTATTGACCAGGGGTCGGGAACAAGGATGCAGATGCTCTGTCAAGAAGGCCTCATTGCTCTAGTGAAAGAGTGGGCCCGGCTGACACCTGAAGGAGTATGAGCCTTTTGTCAAGGAGCAGAACACTAAGCTGGAGGAGGATCCAGGGCCGAAGACATTGGGGGTTCAGCTGCTGGTGTCCCCAAATGCTACTGCAATGTCACCCAAGTCGGGGATGAAGGTCTGCCAAAGCTTTCTAAGAAGGACTTGCGAAAGGATCAGTTGGAAGACCCTCTCTGCCGCCTGGCATTTAAGGCCTTGGAGAACCAATGACCTGACATGCTCCTCACTGACTCCCTGAAGGAGGCCCATCTCCTGCACCGAGAGTGGGACCGGTTGCAGCTGCGTCAAGGGGTGGTCTACCGAAGGGGCCCCTCTGATGAGCTTGAAGAAAAATGGCAGCTATTTCTACCAGAAAAACACAGGGAGACAATATTAAGGACAACCATTGCCACCTAGGGCCCGAAAGGACTTTCCACCTGGTGAGGGACCGATTCTACTGGCCCTGCATGCGGGCTGAAGTCGAGGGTTATTGCCACTCCTGCATCAGATGTATCCAAAGGAAAACTTTGCCTCACTGAGCCACCCCAATGGGCTATCTTCAGAGTCAGGGGGCCATGGAGCTGGTGTGCATTGACTTTCTGGGCTTGGAGCCTGATCTGAGTGGACAGGGAAATATCTTGGTATTGACTGACCTCTTCACTAGGTATACCCAGGCATCTCCCACAAAGGATCAACAAGCATCCACGGTGGCGAAGATCTTAGTGGAGAAGTTCTTTGTACACTATGGCCTGACCCAACTTATCCACTCTGACCAAGGGAGAGATTTTGAAAGTAGCCTCATCAAGAGACTTTTAGACTTGTTGGGCATTAAGATGTCCAGAACCACTCAATACCATCCTCAAGGGGATCCTCAGCCAGAGAGGTTCAACCAAACCCTCCTGGATATGCTTGGAACCTTGAATTCAGAGAAAAAGCAGCACTGGAGCAAGCATGTGTAGTGGATTTATGTGGGACATTATATTATTATATGTATGTACACATACAGTCAATATTGACCAGGCCAGAATTCAATTGACAATGGTTGATTTGTCCGAGCCAACTGAATTCTGGCCTGGTCAATATTGACTGTATGTGTACATACATATAATAATATAATGTCCCTCATAAATCGGTGAACATATTACAACATATACAACAGCATGTAACTACTATTGTGAACGCTTATAACAGCACTGCAAATGATGCCACAGGATACTCCCCTTATCGCCTAATGTTTGGGCGAGAGGCCCGGTTGCCAGTAGACTTGGCCTTTGGCACATCCTTGGATCATACTTCAGCAACCTCCCACCGAGGGTATGTAGACGTCTATGAAAAAGTCTGAAGACCGCCTATGACAAGGCCCAAGCTACCTCAGATGCCCGAGGACTAAGAAAAAAAAGGAACTTTGATCTCAGAGTCCGAGTGCAGGATTTTCAACCAGGTTACAGGGTGCTGCTGAGGAATCTGGGTGTCCCTGGAAAGCACAAGTTGGCTGACCGCTGGAAGTCACAGCCTTATGCCATTTGCAAGCAGCTGCCAGGACTCCCAGTGTACCAAATCCGACCAGAGGGGAGCACAGGCCCGCTGAAGACTTGGCATCGCAACCATCTACTGCCCTTATCAGAAACAGTTCGTTTGTCACCACAGCTAGATTCACAGTTCACACCCACGGCCTCTCAGAGATCCCGACCGGTCACTAGGTCTCAGTTTGTACCCCTTGCTGTAGACGATGAGGACAGCGAAGATGAAGAGATGGGGATAGACTGGTTGTGGTCACCTCAAATGTCAGGGTTTGCCAACCCCCCCTTCGTCTCCACCTAAAGGGATAGAAACTGGGACCCTAAGACCAGAGGCTACTGAGTATCACGGGTACTCACCGAGGCCGAGATGCTGAGAGTGGCTTCCCTTGCGACTGAGCGCACTACACCCCTGGTAGTGGTACAGAGGGTGTAGGGCACAGAGGGGCACGGGTCGCCTGCAGGCAGGAAGCTTCTAGAGAGGAGGACTTCAGTCATGCAGAGCTGAGAGCGATGGTGGCTCTGACCCAGAGCTGGAGAGGAGGACCCGGCTGGGGCTCTAACCCGCATACACAATGGGAGCTGGGATAAGCGCAGGAGATCAGGCACTGCGAACTCAGCAGTGGGGCGACTAAGATGCAGACCAATAACTTGATACTGGAGACTGGTAGATGAGGAAGTCCTAGAAGCAGGCCGAGGGTCAAACACAGCAGAAGGTACGTAGAGGAATCCTGAAGGCAAGCCAGAGGTAAGGGGTTGGAGATGTCAGCAGAGAAGTCCGTTATAAACAAGCCGGGGTCATACACGAGAAGGCAGGAGAATCCGGAGACAGGCAGAGGGTCAAACACTGGAAGCAGATCGTGGGAAAGTCCTTTAAACAAGCCGAGGTCAAATGCTGGAGACAGACAAGGTAGGTCAGGCAAATCCGGGTTTAAACAGGTAAACAAGAAGCAGGAATCAGGAACGGAACACTGGAAGCTGAAAGACAAACCAGCAATTAAACAGGGCACAAGTCAGTCTTTATATAGGCCAGAAAGGGGGCGTGACGCTGACGAGCGAACGCCCGTACGCCGTTACGCCGTTACGCCGCTACTTTGCTAACGCGCATGCGCCGAAGCGCGGCTCCGCCGCGCAAACGCACAGGGACCTTCCGGTGTTGACAGGCTCTTCTCTGACACTGAGTTTGTGCCTCAAAGTCCACCTTCCGAAGAGTTGGAAGACACGCAATTTTTCCCTGCTGACAGCAGACCCCGATGATGTAGAATCACTCACAGAAGGGGGAATTGAGGCTGATATGCAGAAAGAAGAAGAAGCTGTGGACGAAGCCCAGCCCAGTGTGCCTGTAACGCCAGAGCCAAAAGAACAGAGAGAGAGAAGAGCTATTCACCTACCTAAGAGACAGACTTATATTATGCTGGGTGAACCTCAAAAAGGACTCTTGAGATGCCTGGTCCTTCCACCACACATTTAGTGGAGGACAACCCCAACTCACCCCCTGGCACATCTAGCTGGGCCATTCCAGTTAAAGTGGCCTGAAGGCAGGACAACCTTCCTTCCCATGCTCATTGGTGGGAGTTTCCTCTGCCAGAGTTTTATGCAAGTGCAAACTGTCTGATTTCATGTGCACACTAACTAGTTTTTTTCCGCTTGTATATAAACAGCATGTAACAGGTTACAGACTTTCTACTTCTTTTGGGGACCAAAGGTTCTTTGGTAGGGGGAGTGTGTAGCAGGTATCTCTCAAGGCTGGTGGAATACATGAGAGAACTCTCTGCTGCAGCTGCGTGGGTATTTTTCACCCCCCTTCCTCTCTTCACACAGACACTCAGAACTGCTGTGTAGAAACCTCCCTTTTAGAAAAGACTGAGCCAATCATCAGGCAGCAGCAAAGCACTGTGGAATAGGAAGTCCAGCACAATGCAGCCTGACTGACTGAAGTGTGTAGCAGGATTGCAAATCCCAGGCTGCATTGCGGGTAGCAGGAAGTCTGTGGGAGAGGCTAAAGAGCACACAGGAACTAGGCAAAGGCTCTCTTCATTGCTGGATCCCTGCAGGAGAGCAGCTTCTCAGCTGCTGTGTGTGAGGGAAACCATGGCTTACCAAGGGGCACACAGTCTGCAACTCCAGCCCAGAGGAATAGATTGTCTATTCCAGAGAAGGACGCCCTGCAGCAGCGTGGTATGTCTCAGAAGAGGCCGTTGCCGAATGGTTTCTTTAAACTGTTTCAACCAAGTCCTGGATACTTATACAGGTCTTGGCTGACTAATGTTAACCTAAACTTTACTTTTCTCCAAGTAAATTTGAAGAACAGAACTGTGTTGTGTATTCTTGTTGAGTTATTCCATTAATCACATTGCTAGGTGTGCCAGAGGGGCCGGGACAGTTCGTTGGGGTTGGAAGGCAGGGTAACAGGCTGAACAAACAAAAGCAGCTCCTCCGGGGGGTTTGCTACACTTGTAATTACATTTCAGTATACCATAGTAACATCTGACAAAAAGATCTAAAATCACTGAGGCCGCAGACTTTGTGAAAATTAATATTTGTGTCATTCTCAAAACTTTTGGTCACGGCTGTAGACTGTGCACTTTTGTGAGGTTGCACTCTGCAAGTGCAGTTGCTCCAGGCCTTAGTAAATGTTGGAGAGCTCTGCTGACTTCCATCATCCAATCATGTGCAAGCAAAAATGCAGTTTTTTTATTTTTCTTTGCATATCATTGGGTATTCTATGTAAAGTGACGCTTTACCTCATTTACTAAGCTCTGGTGCAACTGAACTTGAAAAAGTGCACAGTCTCTTTGCCTTTAGTAAACCAACCCTTATGTGTCTCTAGCTTTCATTTGGAATATATGGTAATCTTACTTTAAAGTAAACCTATCATTGAAACGTGTGACCTTTTGGGGCCACATAACACCTTTAGTGCTCCTGCCTGCTGTAACCCCTGCTCTATAACACCAACCAAAGATGCTATACATATACTGACATTTCCAAAAGTCTGTATTTACATATTGTGACTATTTCACTCCCTCCTTCCCCTACACAACCACCATCTTGTTTTCAAGTGATAGTTCTCAGCCTTGGAAAAATGTCACCCGAGCACCAAACACTTTACTGTGGGATGAAGGAGGGAGCTTACATATTGCCACATGTGAAACGTTAGGGTTTTCATGGGGCTTTTAATTAAAGCTCCCAACTGTCCCTCTTCTGAGGTTTTCATCAAGAAAGTCTCTGTACATTGCTGCATTCATCTTTCCCTCAATCCTGACTAGTCTCCCAGTTCCTGCCACTAAAAAACATCCCTACAGCAAGATGCTGTCACTACCATGCTTCACTGTAGGGATGGTATTGGCCAGGTGATGAGCAGTGCCTGGTTTCCTTCAGACATGACACCTGCCTTTTAGGCCAAAGAGTTCAATCTTTGTTTCATCAGACCAGAGAATTTTGTTTCTCATGGTCTGAGAATCCTTCAGGTGCCTTTTGGCAAACTCCAGGCAGGCTGTCATGTGCCTTTTACTGAGGAGTGGCTTCCGTCTGGCCACTCTACTATACAGGTCTGATTGGTGGAGTGCTGCAGAGATGGTTGTTCTTCTGGGAGGTTCTCTTCTCTCCACAGACAAACGCTTGAGCTCTGTCAGAGTGACCACCATCAGGTTCATGGTCACCCCCCCTGACTAAGGCCCTTTCCCCCCGATCATTCAGTTTTGCCAAGCGGCCCGCTCTAGGAAGGGTCTTGATGGTTCCAAACTTCTTCCATTTACAGGTGAAGGAGGCCACTGTGCTCATTGGGACCTTGAATGCTGTAGAAATGTATCTGTACTGTTCCCCAGATCTGTGCTTCGATACAATTCTGTATCTGAGGTCTATAGATAATTCCTTGGACTTCATGGCTTGGCCTTATATAGACAGGTGTGTGCCTTTCCAAATCATGTCCAATCAACTGAATTTACCACAGGTGGACGCCAATCAAGTTTTAGAAACATCTCAAGGATGATCAGTGGAAACAGAATGCACCTGAGCTAAATTTTTCAGTGTCATGGCAAAGGCTGTGAATACTTTTTTAGTTTGAATAAATTAGCAAAGATTTCAAACAAACTTCTTTCCTGTTGTCATTATGGGGTATTGCTTGTAGAATTTTGAGGAAAATAATAAATTTAATCCATTTTGGAATAAGGCTGTGACATAACAAAATGTGGAAAAAGTGAAGCGCTGTTAATACTTTCTGGGTGCACTGTACATTACTGAATTTGTTATTTTAAAAAAAGCCAGTATAAAGGAAAAATAGAGGTCAAAAAAGCACTTGTTTGTTAGTAAAACATAATTTTTGCATAGTAGATTTTGTGGTCCGAGTAACCAGGGTCGTGTGCCTGATGAAGGGGTCCTGCGTGGCTCCGAAACATCGCTTCTATTTATTTTTTTGATACTATGTGATTAAAGTTTTGGACCCAATTTTGGAGATCCTGGTGACACTTTTTTCTCAGGGTCATGGCGGGGACGTGTCATTTGCCTTTATACTCTGTGCTAAAAAGTTTCCCTCTTTAATATTTCAGAAAGTTGGGAGGCATGTTGTAATTGTGGATTGGGGAGGCAAGCAGCAGGAGCACCAAAGGAGCAATGTGGGCTACTATGCAACTGCGGGCTCATTTTGCTTTACTGTTTAGGGCTTCCAAAAATACTTTTTTTCTGTTAACTCATAAGCTGCTGGAATCACTAATGCAGATGTCACAAGACTAGCACTCCCGGGCAATTTTGTCACTATTTGTTACCTGCACATTCTGATTGATACACATTCATAATGACTGTTTCTGCCTCTCTGCATTCTTTCCTAACACAGGATGTTCAAGATTCTATTTCCTGTCTGTGCCTCAAAAGACGTAATTACTGAAGTCATAACATCCACATTGGCCACATTTATCTTTCCCAGGCAGCAACAGCTATCTGTCAACCCAACTTTGACCTGCTATCAGGCAGTGTTTTTTATTGTACTTTAAAGGCAATCCATCAACAAAACCTTACATAATTATATTTACACAGGATTATGATATTTGCCACTTCAAAGTGATTGCCCTGGGGAGCTTTATGATTGTATTTACATTATATATGAGCTAGACCTTCTACAGCATTTCAGCTCATAATGATATATTTCAAACAGTTACAATGACTGTTGTATACCCTACAAAGTCTTTTATCTTTCGCTAAGAGCCTAAGACCCAACTTTTTTGTGTGGTTTGCATGCAAGTTTTTGCTTTATTCTAAGGAGTGTGTCATCCCTTTCCTTGAATGCAATGATTTCCTAGTGGGTTTCTGTTTAACCTCCTTACACCCTGTCCATCCACTCCCAATACAAGAAACATGAGGACGAGAGAGAAGAAAAATATGTTTTTTTAGGACCTTTATCAGTCACTTGTGTATTTTGTCATTGTAGATTTAAAGTTACATCTACAGTGTGTAGTGCTTGATGTGGAGTTGATGTAGAGCCTGATTATCAGTAATTCCAAATAGGGCTGTTTAAAATTATATTTTGTTTTTATTACAGACAGAAAGAGACAGTCAGTGGAGTCAGTAGAGTTGCCAGATACCTTGCTCAACTACCTACCTTGCTCAACTACTTTCTACTTAGTGAGTGTGCATGTGTACTTGCTACAGAAGGAGGATTGCAGTAGTGTGCATCGAGCAACAGCCAGTGTTTTGAGGAGGAGGCTGTTTGGGGTTTGGTGTAGGTGTTTAGGAGCAGGCTATAGTTACTATCCTGAGTACCAGCTAGTGTTTAGACTGTAAGGGCAGACTAGGGAAAGACCATGCTGGCCCAGGGCCCTCCCTTCATACAGTGGGGATGGAAAGTATTCAGACCCCCTTACATTTTTCACTCTTTGTTATATTGCAGCCATTTGCTAAAATCATTTGTACACACAGCACCCCATATTGACAGAAAAACACTGAATTGTTGACATTTTTGCAGATTTATTAAAAAAGAAAAACTGAAATATCACATGGTCCTTAGTATTCAGACCCTTTGCTGTGGCACTCATATATTTAACTCAGGTGCTGTCCATTTCTTCTTATCATCCATGAGATGGTTCTACACCTTGATTTGAGTCCAGCTGTGTTTAATTATACTGATTGGACTTGATTAGGAAAGCCACACGCCTGTCTATATAAGACCTTACAGCTCACAGTGCATATCAGAGCAAATGAGAATCATGATGTCAAAGGAACTGCCTGAAGAGCTCAGAGACAAAATTGTGGCAAGGCACAGATCTGACCAAGGTTACAAAAAAATTCTGCTGCACTTAAGGTTCCTAAGAGCACAGTGGCCTCCATAATCCTTAAATGGAAGACGTTTGGGACGACCAGAACCCTTCCTAGAGCTGGCCGTCTGGTCAAACTGAGCTATCGGGGGAGAAGAGCCTTGGTGAGAGAGGTAAAGAAGAACCCAAAGATCATTGTGGCTGAGCTCCAGAGATGCAGTCGGGAGATGGGAGAAAGTTGTAGAAAGTCAACCATCACTGCAGGACCATGTGATATTTGAGTTTTTCTTTTTTAATAAATCTGCAAAAATGTCAACAATTCTGTGTTTTTCTGTCAATATGGGGTGCTGTGTGTACATTAATGAGGAAAAAAATTAACTTAAATGATTTTAGCAAATGGCTGCAATATAACAAAGAGTGAAACATTTAAGGGGGTCTGAATACTTTCTGTCCCCACTGTATTTCTAAGACAGGAACTAGATGGAGTACCATGCACCTTGAAATATGGGGGGAGCCATTTTGGATACTCACATGCTCCCGGCTTGAGACCCACTTCTACAGAAAACTAGGATAGTTCCATCTAGTCTAGAAAACAGATAAAGTAATACAAAGTGGTTCCAACATTTCTTCCTTCCATAGTTTTCCATAATCTTTGGTAACTCTTGCATAAAACTAGGTGGTACTGTTTAGCCTTCACAGGCTTAGAAATTCAACACCTTCTCCTATGAATGCCTAGGGGCCTACCCCAGAGGGGTATTTCTCCAATTCCCCTGCAACTCACACGCTGCTGGCATCAGGTCAATATACTCCCATGAGAATAGTGACCATGTCCCTTTTATGGTGATTTAGCCTCACCGCTTGTCTCAGAGACATCCCATACAGTTATACAGTGCCTGTTCACTTGCATATAATTAGGCATGGAGCAGACTGTCTGCATCCAGGCCAGATCATCGCAGGTAATTTCTCCATGTGAGTGGCTGCAAATGGCTATGGGAGCTGTCAGCCTCTTATTGCTTTCATTGAGACTGCTGCCCAAAACTATTTGTTGGAAAACCCCACTCGGCCTACCCCATGGTTATTGGCCCCAGTGGCAAGTGTAAATGGGGCCTCATACTGTGTGCTAAAAGGTCCCTTTTTCTTATCTAAAAAAGTTTGGATGTATACACAGGGCTGGTGCAAGGATTTTTGACACCCTAGGCGAAACCTCATTTTGCAACCCCCCCTGGCTCCACCCCTGACTCCGTCCTCTTTGCCCTGCCCACGTATACCCCACCTTTTTAATCAAGCACCCATCAAATCCAGCCCACCAGCGCCAATCAAATGCAGCCTACCAGCGCCCATCAAATGCAGCCTTACCAGCACCCATCAATGTAGCCTCACCAGCGCCCATCAATGTAGCGTCACCAGCGCCCATCAATGCAGCCTCACCAGCGCCCATAAAAAGCAGCCTACCAGCGGCCATCAATGAGTGTTTGCTTGCTTCCATTCATTCAGGAGTCAGGACACAGACACAGTCCTCTGTTGTCGCTGCACCTCTGACACTATGTGCGAACTGAGCAGCGGCTGCCTGCTGATGCTGAGACTTAGTTGCTTGCTGCAGAGAGAAGAGAGTAGGAACACTAGTGGCTGGGCGCCCTAGGTAGCAGTGCACCCTAGGCGGCTGCCTAGTTTGCCTAGTAATAGCACCAGCCCTGGGTATACATACACGTACCTCGAGTCGGGCTGAAAAACTATGGTTCTCTACCCACATAAGATCTCCAGTTTTCTTCATAAACTAACTACACAGCACCACAGTTCCTTATGTTTAGTGATGATATTGCCAAGAGAGTTATTTATTTCTGATGAGTGCACAGATCTATCTATCCTTTGCTAAATCGTCTATAAACTGTCAAGAATGCTTAACGTTGCTTCATAGGATATAATCTTGAGTATCTTCCTGCCGTGAAACAGGAGCAGCTCATTGCATATTTATCAGAAGTAGTTACTTGTGCTTACAAGAAGCCAGTGTCATGATGAAATTAAATAAAAGAGCACATCTTGATGGAAAACAATTATGCTAATAGCATTTATCGCAGCAGCACTGAATAATGTAGCTCTAATAGGAGGGTTGTAAAGAGGCTTTTTTTGTCAAGGAAACTCTGTCTAATGCATTCTCAAGACACCAAAGACTACTTAGAGAAACCGCTCATAACGGGGCATTTTCATATTACTTTCTATTGTTTTTAAAGTGCTGTCCTACCTGGGAATGTATACAGAATGACATGTAACAGAAAGAATATTGAGCATGGTTCCATTAATTTCAGGTACCAGTAAAGAGTTTCAAAGGGCATTGAACCAGTTTGTAAGAAATTTTTAGCAGCATTTCTAAAACTTCTTGATGAGAAAAAGTAACCCTTAAGTATGTTTGCTGCACTTTTTTTAAATGGTAACTCTGATATAATGGGGAATGTTGCACTTGTGGGAAAATATTCGTCTAGTGGTGAAATTACGCTTTCTGTTTTCTAGATCATAGGTACACAGCATGTAGGATGAGTCCTCAGTTCTAAGTGTATTAGATAAGATCTTGCCATGTTCTACTGGGAACCTCATATTGTATTGTACAGGAACAATGACACATTGACACTTGTCAATTGATTCTGCACATTTCAATCTAAACCCAGAAACAAAATTGTAATATTTTGCAGCTTACCAGTCCATAGATGTGGTGGCTGCATTTGTCTTCTATGTTTGGGTTTTTTTCCCTGTATTTTCACCTGGTGATCAGACCACCAACACACTTCCTGCCCTAGGGTGGTAATGCTCACTCACTATATTGTATCTATGAAGGAGAGATGTCCCCCTAGAACAGGAAGTGTGTTAGGACTATAGACCACTTCTCCCTCTTCTTGTTTCTTTTTTATGAATTATATTAAGTAATACTAATGTTATCCTTATTCTTCAAAACTAAACCATGCACAATCAATACTTAATGGTCCTCTAATCTATTTTTTATATAAAGGTTTCTTACTGTGTTTTTCTGCTGCTTTCTTGTAATGACTTCCATGAGCTCCCCAGCCTCTCCTTTATGTTTGCAACAAGCAGTGCATGTTAGTTGTGGTCATGTGCACTGCTCTATGCTCAGTATGCATCTCATAGTCCATAGTCCATCTCAGGAGTGAGCAAGAGAGGGTGACTACCTTCCCACATACAGTGGAACCATGGAGAATGAAGGAAAAAGGAAGTCAGACCACAGCAGCAAAAATAGGAATTTTTAGAGCAACAAAAAGTTGCTCTCAAAGACCTGTCATTTGCACTCATGAAGAGCAGCGACTTTACTCACCCTTTCTGCCCCAATTCCTCCATTCATAAAAGCTGTAGTAAAGCTCTATAACTAAAAAAAAAATCTCTGAACGGAAGTGGTGGACCTTTCATTCATCAACCTTTTCTCCATTCAGAGATTATTTTTCATCCATTATAGGTAGTAAAGTTGAATCTACCGAGTGCTGGAACTATACTGCGAGAGCGCATTTATGGTGGCGATGTCAGCCCTAGGCTGACTGGGTATGCACTGTCCAAAAGAAAAGGAAGATGGCAAAAGTGGTGGTGGGGGGGTGTTAGTCCTTTGTCAGTCCTTTGAGCTGGTCTTCTGCCGGCCATCATTGGGGCCTTTAGGAGCTTTGGTGCACTTAACAATAATCCCAGGTAACCTGCATGCAGTATAATACGGTAAAGTCTCAGCACAGGTGCAAGATAGATCTTATTCAGATGCGGTAAAGGTTTGATATTATGCTGTATAGTGTTATTATAGATGCAGTCTAGGTTTGGAATAAGTGCAGTATAGAGTGCATTATGGGTGTGGTATGGATTGGGTACACTTGGTGTCCTGCTCTCAGTGGCTCAGGGGAGAATAGCCCTCTCACCAGTTCCCAGCATGCTGCGGTGGCCATTAGTTGAATAAGTGGGGGCCCCCTCGGTCTCTGTCCAAAGGCCTCCACTGATCAGCGATGAGACGCAGAGGGTAAGTGGATTTAACTACCAGCTGGCCAGAGCCCAAAGAGTCATTGAGAATGCCTTCGGAATAATGGCCAGCCGGTTCCACCTGTTTCTGACAGCCATACACATGGAGGAATACAAACTTAACAACATCATTTTATCCTGCTGCATATCGCACAATTTTTAAAGAAAAAATGCCCACAATTATCGGCCTGAGGCCGGACTTCCTGTGAATCCCCTGACGGGCCTGGATACTGGCCGTCCTGGCTTGGCACCCCAAAGGGCCCATAAAGTTCGGGATAAATATGTCAATTATTTTACGGGTGGTTGGCCATTGCAATGCCAGACAATGCCTAAATATTTTTTTCCAAATAAAAAAATTATATCTGATAAAATCTTGCATTTTCTTTATTGCTTGTGTTTCTTTTTGGCTGTCTCCTAGGTTCTCCTAGTGCACTTGTAGTGCCAAGTGGATTTTCCTTTAGTAAATAAGCCCCATTGTCACTGTAAACACAAAATTACTTCCAAAACTGGTATTGAGCATTGAAAGAAGAAGCCACACATTGTTGACTATCAAAATATTTACTCTGTGCACATTCACATAATGTGCGTTATAACAATTTTTAGAATTTTTTTTTTCATAATTATTTTCTCAAAACATAACATACACAACTCTGGAACTTACAAAGTTCAACGTATAAAAACTGAAGGCAATATCAGACATTATAGTGTCAAAAATGTCTTGATATTGCCTTCATCAGATGGGGTAATGTCACCCCTGTAAAAGCCAAATTTTGAAGATGCACACAAAGCACAAAGTGGGAGTCCGAATGGGTATTTCCCTCCTGATCCCATGCCTAATGTCAACATGTGCTATCTCCCATCACGGGGGATCAATGGACGTGTTTTGGGGGTGCAACCCCTTCCTCTCACCTACTAGAGTTACGAGGAAGGGGTTGCACCCACAAAACGCGTACATTGAGATCCCCTTATGGCAGATAGCACATGTTGACACACCGTGTGCATCTTCAAAATTTGGCTTTTAAAATGTACAAAAAAACAATTGGTTTAGTCCAACAAATGGGAAAATGGATGGGATTTCAAAGAAATGTATATTCTCCCCAACACATCTATCATGTTCTTCATTTGTTGTTCCATAACATTCAGTTTCTTCCTTATAATGTCTATTTCACCATTCCACACCATGATGTCGTGGATGAGCCTTTGGGCGCTGTCACTTGTGAAAGGTTAAGCTTGCTCTTCAACAACCAGCACATCACCTAAAAATTGGTTAAAAAACATGTATTATAAATATGCAGGCATACATAAATTACCTGAAGCTGGGGTGTCAGACACTCACCTGTTTGGGTGACAATCTTGCCCACTTCCTCCACCTCTCCTTCCTCCAGATCCTCGGGGGGTCTTGGGCTGATTTCCCCTTCTTGGTGATGTGGGGGGTCCCTGTGTCCTCTGAGTGGTGTCCTCCGAGTCTTTTCTCCCCTGAGAATGAAACAAAAGGTATACTTAGCATACAGATATTTGAGTCCAGAAATAGGAATATGAAACATTGCTGGAAGTGGGGTACAATTGTCTGTTTTGGGCAGACTTCCAAGCTGAAGACATGATTTTTGACCTTACCAAAGCTGGAATACTTACCTTTTTTGTGACATTTTTCACACATGGAGACACCCCAAGTATCCACTGGAGCACCTTGTGTGGGACACCTTAAAAAGTCTGTTCTTGTGTAACACACTAGTGCTCCTGAGTCCAGATGTGTAAACAGCTGCTGAGTGTCCTCTCCTTACATTACACTGAATCAAGCTTGCATTTCATTCTAGTTACAAACACATCTAGACAGCAATGTACGAAACGTAATTTTATACAAATAGGCATGACCAAATGTATTTAACCTGTATCTGCCCAAAACATTGTATTTAATGAGCGAACAATGTTTCCTACGACCAATTACTGTGCCCACGAACATGAAAGTCGCCATTTTAAACTGTACAACAGTAAAGAAAAGCACATGGCGCAGCATGCAAGTAATAATAATGATAGGAACACATGACAAGTACTTACTTTTTAGAAGCACTCTCTTTATTTTTCTATACTGATCCTGCTCCCTCAGTTTCAGGTCAGACCAGCGTTTCCTTATTTGCTCCTTGGAGCGTCGTACCCTAAAATTCTGCCGCAGACTCTTCACAACTTTAGTCATGATCTTGGCCTTTCGCAAATTAGGGTTGGTGTACGGTCCATGCTTCCCATCATAGTCGCAAGATGTACACCATCTCCACCATCTCTTCATATTGGAGGCCTTAAATCTTCTCCTCCGGGATCGGGTCGTTTTGGGCTCCGGGCTTTCCTCCTCCTCGTTACTGGAATCATTTCTACACACCTGCTGTGTCTCCGCCATGTTGCTCCTACTGCACACCAAAGAGAGAAGTGGCGGGGAATAATCGAGAAAGAGCATCAGGGGCGGGCGACGCGGGTGGAGTTTCACGCATGCGCAGTGTATATCAAGCTAACACGTATGTGTCGTCCTAAACGAAGGTAAAATTTGAACTTGGCCCATCACAGTGACCTATACTGCTTCAAGATTGAGGCCTATATTGGGATATGATAATGAGAGTTTAGGCTGACATTAGTGTTTTTATCTTGTGTATTGTCTTACAGCAAAGATGAATCACTTTAAGGACCCAGAATTCATAGCCAGTTTCATAGACAGATACAGGGAGATGAGGAATTTGTGGGAGGTGAAAAACACCTTATATTATAATAAACAAGCTAGGAGGTCAACAGGGCAGGCGACGCGGGTGGAGTTTCACGCATGCGCAGTGTATATCGAGCTAACATGCATGTGTCGTATGTACGATCTGTGTGTGGAGGAAGAAGGAACGGAAGTGGCGAGCATCCTAAACAAAGGTAAAATTTGAACTTGGCCCATCACAGTGGCCTATACTGCTTTAAGATTGAGGCCTATACTGGGATATGATAATGAGAGTTTAGGCTGACATTAGTGTTTTTATCTTGTGTATTGTCTTACAGCAAAGATGAATCACTGTAAGGACCCATAATTCATGGCCAGTTTCATAGAGGAATTTGTAGGAGGTGAAAAACACCTTATATTATAATAAACAAGTTAGGAGGTCAATGCTGGAGAAACTTCTTGAATTTGTGAAGACTCTGGTCCCCGATGCAAACATCCAGATTTTGGAAAGTAAAATTGGGATCTTGAGGCACATGTATAAGAAGGAGCATAATAAGATCCAGAAATCACTCAGATCAGGAGCATCAGCAGCGCAAGTGTATGTACCCAGGCTGTGGTACTTCAACAAACTGCGGTTTCTGGATGACCAGACTGAAGCCAGGGAATCACTTTCTACCCTTCCCTGCAGCCTTCCCTCCACCCTTCCCTCAACCCCAGCAGAGGCTCACGAGGAACAACCTCGCCCTTCCATCCTGGAAGAAGTGGATGCGCCCAGCTGGAGCCAGGTATATTATTTTACTACATATTTATTGTCCTAATATTATTGATGTTAACTAGATGTTATAATTGATAACTAATTAATGATTTAAAACCAAGTGATTTACATATCAATAGACAGTAGTGGCCAAAAATGATTGGGACAAGAATAAAAAAAGCTGGGGTCAGAATGATAGTCTTTTCTTTTTATTAACATTCAGTTTGCAAGTCATGAGATAAAAATTGTGTGTGATTGATGAAGCAAAAACTAAACTATGTCCCTTTTTTATACACAGGATGAGCTCAGCCAGGAGGAGAGCTGGAAAGTGTCAGCCAGGAGGTGGGCAGGCCCAGTGTCAGCAAGGAGGTGGCCGTGCCCAGAGACAGCCAGGAGGTGGGCGGGCCCAGTGTTAGCCAGGAGGTGGCTGGCCCCAGTAGGGCTTCACCCAATCCCAGGTGCCTCCCCTCTGCCTTCAAAGAAAATGGCCCAGGAAGGGGACGAGGACAGAGGAGGCAGCACTGGGCCTCATTAGGGAAGCGAGTGATGTCTTCAGAAGCCAACCCGATGCTGAAGAGGCCTATGGCTGTTATCTAGCAACAAGATTGTTGAAATTGGAGGTGGGCCAACGCTTCCTCTGTGAGGCAATTATTGTTGAGGCCCTTCAGAAGGGGTTGAGGGGCCAGCTGACAGAGAACAGCCATATATATATGATCTCACCCATCCTCCTCCTCCTCCTCCTGCCACAAGTCCACCACCAGAGCCACAACCTCCAAGGAAGGCTGCAGGGAAGCATGGAGGGAAGGCTGCAGGGAAGAGAAGAAAGTGATGACCTGGGTTCAGTCTGGTCTGACAGAAGACACCGGCTGGTGTAGTACCACAGCCTGGGGACATATATGTCATCTGCTGCTGGTCCTGATCTCTGGGAGTTCTGGACCAGATTGGGCTCCAAATTATATGGACTCCTCAAGATAACAATTTTTTTTTCAACAGACTTGATGTGTGCCCTGGGGGCCAAAAGGCTTCACAAATTCCAAAAGTTTCTCCATCGGTGCCTTCCTCTTTATTTTGTTACCCAGAATAAATGGATATTTTATTTTCTGAAAATACTTGCCTATGTGTTTTTATAAAAATAGGACAGATTGTTTGTGAGTAGACAGGTACATTTCAAAAATACAATGTCAAATTAACAAGGGACACCAACCAACCTCCTTGAGGTTACAAAATACAAGATAATAATGTTATTGTGGCAACTTGACACACCAAAAAAAAAATAAAAAATTGGATATCACTAGAAAATAATTTTGCAATAATACAAAAAAAGGAGATCTTGATGAAATAAAAAAATTCCAAAAAAATGACTATAAAAAATATTTCAAAACATTATTCTGGAGATCTGGCTTTAAAATAATAAAAGAAATAATAAAGAAATAAGTTTGTGAGAAGTGTGTGAATATCAGCAGCAAAACAAGTTAATTTTTCTAGCATTCCAAAGCACAAAAGAATGTGCTGCATTAAAAGATCACAGAATTTGCAGCGTGAGGAATGTGCTATCTCCATTACGAACGCTAGTTTTACCAGACCGAGCGCTTCCGTCTCGTACTTGCTTCTGAGCATGCATCGTTTTTGGTACGTCGGAACAGCATACAGATGACCGGGTTTCCCGATAGTAATTAGTTCCGTCGGAAAAATTTACAATATGTTCACTAAGTCCGTCAGAATTTTTGACGGAAAAAGTCCAATGGGGCATACACGCGGTCGGAAAATACGATGAAAAGCTCACATCGGATTTTTTCTGACGTACATTCCGCTGATGTGTACGCGGCATAACAGGTTTTCTTCTAAGATTGCCCTGTATTTGGCTCCATCCATCTTCCTATCAACTCTGACCAGCTTTCCTGTCCCTGCTGAAGAAAAGCATCCCCACAACATGATGCTGCCACCACCATGTTTCACGGTGGGGGTGGTGTTTTCAGGGTGATTTGCAGTGTTAGTTTTCCACCATACATAGCATTTTGCTTTTAGGCCAAAAGTAAAAGTTTGGTCTCATCTGACCAGAGCACCTTCTTCCACATGTTTGCTGTGTCCCCCTCATGGCTTCTCGCAAACTGCAAACAAGACTTCTTATGGCTTTCTTTCAACAATAGCTTTCTTCTTGCCACTCTTCTATAAAGGCCAGATTTGTGGAGTGCACAAAAAGTAGTTGTCTTGTGGACAGATTTTCCCACCTAAGCTGTGGATCTCTGCAGTTCCTCCAGATTTACCATGGGCCTCTTGGCTGCTTCTCTGATTAATGCTCTCCTTGCCCGGCCTGTCAGTTTAGGTGGACGGCCATGTCAAGATAGGTTTGCAGTTGTGTCATACTCGTTCTATTTTCGGACGATGAATTGAAGAGTGCTCTGTGAGATGTTTGGGGTCATTTTATTAAACTAACCCTGCTTTAAACTTCTCCACAAACTTATCCCTGACCTGTCTGGTCTGTTCCTTGGCCTTCATGATGCTGTTTGTTTACTAAGGTTCTCTAACAAACCTCTGAGGGCTTCACAGAGCAGCTGTATTTATATTGAGATTAAATTACACACAGGTGGACTAATTTAATAATTAGGTGACTTCTAAAGGCAATTGGTTCCACTAGACTTTAGTTAGGCGTATCAGAGTAAAGGGGGCTGAATATAAATTAGGAATCGATGGTTTTAATTTTTTCAGTGCCAATACAATACCGATCTTTCGCCCACCTCTCCTGCCTATATTTTTTGCCGATATTTTGTACATTTAAAAAAAAAACATTTTTATACTGTCATTTTACATTTTTTTTGTTTTTTTATCACTGTTATTGCTCTCCCAAGGAATGTGAACATCCCTTGTGACAGTAATAGGCAGTGACAGGTACTCTTTATGCAGAGATCGGGGGTCTATAAGACCTCAAACCCCTCCTCTGCACTTCAAAGTATTCAGAACGTCAAGATCTGCGTTTTTGAATACTTTATTTTTTAAAACTGGTGCCTTTAAGATGCCAGTAATCCAGAAGTGATGTCATGATGTCGGATTACTAGATCTGAGACCCGAACGAAGCATCGGCATGGTTGCTTGGGCCTCCCGGTGGGACGGGTGACCGACGGAAGGTGGTGGGAAGGGGGGCTGCTGAGCCGCATCTGTTGTTATTACAATAAAGCCGACCGTCCGCTCTAAAGAACTGTACCGGGGTGATGCCTGAAAACCCCTTGAAGCAATATCGGTAATATCAGTCCGTTTTATGACCAATACTGATACTTTTAAAAAAGTGAATAGCGGCCGCACCAGTAATCGGTCAATCCCTAATATAAATGCACATCACACTTTTCATCCAATCCAATCTGACAGAGCATGAAGAATGGGCAAACATATCACTCTCTAGATGTGCAAAGCTGGTAGAGACATCCCCAAAATGCTTTCAGCTGTAATTGCAGTTAAAGGTGGATCTACAAAGTATTGACTCAGGGGGGCTGAATACAAATGCACGCCACACTTTTCACATATTTATTTGTAAAAAAAATTTGAAAACCATTTATCATTTTCCTTCCACAATTATGTGCCACTTTGTGTTGGTCTATCACATAAAATCCCAATAAAATACATTTACATTTTTGGCTGTAACATGACAAAATGTGAAAAATGTGAAGGGGTATGAATACTTTTTCAAAGCTCTCTCTTTATATATATATATATATATATATATATATATATATATATATATATATATATATTTTTTTTTATCCCCGCTGTTGGCTGCTATGGGAGCCTAGAAGGAGCAGTGACGTAACCTCTTCCATCATGTGCCTAGACCTAGACTGTCTGCTAGACATAAACATTGTCAAGTGCGAGGAGGAGGGCGCGTGTTTTCCCATACCTAGAAATTACAGATATCTTGTACTGGCTAGGATAGAGGAAGAATCAATGGAGGATCACTGGAGAAGTGAATATCAGGGAGTTGTGTGTGTGTTTGGTAGGGTTGGGATAACCCTTTACAGACAGTGTCTCATCAATTCAGAGTAAACTCTAGCAGCGCAAATCCTTCTCCAACAAACCAGTTAGTCCTTTCTTTATGTTCTTTCCCTAGCAGAAGCACACACTTCCCAGTATCCATGCCAACAGTAACATGGCTCCTCCAATACATAGAGACATACTTCTTATATGCTAGGTAGCTTGAAAATTGAAGGACTCTGTACCTTTTTAGCTTTAAAATCTCATCTCCCATTCTCCATGTCTCCTCTTACCTCAAGTATTGCACCCTCGACTGAAAATGTCTCTTGTGGTTTGGCATGCAATTGGCTGCTATTTAAATGCCCATTTGATTGCTAACATGAGTACATTTAGTTCTCATAAACATGGAGGTTGTTTGGAAGACATTACACAATGCATTATATATGAATGCAGGCATATGGAGTTATGGATGTGAACCTTAGAAATTGTGAAAAGCAGCAATCTAACACTGTGACTGCCATATTAAAAGCAAGTCAGTCATGTCTGGTGTGATAATATGTGGCAGCCCACCCTTAAAAAAAAAAAAAAAAAAGTTGCAGCCCAGATACTAGGGTTGCCACCTGTCCGGGATTCACCCGGACAGTCCGGGTTTTTCTGAATCGTGTGTCTAAGTTTCAGTCCACCTGAGACACGGATACATTATTCAGACAGGAATGTGGCTCAGAACAGGGCTTGACAGGAGGGTGAGGGGGCACTATGTGTGCCGCATTACTATTCTCTTTGGAGTGCCCAAAGCTGTCCCGGGTCTGTTACAATACTATAGTGTATACTAAAACAAAAAAAAAAATTACTGTTCGCCTCTAAAGTGTTCGTGTTTGGCTTGAAGAAAAAGTGGCAATTTTACCAGATACCCGTGTTAAATTATTATCTGTAAATGAGCAAACGTGTTCCACGTTTGTAAAGCTAATTTGAATACCTAGCGTACAGCTGTGTAATTGGTGAACCCATCATTTTATATTATCACACCCCTATGTTTCGGAAGCTTTATAAAAACCATTGTTTACACTAAAATATTTTAAAATACTATGTAAACCACACTCAGATGTAGAAATGTAAAGCCATGCAATACTTATAACCGCATAGCGTTTAAAATGTTTTATAGATCAAGTGGAAGAGACACTCATTTCACCCGTTTCTTCTCCCCTGATGTATTAAGCACCCCTAGGAGGTAAAATGTGTCAGAGGAGAGGAGCTGTGGAGTGTCTCTGCCACTTGTTTAACCACTTCAGCTTTCATACTTTTACACCACCAGAGCAACTTTTAATTTCTGCTATGGGCTTGTTTATTCAGCAAAAGTTTTATACTTATAACAAAATTATATAAATATCACTTTTTTTTAGGACAAATAAGGCGTGCATTTGGTGTTATTGTCTTGCAAAAATATTTTTTTATACAATGCATAAAAAATAAAAGAAACAACAACTTATTTTTTTTACTTTAACCACTTACCCACTGGGCACTTAAACCCTCTTCCTAACCAGACCAATTTTCAGCTTTCGGTGCTCTCACATTTTGAATGACAATTACTGCAACACTGTACCTATATGAAATCTTTGTTCTTTTTTCACACAAATAGAGCTTTCCTTTGGTGGTATTTAATCACTGCTGGGTCTTTTATTTTTTGCGCTATAAAAGAAAAAAGACAGAAAATTCTGTAAAAAAATGCATTTTTCTTCGTTTCTGATGTGAAATTTTGCAAATTAGTAATTTTTTCTTCATATATTTTGGCCAAAATTTATACTGCTACATATCTTTGGTAAAAATAACCCAAATCAGTATATATTATTTGGTCTTTGTGAAAGTTATAGAGTCCACAAGCTATGGTGCCAATCTCTGAAAATTGATCACACCTGATGCACTGATGGCCTTTCTTGAGACCCTAAGCGCCGGTTCACACAGGGGCAACACAACTCTGGCCGCGACTTTGCGAGGCGACCTGGACACGACCTGAGGGCGACACGACAGCGCGACTTGGGGCGACTTACAAGGCGACTTCAAGTCGCCTCCAGTACAGGCAACTTTCCAGTGGCCAATCAAACAACAATCAGCTCTGGGGGAGGGAGGGGTTTGCTTGAAAAAACCATCTTCTCTTCCTGTGAAGTCGCTTCACTATAGACCATGATCCGACTTGTAGGCGACTTCCATTGAAATCAATGGGTACAAGTCGCCTACAAGTCGCCTTGAAGTAGTACAGGGACCTTTTCTGAAGTCGGAGCGACTTCAGTAGCGTACATATAGACGGCTCTCATTCACTTACATGGACTTTCAGATGTCAAGCGACTTGGGGCGACTTGAGGTCTGACAAGTCGGATCCCAAGTCGCGGTAGTGTGAACCGGCACTAACAAGCCAGGAAAGTGCAAATACCCCCCAAATGACCAGTTTTGGAAAGTAGACCTTCCAAGGTATTTAGTTAGAGGTATGGTGAGTTTTTTTGAAGTTGTAATTTTTTCCCACAATTCTTACACGCTTTTTTTTTTCCTTCACAAAATTGTTATATTAGCAGGTTATTTCTCACACACAGCATATGCATAGCACAAATTACACCCCAAAACACATTCTACTATTCCTCCTGAGTATGGTGATACCACATGTGTGAGACTTTTACACAGTCTGTACAGAGAGGGGAGAGAGGAACCGGACATGACGTTGGTTTGTTTAGAAGTGATCGCTCCGTCATTTGACGGAGCAATCACGTGGTAAACAGCCGCTATCAGCCATGATCCGTGATGCGCCGGGTCCTCTAGACCCAGCGGTCACTGATATTCCTGTTTACGCGCCCCAAGGCGCGCACGAGAGCGGGATTCTGGGAGGACGTCAATGTACGCCCTCCCAGAGTTATCGAGCCGCGCTGTAGCCGTCACTCGGCTATAGCGAGGTCGCCAAGCAGTTAAACAGATGAAATAACAAATTTGATAATTGGTCCTGTTTAAAATGACACTAAAATTATGATCCTGGTACAAAGCATTTTTTTATTTTACCAAAAAAAAAAAAAAAAACAACAAACAAAATAAATAAATATTAATGATTAGAAAAATACAAATAAATAAAGAAAAAAAACAACAGGTAACGAAAAGCCTAAAATTTTCGTAAAGGTTAAACTTTTATTTTGTAAAAATCGCAAACATGTTATATTTACCTGCTCTGTGCAATGGTCCTCTCTTCTGGGGTCCCCCACTGGTGCTCCTGGCTCCTCCCTCCTGCCGAGTGCCTCCATAGGAAGCCGTAATGAGAAATGAGGAGGGAGAGAGCCAAGAGAGCCTCTGCTCTCTTGGGCATCTCTGGATAGAGATCGGGCTCAGATAAGTATGAAGGGGGGAGCTGCATGCAGAAAGTTTTTTACCTTAATGCAATGTATTTAAGGTAAAAAACCAACTTCCTACCTTTAAAACCATTTTAATTAAGGCTGATTATAGTAAAATAAAGGGTTACATAGGAACACATTTTATTTAAATATTTTTTTTACTTGTCTAGTTGCTTTCAAGTGCTTGTAAAGGCACAGGATTTTTCTTTTTAAAAAAACCTTCTGTGTTCAGCAGCCCATCCAGCCCACCCCCAATACTTACCTAAGTTTCCTCTCGATCCAACAATGTCCAAGGGTTTCTTGTCTCTTCAGGGACTCACACTCCTGATTGGCCATTGGCTGCTGCTCCCTGGCAGCCAATGGCCAAGACAGGAGACTAAAGAAGCGGGGCTGAGCCACGGCTCCCTGTCTGAATGGCCACACAGAGCCAGGGAGTGGGAGAGCGCCTGCTTGGGTGCCCCCACCGCAAGCTGCTTGCAGTGGGGGCACATGGCAGAAGGGAGGGGCCAGGAGCACTGGCGTGGGACCCGAGAAGAGGAGGAACCGGGCTGCTCTGTGCAAAACATTTGCACAGAGCAGGTAAGAATAACATGTTTTAAAAAACAAACAAACAAGGCTTTAATATCATTTTAACTGTTGTTACTGTATATGCAGATCAAAGCTCATCCTTGCAGATCAATGAAAATTAGTAATAAGAAAAGTAACAATGTGACTTTGTCTTCTCTATCCCATGGTCGTTTTTTGATGGCAGTTGCTGGAATAGCTGCTGTATTTACACAGCATTCGGAGTGTGATTTGGTAAAGTCACTACTGTGTTGCTTAGTGGAAGCTTTGGTAAAGCAAAACCCTGCCTCTACTAGAATGGACACCTCCACACTAATACACTGGGGCTGATTTACTAAAGACTGGCTATTCACTTCGCAAGAGAAGTTGTGCATTGCAAGGGAATTTTTTCCAGAGCTCAGTGAATGGTGAAGTTTACCTTTGCAAACAATATTCAATCACACACAAGGCAGATGACAGAAGCCAACAGACTTTCTCTTTATTCAGTAAGCTCCAGGGAAAATCCCCTTGCAAAGTGCAACTTCCCTTGCAAACAGTCTATTTGCCTTTAGTAAATCGACCCCAGTGTGCAGAGTCAGGCATTCTAAATCAGTAAACAGGGAAGATCAGCTGCAAGAAGACCATGGGTAATGCTAGTGACTTGTCCTTCACCCTCTGCCCAAGAAATGTTGAATTACACACACTATATAAACATAAACTCACCTTGTGAAAATGAATATTTATATGTTAGATACATTTATTTAACCAATTAGATATACGTGTACATTTTGATTCAGTCCACAACTAGTCTCAAAATACCAACCTAATCGCCCTCTTGGTTCCTCCCAGGACCTCCTGCTCTCTAGCTCCCTCATCACCTCCTCCCATATCCGCCTCCAGGACTTCTCCCGAGCCTCGCCCATCCTCTGGAATTCCCTACCCCAATCTGTCAGACCGTCTGCAAATGTATCCACTTTTAGGCGATCCCTGAAAACTTTCCTCTTCAGAGAAGCCTAACCTGCCTCCATCTAACAACTGCACTATTTTCTCCATTAGCTCATCCCCCACAGCTATTAAGCTTTTGTATAACAGGGCCCTGTGATTCCGCCTGTATTGAATTGTATTGTAATTGTACTGTCCTCCCTAATGTTGTAAAGCGCTGCGTAAACTGTCGGCGCTATCTAAATCCTGTATAATAATAATAATAATAACAACAACTCCCAGAAGAGCATTGCCCTACCTTTGAGCCATTAGGACAGGCTGGGATGTTGGTCTTACAGCAGAGCTCTTATTAGCCTACCAAAATCAGTCCTAAAACCATCAAAGCTGGAGACCAAATATGATCATGTAGTTCTTTATAAGAATATAGCTGATTAATGATTTGTACAGCCAAAGCACATTAGCCTTTTGTGGTGATACTGAATTGTCTGGATTTGAACTAATAAGAGATATTTTGGTCTCCAGCTTTGACGTTTCTATACGTGTACATTTCCCCTACCTTGATGGAAAATAGTTCAGAGTACTGGTAAAAATGACTCCTCTTGAGTTCAAGGTGTCAGATAGACATGAAAATTTGAATACCACAAACCTTAAAGAAAATGTACGCTTCTTTAGTACTAGTTGTTAAAATGATACAGAACTATGAATACAGTATTACAGGTTTCCTTGTGCAAAGGACAGGAAGTAAAACCTCACAAACCATTGACTGTGGTATTCTTTTAGTCACTTGACATTTAGCAAAGTGCAAAATAGACTTTCATTTTAAAAGATAAGAGAACCAATCCCTTCTGTGTATTTTACAAGGTAAATGTAAGTTTTCAAACTGCTTGGTGCTGTCTGATTAACCTTACCATGTAGAAATACTTTACAGCTATAACAAAAATGTAGAAAACTGAAAACCAATTAAAGCTGAACTTCAAACACCAATAAATTGTGTTACAGTACATATATGTTGCAAAAATCTAAAAATGACTCTAGTATTTTCTTACAAATTAAAGGCATCCCTGCAAGAAAACGGATAATATTCACCCCTCCTGCTGCCCATGCTGCTACATAGCTCCCAACCATCCCTGATTTCGAGAGACTGTCCATCATTTTGGTGATCTATATAGTATATAAAATGTTCTTTTTATCTTTCAAAAAGTGTTTCCCAGTGCTAAACCTTTCATCCAATTTCTAAATTGCTCCATTTGTGATTTTCAAGAGCCAGTATAAAGGAATAGTAGTGGTAAAAGTAAACACTTGTAGGTTTAACTAATCATTTTTTTGTATAATTCTCCTTTAAGGGGGAGTGGCAAGGGGTGTGTCCTATGTCTACATACTTTTGCTAATAGGTGTCCCTCATTCTCATCTGAAAAAGTTGGGAGGTATGCTGCTAATGTCCACTCTTTGTATGGACTACTCTGGTTAAAAGACCCTGAACATCTAACACTTCGTGTCAGACATCTGGACCCCCAGCATGATATGGTTCTCTCCATCAACACCTATAATGCCACAGGACACTTTAGTGATGCATGGACCAGACAAAGGAACCGCAGAGCACAGCAAAGGACTGAGCTATACTAGCTAAAACATATGCAGCATCTCACACTGAATGCTGAAGAAGTTTCAATCAATATAGCTAATTAAGACAGCAAAGATTAGTGGGGCAGGCAAAATAAGTATTATCCCCCCCCACCCCCCATTTTTTTTACATAGATATTTTGTTAGACTGCAAATAGAATCAGGCTAAAAGTAACACATAAACATCAGCTGCTAATAAACGAACATAAGTGCACTCATTGAAGAAGGCAATACATTTAATATGGGAAGCGTGAATGTACAATATACTTATATAATAAATAACAAAGCCAATATATATATATATAAATGCTTAGCATTGATTGTGCATTTTCAGGGCCAGTTCACACCAGGTGCAGTTCTGTGCGCTTTTTTCTGCACTAAAAATGCATGCACAGTGTTTTCCATGTATTCCAATGGCTCTAATTCACACCAATGCAGTCAGGTTCCAGTCGGAAACTGACTGGAACTGACTGCACTGGTGTGAACTAGAGCCATTGGAATACATGGAAAACACTGCATTTTTAGTGCAGAAAAAAGTGACTGCATCTGGTTTGAACTAGCACTCACTCCTTTTTCAACTTTTTTTTATGCAATGCAATTGAATAAATTGTGAAGTATTTGCCAATCCTAAAAAAAATATGGTATTATCCACTATATTACCTGGACATCCCCCTATTCTGTTTAGAAAGGTCCCAAGTATAAGGAATCTATTAGATCCAAATGTCATTGAGCAACATATTTTCAGGTGGAACATAGCGGAACGCCCCTCCGCCACTTCTGGCACTCCCCTGTGCATTCCGATCACTACTGTCACTTCTAAACACAGAAGCCCGACTTCTGTATTTAAAAGTGACAGTGCTCCTGTCCTAGCCACTGCAACAAATCCTCCCCGGGTGCAGCTGATGTTATGTACGGGGGGGGGGGGGGGGCTGCCAATGACATCACTAATGCTGGGAATGCAAGTGTTGCTCCCGATTTGATTATTTTCCCCTGCAGCTTCTCTGACCACCACCTGCCCTGGAACGCTAGAGCTGGGAAAGTTTCCAAAAGGCTCCTTCTTGGCTCTGACATCTCCTATGACAGATCATGAGGAGGAGCCTAGGAGGAAGAACACCCCCCCCCCCCCCACACACACACTACATCGAGCTAAGGGGCAGAAAAAAAGCATTAATGGCATTTTAGGATTTATACTGGGTGGGTTGATGGGGGAACATGTTCTAGAAGGGGTAAGACAATCCTATTAAGGATGAGGATTGGGGGAGGAGCTCTGCACTCTTTACGTAGCACCCTCCTGAACCCTGCACTCTGTACGTAGCAACCTCCTGAACCCTGTACTGTACATGTAGCACCCTCCTAAACCCTGCCCTCTGTACTTAGTGCCCTCCTGAATCCTGCACTCTGTACATAGCACCCTCCTGAAACCTGCACTCTTCACATAGCACCCTCCTGAACCCTGCACTCTGTACGTAGCACAATCCTGAATCCTGCATTCTGTATGTAGCACCCTCCTGCACTCTGCACTTTGTACGTAGCACCCACCAGAAGAATGCATTCTGAAAAAAGCACCCTTCTAAACTCTGCACTCTGTATGTAGCACACTCCTGAACCCTGCACTCTGTACGTTGCATCCTCCTGACCCCTGCACTCTGTACAAAGCGCACTCCTGAACTCTGCACACTGTATGTAGCACCCTCATGAACCCTGCACACTGTACGTAGCACCCTCCTGAACCCTGCACCCTCTATGTAGTACCCTCCTGAACACTGCACTCTGTACAAAACGCACTCCTGCACTCTGCACTCTGTACGTAGCACCCTCCTGAACCCTGCGCTCTGTAAAAAGCACACTTCTGAGTCCTGCACTTTACACGTAGCACCTTTCTGAACCCTGTGCTCTGTACGTAGCACCCTCCTGAACCCTGCACTCTGTACATAGCAACCTCCTGCACTCTGCACTCTACATGCAACACCCTCCTAAACCCTGCCCTCTGTACGTAGCACAATCCTGAATCCTGCACTCTGTATGTAGCACCCTCCTCCACTCTGCACTTTGTACGCAACACCCTCCAGAAGAATGCACTCTGAACAAAGCACACTTCTAAACTGCACTCTGTATGTAGCACCTTTCTGAACCCTGTGCTCTGTACGTAGCACCCTCCTGAATCCTGCACTCTGTACATAGCACCCTCCTTAAACCTGCACTCTACACATAGCACCCTCCTGAACCCTGTACTCTGTACGTAGCACAATCCTGAATCCTGCACTCTGTATGTAGCACCCTCCTCCACTCTGCACTTTGTACGCAACACCCTCCAGAAGAATGCACTCTGAACAAAGCACACTTCTAAATTGCACTCTGTATGTAGCACACTCCTGAACCCTGCACTCTGTATGTAGCACCCTCCTGGCCCCTGCACTCTGTACAAAGCGCACTTCTGAACTCTGCACACCGTATGTAGCACCCTCCTGAACCCTGCACACTGTACATAGCACCCTCATGAACCCTGCACTCTGTACGTGGCACCCTCCTGAACCCTGCACTCTGTACAAAGCGCACTTCTGAGCCCTGCACTCTGTACATAGCACCCTCCTGAACCCTGCACTCTGTACACAGCACCCCCCTGAACTCTGCACACTGTATGCAGCAAACTCCTGAACCCTGCACTCTACATGTTGTACCCTTCTAAACCCTGTCCTCTGTACGTAGCACCCGCCTGAATCCGGCACTTTGTATATAGCACCCTACTGAAACCTGCACTCTACACATAGCAACCTCCTGAACCCTGCACTCTGTACGTAGCACAATCCTGAATCCTGCACTCTGAACAAAGTGCACTCCTGAACTCTGCACACTGTAATTAGCACCCTTCTGAACCCTGCACTCTGTACAAAGCGCATTCCTGAACTCTGCACACTGTATGTAGCACCCTCCTTAACACTGCACTCTGTACAAAGTGTACTCCTGAACTCTGCACACTGTATGTAGCACCCTCCTGAACCCTGCACTCTGTATGCAACACCCTCCTAAACCCTGCCCTCTGTACGTAGAACCCTCCTGAATCCTGCACTCTGTACATAGCACCCTCCTTAAACCTGCACTCTAGGTGTCCCCATCAGGACACTGGGCCCAACGGACGCATTGCTGTCTTATCCTACTTCCACTTGCAGGACATTGCACGCGAGGCCCTTTGCACTACTTCCCAATTCTGAGTACCATTGGGCGCCATGATGGACTGGGGGGGTCCGCGGTCCAGCTCCTAGCCTGGCTGTCTGGTTTCCTTCCCACCGTTTTTTCTTTTTTGCACTTTTTTGGGCGTTCGAGTTACATAATCTCCTTTCTCCTTTTGGTGATATGTACTGTTTTTTTTTTTTTCTCCCCCACCCTGTTTATGTGTTATAATGGACTGGACGGACGGAAGGGCTAACCGTCCCCTTGGTGGTCACCCACGTACCCCACCTAGGCCTCACCTTACTAGGTGACAGTCCCTTGTGGGACTCCGAGTTTTCACCCGGGTGGTTTTTGGGTTGATGCCCCCCTCCCGGGTGAGCTCTATAGTTTCTTATTGTTTTCATCCTTATCCCTTTCCCTCCTTTTCCCCCCCTACCCTACCTACTCTCTCCACTAACCCCCTCTAAATCCCCCCTTCTCCCGATCTACCTCCCCCCCCTTAACCTCCCCCCTCCTCCCCCCTCCCACCACCTCCCCCCTTCATATCATTCTGTGCCTGATATTACTTTCCAGAGCTAACGGTTATTGCTTTGATCTTCAGGTCGCCTTTTGACGGACTGAACCATGCACGGAGGACCCGGAGGGGGTGTGACCGGTCAACTATCATCCAGGTCAGGTACGCCGTCACTAAAGGTACTGTCCTATAATGTCAGGGGGCTCTGCTCTCCACACAAGCGCAACAGGCTTTGGCAGGAACTAAAGAGGCTGGGGGCCCAGGTGGTTTTCCTGCAGGAGACTCACTTTAGGGAACAGTCCCTCCCAAAGATACCTACACACTTATACACCCAGTGGTTCTTTAGCAACTCTCCGGTGGCCAAATCACGAGGTACAGCCATCGCGTTCCATAGGTCTTGCCCATTCCAGCTCTCAGAGAGCCGAGTCGACCCGCAGGGTAGATACATCTTTGTGAAGGGGGTCTTGGCCAACAAAAAATTTACATTTGCGACTCTCTACGCACCCAATGCCCAACAACTCTCCTTTATTGACTCTGTGTTAGACAAGCTGAACGAATTCAGGGAGGGGCACCTAATTCTTGGAGGGGACTTTAATGTGAGCCCGGACCCACTCGTTGACACATCCCGAGGCCGCCCCACTCACTCCCAAGCCTTCCTCAAGCATTTTCGCAAGTCACTGCAGAACAGCTTCCTTATAGACACGTGGAGAGCTCTTCATGCGTCAGAGAGGGACTACAGCTACTACTCGGGGGTGCATGACGTGTACACGCGCATTGATTTAATGTGTGTGGACCACGACACCCTTGAGCTGTTGCAGTCAGCTGAAATGGGCAATATCACTATTTCAGATCACGCTCCAGTGTGGGCCGTGCTACGAATCCCAGACGAAAAGCAGAGGGCCTGGTCCTGGAGGCTCAATGAAAACCTCCTAGACGATGCCTCGGTAGTGGCTAGGGTCTCTGAGACCATTACACATTATTTCACAGAGAATGTGTCTGGGGATATGGCAGACGGAGTGGTGTGGGAAAGCCATAAGGCGGTACTCAGGGGGGAACTGATCTCCCTAGGCTCTAAACTTAAAAAGGAAAGGCAGATAGACTTCCAGAGGGTACTGACAGCTTTACAGGAAGAAGAACTTAAACACAAACGCCAGGGAGATGTTCAAGCCCGTGATCGGTTGATCGAACTGAGGGAACTCTTTTCACGCCTCCTTGACCATCGAGCGCGCAGACAACTACGCTACCTTTCACATAAATACTACGAACAGGGAAATAAGTGTGGTAGAATGCTCGCTAGAGCGCTCCGGCAGAGAAGACTGACAGCTCACGTGCACTCTCTTCGGTCCCCTGATGGTACACCTACATTACACTCCTCCGGGATTGCCTCCATCTTTAGAGATTATTATGCGGACTTATATCACCTAGATAAGGAGATCTCCCACACAGGGCGGACAGCGAAAATGAAAGCTATTGGCGACTACCTCGCCTCAGCCGGACTTCCCTCCCTGACACCCGAACAGCAGCTAGACCTTGACGCCCCCGTCTCCCCTCAGGAGATCATCTCGACAGTGAAGGCCTTACCTAATGGGAAGAGCCCTGGCCCGGATGGATATTCCAAAGCGTACTATGTAAAATTTCTCCCTTTGCTACAAAATCATATGTGTAGGTATTTTAATTCTTTAGCCACAACCCACCAGATCCCCCCTGAGGCATTATTGGCCCACATCACCGTAATCCCGAAGGAAGGCAAGGACCCTACTCTCCCACAAAGCTATCGACCAATATCGCTTCTTAACGTCGATATAAAAATTTTTGCTAAGATCATGGCAAATCGACTTAAATATGTCTTGCCCTCCTTTATCCACCCTGATCAAACGGGATTTATCCCAGGTAGAGAAGCTAGGGATAACTCCATCCGGGCCATGCAGCTTATACAATGGGCATGTTCCCATAGGAATTCCACCCCATACCTTATTCTGTCCACGGATGCCGAAAAGGCTTTTGACAGAATAGATTGGTCATTCCTTAAGGCGGTGCTGGAGGCTTGGGGACTAGGCCCTCATATGCTTAGATGGATCATGGCACTTTACGCGACCCCCAGTGCGAAGGTCAAGGTAAATGGCCACTTATCCCTGGGGTTCCCCATACGGAATGGCACGAGGCAGGGGTGCCCCCTCTCCCCCCTCTTGTTCGCTCTGGCTATGGAGCCGCTGCTTCGAACAATACGGGCGAGTGCTGACATCAGAGGGGTGACGGTGGGGTCAACGGAACACAAACTGTCAGCCTATGCAGACGACGTGCTCTTTCATTTGACCCAGCCCTTGGTGTCACTGCCAAACCTTATGAGGGAACTAAAAACTTTTGGTCAGGTGTCCAAATTTAAAATAAATTTTTCGAAGTCCGAAATCCTGCCCATCACCATCCCTGCGAAGATGGCTAATGACTTACAACAAGCTTTCCCATTCAGTTGGGCTACAACATCGATTAAGTACCTGGGTATACAACTTACCAATAGATTTGATAATATTTACTCGGCTAATTTTCCCACCCTTTTGAGCATGGTGCGTAGAGACTTACAGAATTGGGCCAAGACCTCCTTCACGTGGCTGGGCAAACTTAACATACTCAAGATGAACATCCTTCCAAGGGTGCTCTTTTATTTACAAATGCTGCCAGTCCCTCTCCCCAGGAGCTTCTTTACACAGCTTCAAAGCCTAATGATTAATTTCATCTGGCATGGTAAAAGGCCAAGACTGGCCGCGTCCTTACTACAGAAGGCCAAGGAAATGGGAGGCCTGGGCCTCCCGGATATAAGGCGATACTACAGAGCCATTGCGATCCAACATATCCTCAACTGGCGGCATCATGGGGGTTCAAAAATATGGGTCTCCCTGGAGAAGAGCCTGGCAGGTCGGGACTTGTCCTACGCGCCTTGGCTGCCTCGTGAATACAGAGGACTCTCACAAACGTCCTCCCCGCTAACTACTCATATCCTGCGGGTCTGGGATCGCACGAATGCTTTGTACGCTTTGGTGCCCCCGGGCTCCCCACTGGCACCGCTGGGGGGGTTCAGGTGGTTCCCTCCTGGGGAGCAAAGGACCTTTTTTGGTACATGGGTTACAGATGGTAATTATAGCTGCGGCAAATTTGTAGATAAGGGTAGTCTGATACCCCTAGATGCCTTGAGGACTAGCCATGGCAGATTCCCCATGGATTGGTGGAGACACCAGCAACTCCAACACTTCATTGCAACAGAGGGGGCTTCGATGAGAGGGCTAGACACCATTACCACACTAGAAAGATTTTTCATAGAAGAAGAACCAACTCCCCATCTGATCTCTGAGTTATATAGGCTACTGGGTTCAGTTTCCGCTGCTTGCAAGCCGGCTTTCATAAGAGAATGGGAGCGGGACCTAGGGATAGAGTTCTCGCCAGAACAGCGCCTACTCATGTATAAATTAGCACATTCTAGCTCCATAGAGTCCAGAACGCAGGAAACTAACTACAAGCTTCTAACTCGTTGGTACCGGGTACCAGCCGTCATAGCACGTATTTACCCCTCGGTTTCTGACCGCTGCTGGCGTGATTGCGGTCAGAAAGGCACCCTCCTTCATGTGTGGTGGGAATGCCCAGTAATTAGGCCGTTCTGGACAGAAGTACAGGCTACCATTAAAAATGCTCTGCAGATTGAGATCCCGTTCTCCCCAGAGCATTTTCTCTTGCACCTCCCCACCCTCCCTCTGAGCCATTACAATAAAAAGCGCCCTTCCTCATCTATTAAACGCTGCTAAAAGGCTGGTACCTCTCCACTGGAAGAGTCCACGGATTCCTACCTTAAAAGAATGGTTACAGAAGGTGGAAGATATCAGAGAGGCGGAGGAGTGGGTGGCGAGGTGCAAGAATAGGAGTGAGCGCTTTGATAGTATCTGGGCCCAGTGGCGGAGATTCACCATTGACACTAATCCTGTGTCCTCTAGCCTGGAAGTCGCGCTGTTGGAGTTAGCGGAGCCCTCCTTGAAGCTAAGGAGGCCTGTATGTGGTGACGTGCGTACCTGAATGGCATGTCTCACCACCCTATTGATTGCACCGGGTGTAGACCTTTTCTTTCCTTATGCATGGTTCACAAGGTCCACAGTTGAAGGCTCATATGAGACGCTAGGCGTCTTTAGTTTTTTTTTTTAAAAGGCAAGTTTTGTGTCTCTCCCTTATTAAATGTTATAGAGTCATTACCGGGGCAGACTTATGGGATAGGGGCTCCGCCTGGCGACACAGGCACCTTTCAAAGGCATTGACCCCAGGGGATGCCCGTGGGGCGCCTCCCTCTTGGTGGAGGTTAGTTGGAGGCTTATGGCCCCCCTCCCGAGGGACCCGCCCGGTGGGCATCTCGGGGGCCTTAAAGCAGGGACGAGACCCCCCCTCCAATACAGAATGGAGGGCTTTTGTGACGGGTCCGGCCAGGAAGTTGCCATGGCGGGACCCCCCCCCCCTGGGAATCATTTTGACTGTTCCACAGTGTAATACAGTTTGGAGAAGATTTAATCCCTCATCCCCTTCCCCCTCCTTCCCTTACCCCTCTGATTTTTACTTTGTCTTGTGATTGGTTTGACAACTTGTTCTTGTCTGGAACGTCTAGGTCTGCACTGTAAGAATTGCACTGTATTGTGGTAAGAATGACCATAGACTATATGTTTGTATGTTCCTTTTAATACATAAAATAAAAATAAAGATTATATAAAAAAAAAAAAAAAAAAAAACCTGCACTCTACACATAGCACCCTCCTGAACCCTGTACTCTGTATGTAGCACAATCCTGAATCCTGCACTCTGTATGTAGCACCCTCCTCCACTCTGCACTTTGTACGTAACACCCTCCAGAAAAATGCACTCTGAACAAAGCACACTTCTAAACTCTGCACTCTGTATGTAGCACACTCCTGAACCCTGTACTCTGTATGTAGCACCCTCCTGGCCCCTGCACTCTGTACAAAGCGCACTTCTGAACTCTGCACACCGTATGTAGCACCCTCCTGAACCCTGCACACTGTACATAGCACCCTCATGAACCCTGCACTCTGTACGTGGCACCCTCCTGAACCCTGCACTCTGTACAAAGCGCACTTCTGAGCCCTGCACTCTGTACATAGCACCCTCCTGAACCCTGCACTCTGTACACATCACCCCCCTGAACTCTGCACACTGTACGTAGCAAACTCCTGAACCCTGCACTCTACATGTTGTACCCTTCTAAATCCTGTCCTCTGTACGTAGCACCCGCCTGAATCTGGCACTTTGTATATAGCACCCTACTGAAACCTGCACTCTACACATAGCACCCTCCTGAACCCTGCACTCTGTACGTAGCACAATCCTGAATCCTGCACTCTGTACAAAGTGCACTCCTGAACTCTGCACACTGTATGTAGCACCCTTCTGAACCCTGCACTCTGTACAAAGCGCATTCCTGAACTCTGCACACTGTATGTAGCACCCTCCTTAACCCTGCACTCTGTACAAAGTGTACTCCTGAACTCTGCACACTGTATGTAGCACCCTCCTGAACCCTACATTCTGTATGTAGCACCCTCCTGAACCCTGCACTCTGTATAAAGCACATTCCTGAACTCTGCACATTGTATGTAGCACACTCTTGGTATTTAATGCCCCTTTAAGACCCTGCCACACCCATTTGCTGCTTCCAGGGGAAGGCGGGGGGTGTGGTTGAGTTCCTGCACCTACTCCCTGGGAAAAAAAAGACCTGGCTTTAATATATATATAAATGGAGCAGACTGGAATGAAGAAAAAATTTGTTTTTTTTGCTTCCAGTAGTACTGGGAATCAATATGTTACTTGTAGATCTAGGTTTGTTGCGTTTAATCACTCTGATCCATTTCAGAAGCCCTACAGAAGGGTGAGGGAAAAAAATTCAAATCCTTGGACCTCTACACTTGCTGCATGGGTGGTGACAGCAATCACCAATGAAAGTAAGTGCACCGGCTTGGGGTGAAAAGGTGAACTTACACTTTAAGTATTTCCCTCTGTAGAGAAATAAATACCTGCATTGTTAGTCCGTGCCTGCAGCCCCTGAAGACTTCTGTTCAAATGAAACGCCTAGGTCAGAGATTTGGGCACTGATGTCATCAGGTGTTTACAGCAGTAGTGTTTTTTTTACCATATTTGGATAGTGGTTTCAGCAGCATGTCTTATTAAAGTTTAAAAATGCGAGGTGCGCATGCGCGCGGGCACGGGAGCGGACATGATCTGACCTGCTCCGCACGCCGCCGGCCTTTCGAAGCTAAACTCAGCCAGAGGGAAGCCACAAAACTAGCAGCCTTCCAGGGGATCAGGAGATGAATCGCAGAGGAGGGGGAACAGCGAAGAAAAAGCCCCCAACATCCAGCTATTCGTTCCGTTCGGGGAACGACGCAGCACGGACCCCCCTTCCAAGATGGCGTCTAACCGGAGGACAGAGACAAACATAACAAAGCAGGTGAGCGGGGCCCAGAACAACCAATCCCCCCCTGCACAAAGAGCCTCCTTTCCACACACTGCGGCTGCAGACACGGATGGCACACGGGACCCCTTCTCCTCCCAATCACAGGAAGAAACATTACGATCGCAGAAGGGTGAGTCCCCACATTTCTCTCTATCCCCCTCCCACACTTACCAGGGAGAGGGAATAGATGGAGCAATCTCCCCTGCGTCCTCCATGGAAAGGAACATGGCTGAAATAGCTGAACTTGCCATGAGCCAAAATAGCACAGCGAGTGATCAGCCTCCCCCACCTCCAGCACCATACTCAGGAGACACAGTCCTCCTTGGTCGCTTATCAGCACTATTGCAACAAGAATTAACTAAAGCCTGTCAATCAATTACTGCCGAAATGAAGCATGATTTTAATGATATAGGAGAAAGACTGGATCACATTGAATCCAAAATGGATGGCACGGTGCGGAGAGTTAACCAGAACTCAAGCATGATATCCTCACTACAGGAACAGTTAGATGACGCCAACGCCAAAATTGAAGATCAGGAAAATAGATCCAGGCGCTATAACTTCCGCATACGCGGACTACCAGAAATAGTGACGGATTTGGAAGATGTAGTACATACACTAATGCAAGATTTGATCCCAGACATCACGCCTCACCACATGGAAATCGATAGAGTCCATAGGGCACTGACAGCCCCAAGACCAGACGGCCCCCCAAGGGATGTGATAGTCAATCCACACTTTTACAAAATCAAGGAGCAAATAATGACCGCAGCCCGGGGCAGGAATTAAATCACCCTTATGGGACATCCCATACAGATCTTCGCGGATATCTCACAAATGACTATCCAAAAGAGACGGGCCCTAAAGCCATTATTGGCGCAGCTCACCAACCGTCAAATTAAGTATAGGTGGTCATTTCCTTTCCGCCTCTCCTTTACCTTTAAGGGAAAGACATATTCTTTTGCTAACTTTTCAAACGGAGAAGACATCCTTATGGGCCTCGGCATAATTTCCAGAGAATCATCATCCCCCAAATCTAGACCAGAATTGGATCGCCCTGTTTAACCGCTATGGGAACAACACCGCCCACGACATTCTTCAAGAAAACGACATCCAGCAGCAGGACCAGACGGATGACGGGAAAAAACACCCTGATGAGAAGTATTTTTCCCCTTTTATGCCTACAGTGACGGATGATACCACTGTAAGGTTCCCACTCAGGGACTTAGAACTTCCATGGTTGGCTACGGTTGAGCCAGTTTAATATATCTTTATGGCATTATTGAGACTTCCATATTTTTGGAGGGACATAACCTCCTCCCCTTATTGAGTTATTGAGTGATTTGAATTGAAATTCCTCTATTAATAGATACCAGTTTAAGATGAAGGCCTTACAAATTACTCGAAAATGATTCCCCAGTTTTGTTTATGTCTAGCTTGGCGAGACTTCAGTTCTCATAGAATATAAGTTTACTAGATATGCTAAGATTCCCTCCTTATAGAACAATATTTTATACAGAAGGGTTGGGGCGGAACCGCATGCCACTTCCCTGCGAGCTTGCCGCCATCAGTTGGGTGGCGACAACCTCGCTCTATTAGACGGAGATTATGTTCTCCTGGACTCGGATGTATAAGTTCTCAAGTTCACATCAGATGCTTAAGCACTTAATTTCTAGGGGGACGGGTGGACAGTGGTCCAGTACATCTTACCCCAACATTGTTTTCTCACATTCTCTCTCTTTCTCTCTTTCCCTTCCTATCGCCCGGAGTGCACCCCTACAAACGAAAAATGATGAAGAATCAGATCGAAACAATCTCACTCAGACGGAGATGGCAAACAACTACAACGGGCAAGTACAGTCTGTCGAACCATAATGCTAAGTACATTAACTCATAAATCTTATACTCGCATTTTAACACACAATGTCCAAGGTTTAAATTCCCCTACAAAAAGGGCCAAAGCTTTCCAAAATTACCATAACTTAGAAATAGATTTTCTATTCCTCCAAGAAACACATTTCTCGCGCTCCTCAGCTCCCAGATATCTAAACTCCAGATTTCCCACTTTCTACTTATCGAATGGCCCAGATAAAAAGAGAGGGGTGGCGATATGTATCGCAAAGAGAGTCCCATTTACCCCCAATACGGTCATCAAAGATAAGGAAGGGAGATATATCATGGTTGTGGGAAAAGTCAATGAAAGTGCTCTTACACTCATATCATATTACGCGCCTAACATGGGTCAGGTGACATTCTTCGAAAATATGCTGAAAATTTTGCTCCCACACATACAAGGCAAATTAATACTGGGTGGAGACAGCAATGTCTCCTTAGATCAAATTTTAGATAGGTCGAATGTACACAAACCAGTGGTGAAACATATCCCTAAACAAGGCGTTAAACTAGCTCGGGTGCTATATTCCCATGATTTAGTGGATGTATGGAGAGACTTTCACCCCACAACCAGAGATTTTACATATTACTCCCAAGTCCATAAAACATATTCCCGTATAGATCATTTACTCATACAATCCTCACTATTGCCGTCGATCACTTCGACTGAAATAGTTCCCAGCTCATGGTCAGACCATTCACCAGTATTATTGACATTATCCTACCTATGGATGAGACCACAACCCTAAACCTGGCAGCTTAATGCCTCACTACTTAATGACCCCATAAAATACACTGAGGTAGAGAAAGACCTCCGACAATACTTCATAGATAACCATCCTAGCGCCACCTCCCCCGGTATTAATTGGGCAGCGCACAAAGCTACTATTCGTGGTAAATTGATCAAAATAGCTTCTAGAAACAAGTGCGACAATAGGCAGAAAATACAGCAACAGGAGGAAGAATTACATAAAATAGTCCGGGAACAAAAAGCTAACCCTCAATTAGATCTACGTCATAAAATAGATGTAGCATGTCGGCACAAAATTTTAGTCTCACAACCAAGGCTGAAAAGTACCTCCGCTGGTCTAGACATCGCTACTACACCAGGGGAGATAAACCTGCAACCCTCTTGGCAAGAAAACTCACCCCCCGTCCGTTTAATTCTGCCATGCCGAGAATTCGGACGAAAGATGGGAAACCCACCCAAAATCCCCAAATGATCATACAAGAATTTTCAAGGTTCTTCACCAAATTATATAATAAACCTAACTCATTTCCTACAACCAGAGCAGACGAATTTTTCCACGACATTTCATTACCACAAATTGCACAAGAACATATAGAACTAATGGAAACAGATTTCATTGAGGGGGAAATTTTAGCAGCCATCAAATGCCTGAACCCTTCAAAAGCACCTGGCCCGGATGGCTTTACGGGTCATTATTATAGGAAATACACAGCCATATTGACCCCCCATCTATGTTCCTTTTTTAATGCAATACGGAAAGGTGACACACTAAGTGCAAACGAAAATGAGGCCCTCATACAAGTACTCCCTAAACCGGGGAAAGATCATGGAGACCCCGCCAATTATCGCCCTATATCGCTAATTAACGTGGATCTCAAATTGATGACAAAAGTGTTAGCGACCAGAATGAACGCCTTCTTGGGCACTGATGTCATCAGGTGTTTACAGCAGTAGTGTTTTTTTTACCATATTTGGATAGTGGTTTCAGCAGCATGTCTTATTAAAGTTTAAAAATGCGAGGTGCGCATGCGCGCGGGCACGGGAGCGGACATGATCTGACCTGCTCCGCACGCCGCCGGCCTTTCGAAGCTAAACTCAGCCAGAGGAAAGCCACAAAACTAGCAGCCTTCCAGGGGATCAGGAGATGAATCGCAGAGGAGGGGGAACAGCGAAGAAAAAGCCCCCAACATCCAGCTATTCGTTCCGTTCGGGGAACGACGCAGCACGGACCCCCCTTCCAAGATGGCGTCTAACCGGAGGACAGAGACAAACATAACAAAGCAGGTGAGCGGGGCCCAGAACAACCAATCCCCCCCTGCACAAAGAGCCTCCTTTCCACACACTGCGGCTGCAGACACGGATGGCACACGGGACCCCTTCTCCTCCCAATCACAGGAAGAAACATTACGATCGCAGAAGGGTGAGTCCCCACATTTCTCTCTATCCCCCTCCCACACTTACCAGGGAGAGGGAATAGATGGAGCAATCTCCCCTGCGTCCTCCATGGAAAGGAACATGGCTGAAATAGCTGAACTTGCCATGAGCCAAAATAGCACAGCGAGTGATCAGCCTCCCCCACCTCCAGCACCATACTCAGGAGACACAGTCCTCCTTGGTCGCTTTTCAGCACTATTGCAACAAGAATTAACTAAAGCCTGTCAATCAATTACTGCCGAAATGAAGCATGATTTTAATGATATAGGAGAAAGACTGGATCACATTGAATCCAAAATGGATGGCACGGTGCGGAGAGTTAACCAGAACTCAAGCATGATATCCTCACTACAGGAACAGTTAGATGACGCCAACGCCAAAATTGAAGATCAGGAAAATAGATCCAGGCGCTATAACTTCCGCATACGCGGACTACCAGAAATAGTGACGGATTTGGAAGATGTAGTACATACACTAATGCAAGATTTGATCCCAGACATCACGCCTCACCACATGGAAATCGATAGAGTCCATAGGGCACTGACAGCCCCAAGACCAGACGGCCCCCCAAGGGATGTGATAGTCAATCCACACTTTTACAAAATCAAGGAGCAAATAATGACCGCAGCCCGGGGCAGGAATTAAATCACCCTTATGGGACATCCCATACAGATCTTCGCGGATATCTCACAAATGACTATCCAAAAGAGACGGGCCCTAAAGCCATTATTGGCGCAGCTCACCAACCGTCAAATTAAGTATAGGTGGTCATTTCCTTTCCGCCTCTCCTTTACCTTTAAGGGAAAGACATATTCTTTTGCTAACTTTTCAAACGGAGAAGACATCCTTATGGGCCTCGGCATAATTTCCAGAGAATCATCATCCCCCAAATCTAGACCAGAATTGGATCGCCCTGTTTAACCGCTATGGGAACAACACCGCCCACGACATTCTTCAAGAAAACGACATCCAGCAGCAGGACCAGACGGATGACGGGAAAAAACACCCTGATGAGAAGTATTTTTCCCCTTTTATGCCTACAGTGACGGATGATACCACTGTAAGGTTCCCACTCAGGGACTTAGAACTTCCATGGTTGGCTACGGTTGAGCCAGTTTAATATATCTTTATGGCATTATTGAGACTTCCATATTTTTGGAGGGACATAACCTCCTCCCCTTATTGAGTTATTGAGTGATTTGAATTGAAATTCCTCTATTAATAGATACCAGTTTAAGATGAAGGCCTTACAAATTACTCGAAAATGATTCCCCAGTTTTGTTTATGTCTAGCTTGGCGAGACTTCAGTTCTCATAGAATATAAGTTTACTAGATATGCTAAGATTCCCTCCTTATAGAACAATATTTTATACAGAAGGGTCGGGGCGGAACCGCATGCCACTTCCCTGCGAGCTTGCCGCCATCAGTTGGGTGGCGACAACCTCGCTCTATTAGACGGAGATTATGTTCTCCTGGACTCGGATGTATAAGTTCTCAAGTTCACATCAGATGCTTAAGCACTTAATTTCTAGGGGGACGGGTGGACAGTGGTCCAGTACATCTTACCCCAACATTGTTTTCTCACTTTCTCTCTCTTTCTCTCTTTCCCTTCCTATCGCCCGGAGTGCACCCCTACAAACGAAAAATGATGAAGAATCAGATCGAAACAATCTCACTCAGACGGAGATGGCAAACAACTACAACGGGCAAGTACAGTCTGTCGAACCATAATGCTAAGTACATTAACTCATAAATCTTATACTCGCATTTTAACACACAATGTCCAAGGTTTAAATTCCCCTACAAAAAGGGCCAAAGCTTTCCAAAATTACCATAACTTAGAAATAGATTTTCTATTCCTCCAAGAAACACATTTCTCGCGCTCCTCAGCTCCCAGATATCTAAACTCCAGATTTCCCACTTTCTACTTATCGAATGGCCCAGATAAAAAGAGAGGGGTGGCGATATGTATCGCAAAGAGAGTCCCATTTACCCCCAATACGGTCATCAAAGATAAGGAAGGGAGATATATCATGGTTGTGGGAAAAGTCAATGAAAGTGCTCTTACACTCATATCATATTACGCGCCTAACATGGGTCAGGTGACATTCTTCGAAAATATGCTGAAAATTTTGCTCCCACACATACAAGGCAAATTAATACTGGGTGGAGACAGCAATGTCTCCTTAGATCAAATTTTAGATAGGTCGAATGTACACAAACCAGTGGTGAAACATATCCCTAAACAAGGCGTTAAACTAGCTCGGGTGCTATATTCCCATGATTTAGTGGATGTATGGAGAGACTTTCACCCCACAACCAGAGATTTTACATATTACTCCCAAGTCCATAAAACATATTCCCGTATAGATCATTTACTCATACAATCCTCACTATTGCCGTCGATCACTTCGACTGAAATAGTTCCCAGCTCATGGTCAGACCATTCACCAGTATTATTGACATTATCCTACCTATGGATGAGACCACAACCCTAAACCTGGCAGCTTAATGCCTCACTACTTAATGACCCCATAATATACACTGAGGTAGAGAAAGACCTCCGACAATACTTCATAGATAACCATCCTAGCGCCACCTCCCCCGGTATTAATTGGGCAGCGCACAAAGCTACTATTCGTGGTAAATTGATCAAAATAGCTTCTAGAAACAAGTGCGACAATAGGCAGAAAATACAGCAACAGGAGGAAGAATTACATAAAATAGTCCGGGAACAAAAAGCTAACCCTCAATTAGATCTACGTCATAAAATAGATGTAGCATGTCGGCACAAAATTTTAGTCTCACAACCAAGGCTGAAAAGTACCTCCGCTGGTCTAGACATCGCTACTACACCAGGGGAGATAAACCTGCAACCCTCTTGGCAAGAAAACTCACCCCCCGTCCGTTTAATTCTGCCATGCCGAGAATTCGGACGAAAGATGGGAAACCCACCCAAAATCCCCAAATGATCATACAAGAATTTTCAAGGTTCTTCACCAAATTATATAATAAACCTAACTCATTTCCTACAACCAGAGCAGACGAATTTTTCCACGACATTTCATTACCACAAATTGCACAAGAACATATAGAACTAATGGAAACAGATTTCATTGAGGGGGAAATTTTAGCAGCCATCAAATGCCTGAACCCTTCAAAAGCACCTGGCCCGGATGGCTTTACGGGTCATTATTATAGGAAATACACAGCCATATTGACCCCCCATCTATGTTCCTTTTTTAATGCAATACGGAAAGGTGACACACTAAGTGCAAACGAAAATGAGGCCCTCATACAAGTACTCCCTAAACCGGGGAAAGATCATGGAGACCCCGCCAATTATCGCCCTATATCGCTAATTAACGTGGATCTCAAATTGATGACAAAAGTGTTAGCGACCAGAATGAACGCCTTCTTGGGCACTGATGTCATCAGGTGTTTACAGCAGTAGTGTTTTTTTTACCATATTTGGATAGTGGTTTCAGCAGCATGTCTTATTAAAGTTTAAAAATGCGAGGTGCGCATGCGCGCGGGCACGGGAGCGGACATGATCTGACCTGCTCCGCACGCCGCCGGCCTTTCGAAGCTAAACTCAGCCAGAGGGAAGCCACAAAACTAGCAGCCTTCCAGGGGATCAGGAGATGAATCGCAGAGGAGGGGGAACAGCGAAGAAAAAGCCCCCAACATCCAGCTATTCGTTCCGTTCGGGGAACGACGCAGCACGGACCCCCCCTTCCAAGATGGCATCTAACCGGAGGACAGAGACAAACATAACAAAGCAGGTGAGCGGGGCCCAGAACAACCAATCCCCCCCTGCACAAAGAGCCTCCTTTCCACACACTGCGGCTGCAGACACGGATGGCACACGGGACCCCTTCTCCTCCCAATCACAGGAAGAAACATTACGATCGCAGAAGGGTGAGTCCCCACATTTCTCTCTATCCCCCTCCCACACTTACCAGGGAGAGGGAATAGATGGAGCAATCTCCCCTGCGTCCTCCATGGAAAGGAACATGGCTGAAATAGCTGAACTTGCCATGAGCCAAAATAGCACAGCGAGTGATCAGCCTCCCCCACCTCCAGCACCATACTCAGGAGACACAGTCCTCCTTGGTCGCTTTTCAGCACTATTGCAACAAGAATTAACTAAAGCCTGTCAATCAATTACTGCCGAAATGAAGCATGATTTTAATGATATAGGAGAAAGACTGGATCACATTGAATCCAAAATGGATGGCACGGTGCGGAGAGTTAACCAGAACTCAAGCATGATATCCTCACTACAGGAACAGTTAGATGACGCCAACGCCAAAATTGAAGATCAGGAAAATAGATCCAGGCGCTATAACTTCCGCATACGCGGACTACCAGAAATAGTGACGGATTTGGAAGACGTAGTACATACACTAATGCAAGATTTGATCCCAGACATCACGCCTCACCACATGGAAATCGATAGAGTCCATAGGGCACTGACAGCCCCAAGACCAGATGGCCCCCCAAGGGATGTGATAGTCAATCCACACTTTTACAAAATCAAGGAGCAAATAATGACCGCAGCCCGGGGCAGGAATTAAATCACCCTTATGGGACATCCCATACAGATCTTCGCGGATATCTCACAAATGACTATCCAAAAGAGACGGGCCCTAAAGCCATTATTGACGCAGCTCACCAACCGTCAAATTAAGTATAGGTGGTCATTTCCTTTCCGCCTCTCCTTTACCTTTAAGGGAAAGACATATTCTTTTGCTAACTTTTCAAACGGAGAAGACATCCTTATGGGCCTCGGCATAATTTCCAGAGAATCATCATCCCCCAAATCTAGACCAGAATTGGATCGCCCTGTTTAACCGCTATGGGAACAACACCGCCCACGACATTCTTCAAGAAAACGACATCCAGCAGCAGGACCAGACGGATGACGGGAAAAAACACCCTGATGAGAAGTATTTTTCCCCTTTTATGCCTACAGTGACGGATGATACCACTGTAAGGTTCCCACTCAGGGACTTAGAACTTCCATGGTTGGCTACGGTTGAGCCAGTTTAATATATCTTTATGGCATTATTGAGACTTCCATATTTTTGGAGGGACATAACCTCCTCCCCTTATTGAGTTATTGAGTGATTTGAATTGAAATTCCTCTATTAATAGATACCAGTTTAAGATGAAGGCCTTACAAATTACTCGAAAATGATTCCCCAGTTTTGTTTATGTCTAGCTTGGCGAGACTTCAGTTCTCATAGAATATAAGTTTACTAGATATGCTAAGATTCCCTCCTTATAGAACAATATTTTATACAGAAGGGTCGGGGCGGAACCGCATGCCACTTCCCTGCGAGCTTGCCGCCATCAGTTGGGTGGCGACAACCTCGCTCTATTAGACGGAGATTATGTTCTCCTGGACTCGGATGTATAAGTTCTCAAGTTCACATCAGATGCTTAAAGTGGAGTTCCACCCAAAAGTGGAACTTCCACTAATCAGATTCCTCCCCCCCTCCGGTGACACAGTTGGCACCTTTCAGGGGGGAGGGGGGTACAGATACCTGTATATTACAGGTATCTGTACCCACTTCCGGCATAAATAGCCGCAGAATCTGCGGTTATTTACGCCACTTCCTGCTCCCGCCCGCTGCCTGCTGGGAAACACACACGGGTCCCAGAGGCAGCAGGGAGCATTCGTATTGCACGGCGCGACTCGCGCATGCGCAGTAGGGAACCGGGAAGTGAAGCCGCACGGCTTCATTTCCTGATTCCCTTACCGAAGATGGAGGCGGCAGCACCCGAGGACGGAGAGACGCTTCGGCCTCGGGTGCCGACATCGCGGGCGCCCTGGACAGGTAAGTGTCCATGTTTTAAAAGTCAGCAGCTGCAGTATTTGTAGCTGCTGACTTTTAAATTTTTTTCTTTCGGCGGCGCCCCGCTTTAAGCACTTAATTTCTAGGGGGACGGGTGGACAGTGGTCCAGTACATCTTACCCCAACATTGTTTTCTCACTTTCTCTCTCTTTCTCTCTTTCCCTTCCTATCGCCCGGAGTGCACCCCTACAAACGAAAAATGATGAAGAATCAGATCGAAACAATCTCACTCAGACGGAGATGGCAAACAACTACAACGGGCAAGTACAGTCTGTCGAACCATAATGCTAAGTACATTAACTCATAAATCTTATACTCGCATTTTAACACACAATGTCCAAGGTTTAAATTCCCCTACAAAAAGGGCCAAAGCTTTCCAAAATTACCATAACTTAGAAATAGATTTTCTATTCCTCCAAGAAACACATTTCTCGCGCTCCTCAGCTCCCAGATATCTAAACTCCAGATTTCCCACTTTCTACTTATCGGATGGCCCAGATAAAAAGAGAGGGGTGGCGATATGTATCGCAAAGAGAGTCCCATTTACCCCCAATACGGTCATCAAAGATAAGGAAGGGAGATATATCATGGTTGTGGGAAAAGTCAATGAAAGTGCTCTTACACTCATATCATATTACGCGCCTAACATGGGTCAGGTGACATTCTTCGAAAATATGCTGAAAATTTTGCTCCCACACATACAAGGCAAATTAATACTGGGTGGAGACAGCAATGTCTCCTTAGATCAAATTTTAGATAGGTCGAATGTACACAAACCAGTGGTGAAACATATCCCTAAACAAGGCGTTAAACTAGCTCGGGTGCTATATTCCCATGATTTAGTGGATGTATGGAGAGACTTTCACCCCACAACCAGAGATTTTACATATTACTCCCAAGTCCATAAAACATATTCCCGTATAGATCATTTACTCATACAATCCTCACTATTGCCGTCGATCACTTCGACTGAAATAGTTCCCAGCTCATGGTCAGACCATTCACCAGTATTATTGACATTATCCTACCTATGGATGAGACCACAACCCTAAACCTGGCAGCTTAATGCCTCACTACTTAATGACCCCATAATATACACTGAGGTAGAGAAAGACCTCCGACAATACTTCATAGATAACCATCCTAGCGCCACCTCCCCCGGTATTAATTGGGCAGCGCACAAAGCTACTATTCGTGGTAAATTGATCAAAATAGCTTCTAGAAACAAGTGCGACAATAGGCAGAAAATACAGCAACAGGAGGAAGAATTACATAAAATAGTCCGGGAACAAAAAGCTAACCCTCAATTAGATCTACGTCATAAAATAGATGTAGCATGTCGGCACAAAATTTTAGTCTCACAACCAAGGCTGAAAAGTACCTCCGCTGGTCTAGACATCGCTACTACACCAGGGGAGATAAACCTGCAACCCTCTTGGCAAGAAAACTCACCCCCCGTCCGTTTAATTCTGCCATGCCGAGAATTCGGACGAAAGATGGGAAACCCACCCAAAATCCCCAAATGATCATACAAGAATTTTCAAGGTTCTTCACCAAATTATATAATAAACCTAACTCATTTCCTACAACCAGAGCAGACGAATTTTTCCACGACATTTCATTACCACAAATTGCACAAGAACATATAGAACTAATGGAAACAGATTTCATTGAGGGGGAAATTTTAGCAGCCATCAAATGCCTGAACCCTTCAAAAGCACCTGGCCCGGATGGCTTTACGGGTCATTATTATAGGAAATACACAGCCATATTGACCCCCCATCTATGTTCCTTTTTTAATGCAATACGGAAAGGTGACACACTAAGTGCAAACGAAAATGAGGCCCTCATACAAGTACTCCCTAAACCGGGGAAAGATCATGGAGACCCCGCCAATTATCGCCCTATATCGCTAATTAACGTGGATCTCAAATTGATGACAAAAGTGTTAGCGACCAGAATGAACGCCTTCTTGGGCACTGATGTCATCAGGTGTTTACAGCAGTAGTGTTTTTTTTACCATATTTGGATAGTGGTTTCAGCAGCATGTCTTATTAAAGTTTAAAAATGCGAGGTGCGCATGCGCGCGGGCACGGGAGCGGACATGATCTGACCTGCTCCGCACGCCGCCGGCCTTTCGAAGCTAAACTCAGCCAGAGGGAAGCCACAAAACTAGCAGCCTTCCAGGGGATCAGGAGATGAATCGCAGAGGAGGGGGAACAGCGAAGAAAAAGCCCCCAACATCCAGCTATTCGTTCCGTTCGGGGAACGACGCAGCACGGACCCCCCCTTCCAAGATGGCATCTAACCGGAGGACAGAGACAAACATAACAAAGCAGGTGAGCGGGGCCCAGAACAACCAATCCCCCCCTGCACAAAGAGCCTCCTTTCCACACACTGCGGCTGCAGACACGGATGGCACACGGGACCCCTTCTCCTCCCAATCACAGGAAGAAACATTACGATCGCAGAAGGGTGAGTCCCCACATTTCTCTCTATCCCCCTCCCACACTTACCAGGGAGAGGGAATAGATGGAGCAATCTCCCCTGCGTCCTCCATGGAAAGGAACATGGCTGAAATAGCTGAACTTGCCATGAGCCAAAATAGCACAGCGAGTGATCAGCCTCCCCCACCTCCAGCACCATACTCAGGAGACACAGTCCTCCTTGGTCGCTTTTCAGCACTATTGCAACAAGAATTAACTAAAGCCTGTCAATCAATTACTGCCGAAATGAAGCATGATTTTAATGATATAGGAGAAAGACTGGATCACATTGAATCCAAAATGGATGGCACGGTGCGGAGAGTTAACCAGAACTCAAGCATGATATCCTCACTACAGGAACAGTTAGATGACGCCAACGCCAAAATTGAAGATCAGGAAAATAGATCCAGGCGCTATAACTTCCGCATACGCGGACTACCAGAAATAGTGACGGATTTGGAAGACGTAGTACATACACTAATGCAAGATTTGATCCCAGACATCACGCCTCACCACATGGAAATCGATAGAGTCCATAGGGCACTGACAGCCCCAAGACCAGATGGCCCCCCAAGGGATGTGATAGTCAATCCACACTTTTACAAAATCAAGGAGCAAATAATGACCGCAGCCCGGGGCAGGAATTAAATCACCCTTATGGGACATCCCATACAGATCTTCGCGGATATCTCACAAATGACTATCCAAAAGAGACGGGCCCTAAAGCCATTATTGACGCAGCTCACCAACCGTCAAATTAAGTATAGGTGGTCATTTCCTTTCCGCCTCTCCTTTACCTTTAAGGGAAAGACATATTCTTTTGCTAACTTTTCAAACGGAGAAGACATCCTTATGGGCCTCGGCATAATTTCCAGAGAATCATCATCCCCCAAATCTAGACCAGAATTGGATCGCCCTGTTTAACCGCTATGGGAACAACACCGCCCACGACATTCTTCAAGAAAACGACATCCAGCAGCAGGACCAGACGGATGACGGGAAAAAACACCCTGATGAGAAGTATTTTTCCCCTTTTATGCCTACAGTGACGGATGATACCACTGTAAGGTTCCCACTCAGGGACTTAGAACTTCCATGGTTGGCTACGGTTGAGCCAGTTTAATATATCTTTATGGCATTATTGAGACTTCCATATTTTTGGAGGGACATAACCTCCTCCCCTTATTGAGTTATTGAGTGATTTGAATTGAAATTCCTCTATTAATAGATACCAGTTTAAGATGAAGGCCTTACAAATTACTCGAAAATGATTCCCCAGTTTTGTTTATGTCTAGCTTGGCGAGACTTCAGTTCTCATAGAATATAAGTTTACTAGATATGCTAAGATTCCCTCCTTATAGAACAATATTTTATACAGAAGGGTCGGGGCGGAACCGCATGCCACTTCCCTGCGAGCTTGCCGCCATCAGTTGGGTGGCGACAACCTCGCTCTATTAGACGGAGATTATGTTCTCCTGGACTCGGATGTATAAGTTCTCAAGTTCACATCAGATGCTTAAAGTGGAGTTCCACCCAAAAGTGGAACTTCCACTAATCAGATTCCTCCCCCCCTCCGGTGACACAGTTGGCACCTTTCAGGGGGGAGGGGGGTACAGATACCTGTATATTACAGGTATCTGTACCCACTTCCGGCATAAATAGCCGCAGAATCTGCGGTTATTTACGCCACTTCCTGCTCCCGCCCGCTGCCTGCTGGGAAACACACACGGGTCCCAGAGGCAGCAGGGAGCATTCGTATTGCACGGCGCGACTCGCGCATGCGCAGTAGGGAACCGGGAAGTGAAGCCGCACGGCTTCATTTCCTGATTCCCTTACCGAAGATGGAGGCGGCAGCACCCGAGGACGGAGAGACGCTTCGGCCTCGGGTGCCGACATCGCGGGCGCCCTGGACAGGTAAGTGTCCATGTTTTAAAAGTCAGCAGCTGCAGTATTTGTAGCTGCTGACTTTTAAATTTTTTTCTTTCGGCGGCGCCCCGCTTTAAGCACTTAATTTCTAGGGGGACGGGTGGACAGTGGTCCAGTACATCTTACCCCAACATTGTTTTCTCACTTTCTCTCTCTTTCTCTCTTTCCCTTCCTATCGCCCGGAGTGCACCCCTACAAACGAAAAATGATGAAGAATCAGATCGAAACAATCTCACTCAGACGGAGATGGCAAACAACTACAACGGGCAAGTACAGTCTGTCGAACCATAATGCTAAGTACATTAACTCATAAATCTTATACTCGCATTTTAACACACAATGTCCAAGGTTTAAATTCCCCTACAAAAAGGGCCAAAGCTTTCCAAAATTACCATAACTTAGAAATAGATTTTCTATTCCTCCAAGAAACACATTTCTCGCGCTCCTCAGCTCCCAGATATCTAAACTCCAGATTTCCCACTTTCTACTTATCGAATGGCCCAGATAAAAAGAGAGGGGTGGCGATATGTATCGCAAAGAGAGTCCCATTTACCCCCAATACGGTCATCAAAGATAAGGAAGGGAGATATATCATGGTTGTGGGAAAAGTCAATGAAAGTGCTCTTACACTCATATCATATTACGCGCCTAACATGGGTCAGGTGACATTCTTCGAAAATATGCTGAAAATTTTGCTCCCACACATACAAGGCAAATTAATACTGGGTGGAGACAGCAATGTCTCCTTAGATCAAATTTTAGATAGGTCGAATGTACACAAACCAGTGGTGAAACATATCCCTAAACAAGGCGTTAAACTAGCTCGGGTGCTATATTCCCATGATTTAGTGGATGTATGGAGAGACTTTCACCCCACAACCAGAGATTTTACATATTACTCCCAAGTCCATAAAACATATTCCCGTATAGATCATTTACTCATACAATCCTCACTATTGCCGTCGATCACTTCGACTGAAATAGTTCCCAGCTCATGGTCAGACCATTCACCAGTATTATTGACATTATCCTACCTATGGATGAGACCACAACCCTAAACCTGGCAGCTTAATGCCTCACTACTTAATGACCCCATAATATACACTGAGGTAGAGAAAGACCTCCGACAATACTTCATAGATAACCATCCTAGCGCCACCTCCCCCGGTATTAATTGGGCAGCGCACAAAGCTACTATTCGTGGTAAATTGATCAAAATAGCTTCTAGAAACAAGTGCGACAATAGGCAGAAAATACAGCAACAGGAGGAAGAATTACATAAAATAGTCCGGGAACAAAAAGCTAACCCTCAATTAGATCTACGTCATAAAATAGATGTAGCACTGTCGGCACAAAATTTTAGTCTCACAACCAAGGCTGAAAAGTACCTCCGCTGGTCTAGACATCGCTACTACACCAGGGGAGATAAACCTGCAACCCTCTTGGCAAGAAAACTCACCCCCCGTCCGTTTAATTCTGCCATGCCGAGAATTCGGACGAAAGATGGGAAACCCACCCAAAATCCCCAAATGATCATACAAGAATTTTCTAGGTTCTTCACCAAATTATATAATAAACCTAACTCATTTCCTACAACCAGAGCAGACGAATTTTTCCACGACATTTCATTACCACAAATTGCACAAGAACATATAGAACTAATGGAAACAGATTTCATTGAGGGGGAAATTTTAGCAGCCATCAAATGCCTGAACCCTTCAAAAGCACCTGGCCCGGATGGCTTTACGGGTCATTATTATAGGAAATACACAGCCATATTGACCCCCCATCTATGTTCCTTTTTTAATGCAATACGGAAAGGTGACACACTAAGTGCAAACGAAAATGAGGCCCTCATACAAGTACTCCCTAAACCGGGGAAAGATCATGGAGACCCCGCCAATTATCGCCCTATATCGCTAATTAACGTGGATCTCAAATTGATGACAAAAGTGTTAGCGACCAGAATGAACGCCTTCTTAGCCAAATATATCCACCCAGATCAGGTGGGATTCATCCCCGGCCGTCAGGCCCCTGATCAAACCCGACGGGCGATAGATATTATAGCCGCACTCAACTCCAATTGGGATAATCTTGGGAAATGGAAGGGTATGCTACTTTCATTAGATCTTTGTAAGGCGTTCGATTCGGTCACATGGGAATACATTTATTATGTATTACGGAGGTATGGATTTGGGCCTCATTTTCTAACAATACTGCAGTCATTATATAATGCACCTACGGCTAGAATCCAGATAAAGGGTTATAAATCACATAAAATACATATACACAGAGGAACAAGGCAAGGATGCCCCTTATCACCTATCCTATTTATTTTAGCATTAGAACCCCTAGCGATCAAAATAAGACAGAACCAGGATGTAAGAGGTATTCAATGCGGAGATGGCGAACAGAAGTGCTCTCTGTTCGCCGATGATATCTTGATGTTTATTTTCTCTCCAATCACATCCCTTCCCAACCTATTCCAGATACTACGACGTTTTTCGGTATTCTCGGGTCTCAAGAATAATCATACTAAATCCGAGGCCTTGAATCTCACAATAGAACAGCAGACGGTTCAACAACTCCAAACGTCATTCCAGTTTAAATGGCAGAAGGATAGACTTCCATACCTAGGCATCTTTTTAACCCCCACCATACAGACCCTGTATAAAGCCAATTATCCTCCCCTGTACGGAAAACTAACTACAGATTTATCAAGATGGGCTGTTAACCCTCCGTCATGGTTCGGCAGACTGCACTCCATAAAAATGAACCTTTTGCCAAGATTGTTGTACTTATTTAGGACTCTTCCGATTGCTATCAACAGATCTGATCTTGAAACGCTTCAGCAAAAAATAATGAAGTTCATTTGGGGGAACACAAGACCTAGGGTGAATAAGCTAACTCTATATACCCCCAAAACAAAAGGAGGCCTGGGCATCCCCAATTTGATTAAATACTTCGAGGCAGCCCAATTGGCCCAATTAATTCGCTCCCATTCTGGGGCTCCAGCTCCGTCCTGGATGAAAATGGAATCAGCTCCTTATCCCACTAAACCCATCAGCCACATGATGTGGCTTAACATGAAAGACAGACCAACCTTAATGTGCCCCACATTATCCTTCTCAATGAGTATGTGGGATAGACTACAAAAACCTTTTGCTTTCTGATCCACACATTCTCCCATGGCCCCCTTGGTGGGACACTCAGATTTCACCCCGGGTCTTAATCCCCAAAGCTTATCATGGTGGACCAATAAGGGACTGATACGCATAGCTGACATGTGTGACCACAGAGGTATAATACCGAAACAAGCACTAATAGAAAAGTACCAGCTACCTCACACTGAGTTCTATCGTTACCTCCAGCTAGTTCACTTTTTGCATACTCTACAACGTAAAACCGACATTCTGTCTTCCACCCCAATGGAATATCTATGCAAGTCTTATGATAAACATAAAGGCCACATATCACTAATTTATAGTATTTTGACTTCCAAAACTGAGAAATTACCCTATATGTTGAGGTGGGAAGGGGACATGGAGGTGACGATGGAAACTGATAGATGGTATAAAATGGCGCAGCTAGCTTCAAAAGGTTACATTAATACCTCTCTGATAGAAGCAAACTATAAGGTCTTATTAAGGTGGTACATGGTCCCGGCGAGAATCGCAACATATGTTGCTGGTGCCTCTCCTATGTGCTTCAGAGGATGCGGCAAAGAAGGTACAATATACCATACTTGGTGGACCTGCCCTAAAGTCAAACGATTTTGGATACGCATCTATAACTTTATATACTCACTGACCCAAGTAAACCTTCCCAAATCTCCACAACAAGCATTACTAGGAGATCAAGTAGAGGGAATACCTGGTCATACCGGGAAACTCATATCTTTTATTTTTACAGCATCTAGAATAGCGGTAGCAGGATCCTGAAGAAAGCCCCTGATCCCTTTTGAAAGGGTGAAAGCAAAATTGACGTGGATCATGATTAATGAACGCCTCTCGGCAACTCTCTTAGATAAACAGGGAGCTTTTGACAGGATTTGGGAACCATGGTTGTCCTACTTATCTACAGGCTTTAACAATTAACGGATCCTGAGAGGGATCCCTAGGGGTGCACTCAACCCGAACTTTTCTCTCACCCTTCTCTTTCTCTTTCACTCTCCTCTTTATTATTCCTATTCTTTTTATTTTTCTTCCCCCCTTCTCTAATACACCTTGCGGGACTTCCTATCCAAAATGGTTCTCACCGTAACAGATACGATAAATGCTGAAATGTGAGTGATAAGAGGGGAGGGGTGTGGGGTGGGGACCCCCCCGTCCACAGTAGAGTCCCCAATTGGGGTGGGCGGTCGGGTCTCAGCGGCGCACCCTCTTCCCACACAAAATAGAGAGGTGGGTAATAAAAGTTTGGATTGATATATAATTATAATAAGCAAAACATGAATCCGAATGTACAGTGCTTGGTACTTAACCTAGATGCTTATGCAGGTGGGAGATGTCTGACGGACCTAATACAGGTGGGCAGACACACTTACCTTATATTGTGAAAAGAAACAAAGCATGATATGGTATGTTCATAGGATTCCCGCAGGAAACATAGGCTGAGATATGCCTCTCTCCCCCCCTATTTCTTTCCCTTTTTCTTTTATTACCATATAATTTCATAATGTATGAGTTGTGCATTTTGTAAATGTTATTTCATAATTTTCAATAAAAATCATTGAAAAGAAAGTTTAAAAATGCCAGTTCCTGCTAGTCCTGAGTGGCTTTATTACATACAAGCGTATACTGACCTCAGATTTTTTGGGGTCCAGCGGTCTGGGGAGTTGCTATCCTTATCTTTTGGAATCTCACTTTAAGTGTTGCAGTGGGGATATTGTGTTTACGATATGAAATGCATGTTTTACTGTGCACACTCCTAGGTCACTGCCCCCATATGTACTCATTAGTGAAAGCTGATGTCCAAGCAGCTAACTAAAGCAGAATACCAAGGTAACAGTATATAGAGGAAGCATTCCATATAAAGTACACTTTTTCTTAGAACATAATAAATGTTTTGGTTAATACATTGGGTTTAGCAAATGTTTTTTAATAGTTTTATATTAATAATTATAATACTGTATATATTCGAGTATAAGCCAACCCGAATAATCTAATTTTACCACAAAAAACTGGGAAAACCTATTGACTCGAGTATAATCCTAGGGTGGGAAATGTAGCAGCTACTGGTAAACAATGCCCATCTGCAGCCTCACTGTGCCCATCTGCAGCCTCACTGTGCCCAATTGTAGCCTCGCTGTGCCCATCCGCAGCCTCACTGTGCCCATCTGCAGCCTCACTGTGCCCATTTGCAGCCTCACTGTGCCCATCTGCAGCCTCAGTGTGCCCACCTGTATCATCAGTGCCCATCTGCAGCCTCACTGTGCCCATCTGCAGCCTCATTGTGCTTATCTGCAGCCTCACTGTGCCCATCTGCAACCTCACTGTGCCCATTTGCAGCCTCGCTGTGCCCATCTGCAGCCTCACTGTGCCCATTTGCATCCTCACTGTGCCCATCTGCAGCCTCACTGTGCCCACCTGCACCTTTGATTACAAACAACGGGTGTCTCAAGTCATGCAACTGCAGTCTTAGTTTGGCGGCCATCCACTGTAACAAAGCCCTGCCTCCTCGTCCGTGATAGATGGAACACTAATTCAGTTTCCCAGCATTGTATCAGTGTTCAGTGCTCTATGATGGACGAGGAGGAGGCAGGGCTTTGTTACAGTGGATGGCCTCCGAACAGTTAAGACTGCATGACACAGCTTGAGACCCTCACTTGAGTATAAGCTGAGGGGGGATTTTTCAGCATAAAAATGTGCTGAAAAAGTTGGCTTATACTCGAATATATTCGGTAATTAATTTAAGAATTTTTGGTCACATAACAGAGCATTTAGCAAATATTACCATGTTAGATGAAAATAATGCATTTTTCAGTTCTTCTTGTTTGTTCCTTTGAAGAGAACATGTCATCAATGATTTTTTTTTTTACGACTCCTATTGACAAAGACCGAATGACAAAATGCGTCTAGGCGTGACCACATGGCTTGCTGCATTGGTGATTGGCTCCAAGTTCTTCCCGGGAACCACCACGGACGGTCTCATCTCCACATGAGGTGGTGAGAATATTGGAACTGAATATATACAGTGCATTATCTATTTGAACGCTCTTTTTAACAATTATTTTTGTAGGTGCAATAGCTTAAGGGTTGGGTTTATCTGTTAAATAAAGTTTACAGTTTTACACTATGAGGATTCCTTTCCTTCCTAATGTCCGAGCTGTATGAGAGGATTGTGGCTTGTCTGGTCTGGGGATCCACAGGATCAGGACGTTCGTTATACTTTTGGTTGATCGATATTGAATTTTCCATGCTGATGCCCTGTCGTTATTGATTATAAAAGCTGAACATGCTATACAAAGGTGATTGTGTATTAGGAATCTGGTGAGTGCAACTCCTATAGGGAGCGGAATCACATGGTGTGGTGATGGTCGAACGTCTACTCAGCTTATGATTCTGATATGAACTGTCACATTGATATGCTAAATCACTCAGCACCTGGACTTATACACCACTTTTAGATTTAATGTGTTTTCATTTTTTTTATTTTTTAGTGCTGCTTAAGCTTGAAAGGACTAATTTTTGGATCCTTTTTGCTTCTTTTTTCTAATCATTTTTACATGCACTGGTGATTGCATGCTGATAGCTGACTGGAATCTTAAACTGAGAGGCATCACACTGAGCATTTTATGTCTGCATTTGTTGAGTGCTTGTGAGTTTTTTACTTATGTTTTAAACAAACCCAAGGGTTTTATGCATTGCGTTGCTATGTTTCATTTTCCTGAGCTTTGGTGGAATGTAGACAAAACAGGGAAGGTGGTTCACCGCTCAGGTAGACTTGCTCCCAGGTGTGTGTTTAGTAGATCCTTCAGAGGAAGGGAGTCCCAGGTGCTGGCTAAATGCAAATTGAAGCAAGGTTTGTAACAAGAGAATCTGGATGCCGCACACTGGATAAAGTTGAAAATTCTTCTTTATTGTAAAAATTGGATCATCAAAATACAGGACAATCAGGCAGATGGTACAGACACATCTGACGCGTTTCGCACTCTAGTTTGAGTGCTTACTCATAGCTATGAGCAAGAACTCAAAATAGAGTGCGAAACGCGTCAGCTGTGTCTGTACCATCTGCCTGATTGTCCTCTATTTTGATGATCCAATTTTTACAATAAAGAAGAATTTTCAACTTTATCCAGTGTGCGGCATCCAGATTCTCTTGTTACAAACTTTGGTGGAATGTACCCGAAAAGTTTCAGCCTCCAGAGGTGTACCAGCGATCTACCCCAAAGAGTTTTAGCCTATATGATCTATTTAATATATGGTAGCTTAGGTCATATATAGAAGGTGAGTGCTGGTCCATGTTAGCGGGACTACATAAGGGTGTTTTTACTCTTGGATGTAGTGCATTGATGAACACTGTTGTTTATGGAGAACTATCATTGGGAATTTTGTGTGGACACTCAATATTGATATTTTCATATTTTTCTCAGTGACACTGATGGACTTTGAAAATAACTTTATATATATATATTTTTTTTGTTTGTTTTGTGGACACTGTTTTTGCGTGTAACTAATTTTCACAATTTTAAAATGGTAAGTGCCTTGTATATATACTGTACACTGGAGATCAAAATTATCGAACAACCTACAATTTCCTAAACTTCAAGGTCACCGCTTCATTCTATTTGAAATTATCTACACAGAAGTAATTAAAGAACAGTTTTGTTAAGCATATAATTTAGGAGTCACATATATTTTGAAGCACAGAATAAAAAAACTTCAATGAGATTTGAAAAAGAACATTGATCAAAATTAGAGAACACTTTCAGATACCTCCCAGTTATTGGTTTTAACCACTTCAGCCCCGGAAGGATTTACCCCCTTCCTGACCAGAGCACTTTTTACAATTCGGCACTGCGTCGCTTTAACTGCTAATTGCGCGGTCATGCAATGGTGTACCCAAACGGAATTTGCGTCCTTTTCTTCCCACAAATAGAGCTTTCTTTTGATGGTATTTGATCACCTCTGCCGTTTTTATTTTTTGCGCTATACACGGAAAAAGACCGAAAATTTTGAAAAAAAATGATATTTTCTACTTTTTGTTCTAAAAAAAATCCAATAAACTCAATTTTAGTCATACATTTAGGCCAAAATGTATTCGGCCACATGTCTTTGGTAAAAAAAATGTCAATAAGCGTATATAAGCGTATATTTATTGGTTTGCGCAAAAGTTATAGCGTCTACAAACTAGGGTACATTTTCTGGAATTTACACAGCCTTTAATTTATGACTGCCTATGTCGTTTCTTGAGGTGCTAAAATGGCAGGGCAGTACAAAACCCCCACAAATGACCCCATTTTGGAAAGTAGACACCCCAAGGAATTTGCTGAGAGGCATGTTGAGCCCATTGAATATTCATTTTTTTTGTCCCAAGTGATTGAATAATGACAAAAAAAAAAAAAAAAAAAAATTACAAAAAGTTGTCACTAAATGATATATTGCTCACACAGGCCATGGGCATATGTGGAATTGCACCCCAAAATACATTTAGCTGCTTCTCCTGAGTACGGGGATACCACATGTGTTTTTTTTTGGGAGCCTAGCCGCGTACGGGGCCCCGAAAACCAATCACTGCCTTCAGGATTTCTAAGGGCGTACATTTTTGATTTTACTCCTCACTACCTATCACAGTTTTGAAGGCCATAAAATGCCCAGATGACATAAAACCCCCCCAAATTACCCCATTTTGGAAAGTAGACACCCCAAGCTATTTGCTTTGAGGCATGTTGAGTCCATGGAATGTTTTATATTTTGACACAAGTTGCGGGAAAGTGACAAATTTTTTTTTTTTTTTTTTTTTTTTTGCACAAAGTTGTCACTAAATGATATATTGCTCACACAGGCCATGGGCATATGTGGAATTGCACCCCAAAATACATTTAGCTGCTTCTCCTGAGTATGGGGATACCACATGTGTGGGACTTTTTGGGAGCCTAGCCGCGTACGGGACCCCGAAAACCAATCACTGCCTTCAGGAATTCTAAGGGCGTACATTTTTGATTTTACTCCTCACTGCCTATCACAGTTTCGGAGGCCATGGAATGCCCAGGTGGCACAAACCCCCCCCCAAATGACCCCATTTTGGAAAGTAGACACCCCAAGCTATTTGCTGAGAGGCATGGTGAGTATTTTGCAGCTCTCATTTGTTTTTGAAAATAAAGAAAGACGAGAAAAAAAAATTTTTTTTTTCTTTTTTCAATTTTCAAAACTTTGTGACAAAAAGTGAGGTCTGCAAAATACTCACTATACCTCTCATCAAATAGCTTGGGGTGTCTACTTTCCAAAATGGGGTCATTTGGGGTTTTTTTTTGCCACCTGGGCATTCCATGGCCTCCGAAACTGTGATAGGCAGTGAAGAGTGAAATCAAAAATTTACGGCCTTAGAAAGCCTGAAGGCGGTGCTTGGTTTTCGGGGTCCCGTACGCGGCTAGGCTCCCAAAAAGTCTCACACATGTGGTATCCCCGTACTCAGGAGAAGCAACAGAATGTATTTTGGGGTGTAATTTCACATATTTCCATGGCATGTTTGAGCAATATATCATTTAGTGACAACTTTGCGCAAAAAAAAATAAAAAAAATAAAAAATTGTCTCTTTCCCGCAACTTGTGTCACAATATAAAATATTCCATGGACTCAACATGACTCTCAGCAAATAGCTTGGGGTGTCTACTTTCCAAAATGGGGTCATTTGGGGGGGTTTTGAACTGTCCTGGCATTTTATGCACAACATCTAGAAGCTTATGTCACACATCACCCACTCTTCTAACCACTTGAAGACAAAGCCCTTTCTGACACTTATTGTTTACATAAAAAAATAATTTTTTTTTGCAAGAAAATTACTTTGAACCCCCAAACATTATATATTTTTTTAAAGCAAATGCCCTACAGATTAAAATGGTGGGTGTTTCATTTTTTTTTCTCACACAGTATTTGCGCCGCAATTTTTCAAACGCATTTTTTGGGGAAAAAACACACTTTTTTACATTTTAATGCACTAAAACACACTATATTGCCCAAATGTTTGATGAAATAAAAAAGATGATCTTAGGCCGAGTACATGGATACCAAACATGACATGCTTTAAAATTGCGCACAAACGTGCAGTGGCGACAAACTAAATACATTTTTAAAAGCCTTTAAAAGCCTTTACAGGTTACCACTTTAGATTTACAGAGGAGGTCTACTGCTAAACTTACTGCCCTCGATCTGACCTTCGCGGCGATACCTCACATGCATGGTGCAATTGCTGTTTACATTTGACGCCAGACCGACGCTTGCGTTCGCCTTAGCGCGAGAGCAGGGGGGACAGGGGTGCTTTTTTTTTTTTTTTTTTTTTTTTTTTTTTTTTCTTTATTATTATTATTTTTTTATCTTATTTTTAAACTGTTCCTTTCATTTTTTTTTTAAATCATTTTTATTGTTATCTCAGGGAATGTAAATATCCCCTATCATAGCAATAGGTAGTGACAGGTACTCTTTTTTGCAAAAATTGGGGTCTATTAGACCCTAGATTTCTCCTCTGCCCTCAAAGCATCTGACCACACCAAGATCGGTGTGATAAAATGCTTTCCCAATTTCCCAATGGCGCTATTTACATCCGGCGAAATCTAAGTCATAAAATGCTCGTAGCTTCCGGTTTCTTAGGCCATAGAGATGTTTGGAGCCACTCTGGTCTCTGATCAGCTCTATGGTCAGCTGGCTGAATCACCGGCTGCATTTTCAGGTTCCCTGTTGAGACAGGAGAGCCAGAGAAAAACACGGAAGACGGTGGGGGGGGGGGGGCATTCCCTCCCACTGCTTGTAAAAGCAGTCTAGAGGCTAATTAGCCGCTAGGATTGCTTTTACATGAAAGCCGACCGCTGGCTGAAAAGAATGATACCAAGATGATACCTAAACCTGCAGGCATCATTCTGGTATAACCATTCAAAGTCGTGAATGGCGTACCTGAAGACAAAAAAATGGTTAACAATAAAGCACAGTAAACGGTAAAGTATAAAAAATTGCATACCTGAAAAACAAACATGATAAAACATAATAACAATAAAACATTGCAGAATAGAATACAGTAAAAAAGAGCAGAACAATAGAGAGAGAGAATAGAGAGAGAAAGAACAATAAAACGACAACTATTTTTTTTTTATTTTATATTTTTGTATGTGTTTTTTTTTTTTTTTTTTTTTGTAACTAACTTTTATAACTGTACCCGGTTCCAGGTTCGGGTCTCTCAAAATGCGATGGCATCTTGGGAGACCCTGTGAAAGTGTGCCTAGTCTGTGGAATGCTGTACCCTACGCTAATAGTCAACTAGTGAATGGTAGCGTTCAAAACATTCACCAATGCAAAGACCAGGATTGTCAGGACAGGAGGGACAATAATAGCGGGTGTCACGCCTATATCCGCGCTTGCTGCAGACACAACATCTTTTTTGGGGGGGTTCGTTGGGTAGGGGTACTCGGGAGGACATAAAGAAAATGCCTCTCATGCAGCCGACTGCATTTGGTTGGGGATGTGAATGGGGGAAGTACGGGCGCTGCAGAAGCGGTGGGTTCCCAATTAGGATTGGCGAATGCAGCAGGAAGGGCACTATGGGCACGACGGGCCTGTGTTTGTCTTTTTGGTGGCAGCGGGACACTACTTGTGCTTGCCACCTCACCAGCTTGAACTGCACTTATGGGACTCGCCACGTCACCAAGTGTTACTGCAGTGCTGGTTTGACTACGACCGGGGTGTACTAGGCCGCTGGCGCTTGCCAGTTCACCAAAACGCTACCAAAAAATCTGTTAGCGATCGCAGGGATCAGGCCTGACTCTGCGAACGCTGCAGTTATGCGTTTAGTGTTCTGTAAGTGACAGTGATCGATCGATACTGCACTTGGGTGGGCTGGGCTGGGCTGGGCCGGGCGGAGGGGCAAAACGCAGGTGCTAGCAGGTATCTGGGCTGATCCCGCTAACACTGCGTTTGTGGGAACCCTAAACTGCTGGGGACGCTAGTATAGATCTGATCGGATCAGATATTGATCCGTTCAGATACTATACCACTAAGGGAGGCGTATGCTGCGTGCGTGGGTGTTAGCGGTACTGGCGCTAATCTGACGCTGCCTGGGGCTGGTGCTTGCCAGTTCACCAAAACGCTACCAAAAAAACTGTTAGTGATCGCAGGGATCAGGCGTGACTCTGCGAACGCTGCAGTTATGCGTTTAGTGTTTTGTAAGTGACAGTGATCGATTGATACTGCACTTGGGTGGGCTGGGCCGGGCGGACGGGAAAAACGCAGGTGCTAGCAGGTATCTGGGCTGATCCCGCTAACACTGCGTGTTTGGGAACCCTAAACTGCTGGGGACACTAGTATAGATCTGATCGGATCAGATATTGATCCGTTCAGATACTATACCACTAAGGGAGGTGTACGGTGCGTGCGTAGGTGTTAGCGCTACTGGCGCTAACCTGACGCTGCCTGGGGCTGGTGCTTGCCAGTTCACCAAAACGCTACCAAAAAAACTGTTAGCGATCGCAGGGATCAGGCCTGACTCTGCGTACGCTGCAGTTATGCGCTTAGTGTTTTGTAAGTGACAGTGATCGATCGATACTGCACTTGGGTGGGCTGGGCTGGGCCGGGCGGAGGGGCAAAACGCAGGTGCTAGCAGGTATCTGGGCTGATCCCGCTAACACTGCGTTTTCGGGAACCCTAAACTGCTGGGGACGCTAGTATAGATCTGATTGGATCAGATATTGATGCGTTCAGATACTATACCACTAAGGGAGGTGTATGCTGCGTGCGTGGGTGTTAGCGGTACTGGCGCTAATCTGACGCTGCCTGGGGCGACGCATATCACCGCCGGGCGATCAGGGGGCTAAACCTTTATTTGGTAATAAACGGCGGGTGCCCTGACACTATAAAAAATAAACGAACTAACCAGCGTCACCCGTAACAGTTATACGGTGATCAGTGGTGAAAGGGTTAACTAGGGGGCAATCAAGGGGTTAAAACATTTATCAGATAGTATAGGGGGGTCCCTGTCGCTATAAAACGCTGACGGCGAACCTAAATATTTATGTCCCTAACTAGCGTCACCAGCGACACTAATACAGCGATCAGAAAAATGATCGCTTAGTGACACTGGTGACGGAGGGTGATCAAGGGGTTAAAACTTTATTAGGGGGGGTTAGGAGGGTACCCTAGACCTAAAGGGGGCCTAACATTCACTGCCCTAACACACTAACTGTCACAAACTGACACCAATACAGTAATCAGAAAAAAAAAAAAAAAAAAAAAAAAAACCTGCTTTGTGTCAGTTTGTGACAGAGGGGGGGGGGGGGTGATTGGGGGGGGATCGGGGGGCGATCGGGGGGGGGGATCGGGGTGTAATGTGTGCCTGGCATGTTCTACTGTGTGTGTGTGTGTTGTGCACTCACATTCCAGTCTTCTCTCCTCGGCCCGGAACGGAAAATACCGAGCCGAGGAGAGATGACATCATTTCCTCTGCCTCTGTGTACAATACAGAGGCAGGGAAATGATCCCATTGGCTGGGAGCGATCGCGAGGGGGGGGCCACGAATGGATGGCCTCCCCCTCACCACCGATCGCCGGGGGACATTTGCCGACCGTCGCAGGCACCGGGGGGGGTCCGATCGGACCCCCCACCCGCGGGCAGGCAGGGACGTACAGGTAAGCCCTTTTGCCTGCCCGTGCCGCCCTGTCGACGTACATCTGTGTGCGGCGGTCGGCAAGTGGTTAATCTGGCACCTTGTGATAATTCCGTTAATTATTTGACAAGCCCTATTTAACTGGCAGCCTGACTTTCCAGTTTTCATTGCTGTTCTAAAGTGACTGAAACATTTCTGGCAGCAGGTTGTTCAGATGAAGGCCAAAGGGATGACTCTTTCAGCTATAGCAAAGGAAGTTTGTTGTTTCAAAACTGTGATTTCTAGAAAATTGCATCTTTACAACGTCACAAACTCATTAAAGTCCACAAAAAGGCTGGTTGTCCATGAAAGAAAAATGCAAGAGAGGACAGGATAATGCGGAGAATCTCAATGGGCATTTGAAAGAAATGAGGAGGTCGGAAGAGTGTTTCTCTAGATATAATGCCACATCCAATAATCTAAACACACACCATGCTGTTCTTTTCTTGTGCTCAATGGGCAATTGGCTTAATACTGCAGCTGTGATTGCTTGCCAGTTCAGCCCTGAACAGAGTAAGGATCTGTCTCATCATACAGTGTCTCATCATTTAAGAGAATTTGGACTGAAAGCCCACTCTGCAGTGACCAAACCTCTCATTAGCAGAAAGAATCAAAAGGCTAGACCAACCTTTGCTGAGGAGCATGTTGTGTGGACAGAGGAGAACTGGTCCAAAGTTCACTTTAGTGATGAAAGCAAGTTTATTTATTTGGGTCCGATGGGAAACATTTTGTTCGTCGTCACACTGGGGAAAGACTAAACCCAAAAATACACTATTGCTGTTGTGTTAAATAGAGAAGACGAATAAATAATGTGCAACACTGTTAGTAAAGTGCAAAAAAAGCAAGTATTGGGCAACTCTGCAAATAAATACATAAAATCTGTAAATGCATATAATCCCATGTCCAATCATCAGTGATTGGTGTGTATAGAAGCAAATATAATGTGCAGAAATAAAGTGTAAAATAGCTGAACCATGTGTTCAGGATGAATACTCCAACATTAAAATACAGTATACATGTCCTTTGTATCCATGGTGTATCCCTTCACCATTGGATGTGTGGGTCAATCATTTGCTGTGTCTTCACTTTTAAAACCGCTGTGACACCTCTGTGCTCTCTAGTCTCTCACCTCAGTACTGCTTTAGTTACAGCATGTAGTTGTTATCTCACTCTGGTGGTCCTTCTATCTCTGCTCGCCTCTAGGGGTCCTCTACTGTTCCTCTCTGGCTAGCAGATCTCTATGGTAAGTGTTGTCTTTTAGTGTCATCCGTAGTTATAAACAAATGTGATATAGACTTCCCATAGTGTTTAAAGTTTTTTAAAGTTTTATTAAGGTTAAAAACAGCTCTTACTCATATTTGGATTAGTCAAAAACACACATAATCCCCGAGTACTGAACTTGTACATGCGCTGATGTCACTTCTGGTATGCCTCCGCTCGCTCCCTACATGATACGTCACACACACGTGACTTCTTCAGGCAAAGCTATAGCTAGCAACACCTTAGTTAAGGAAAATTTAATATACTGTATTTTTATTTTTTTATTATTGTTTTTGAATGATACAATTCTTAAACTAAAGACATGAAAGATGGCCCACAGATGACCAATATGGCACTAGATAATCTAAATAGAGGGGCACTTGGAAATGATTAGTCATATTGCCAATATATGTATTTTTTGGAGACATTGTGCTGTGTAGAATCACTCATGACCGGTTCTCTTGAAGAAAAAAAGCCTATGAATGCTATGAAAAGTTAATTTTAAAATGTTGTAGGACTCCCGGAGCACATAAAACTATTTCAAAACATAGGACATTAATTTCTGTGACATAAGCATCATTTCAGACAAGTAATGTCATTCAATAAAGCTGGATGTGACTTGACTTATGACATAGTCTAGTGCTTCTTTAGTATGTGTGTTAGAACTGACTGTGTCCTCATCATGACTCATGTCTTCTTGTTCTGTAGCTTCTGGTGAAGTTTATAATCTGTGCTCGCTCTGTTGGATAACACAAACCGCGTGAAAACTTTTCCACCGCTGCTGTCAAAACTTCATTCTCACCTTGCTGTATCCACACCCTGGGAGATAGATTTTTGTCTTGCCCTAACGCAATAAGGAACTTTCCACAGGAGGAACAGATAAACAGAATACTTCATGTGGCTTTAAATTCAACTAGGCACAAATCTCCATTTAACTCGATCTGAGCTGGATTTTCACAACTAGAGCTTGTAGGCACACAATGTTTTTTTTTTTTTTGCCTTTTTTTCACGCCTTGTATACACAATCTCTCCCTGTTTTACTGACCATAATCCATTTTAGAATATTGTGATAATGTGTAAATCTGTATTACTCTACAGCTCAACTTTCTATGATGGGAACAAGGACACATTATAGCACATTGTGTGCAGCAAAGGACGCAACCCTACCACATTAAGTAGACCATGAAGAATTAGCCACTTCAATACCGGGCACTTTTACCCCTTTCCTGCCCAGGCCAATTTTCAGCTTTCAGCGCTGTCACACTTTAAATGACAATTGCGGGGTCATGGAACACTGTACCCATAATACATTTTTTAGAATTTTATTCACACAAATAGAGCTTTAATTTGGTGGTATTTAATTACAAGTGAGAAAAATTTGCTGCACACCAACATCCGTCCAATAGGTTTATTGAAAGACTGCCACCAGGACTAAAACAACGGACCAAGGGGTGACGACGTTTCACACATACATTGTGCAAACCCCAATGGGGTTTGTGAAATGTCATCACCCCTTGGTCCATTGTTTTAGTCCTGCTGGCAGTCTTTCAATAAACCTGTTGGACAGATGTTGGTGTGCAGCTAATTTTCTCACTTGGTCTACATGTTCACGGTTGCGAGCCGGAGCTAGCACTCAGCCCTCCCTTTTCGGTGGATTATATTACTTACCTGGAGCAGCAATATGTCTCATTTTTCCTGGTATTTAATTACCACTGGATTTTTTATTGTTTGCTAAATAAACGAAAAAAGACTGAAAATTGTGAAAACAAACACATTTTTATTAGTTTTTTTTATAAATTTTTGCAAATAAAAAAATGTTCTTCATAGATTTAATCCAGAGTGCATTCTGCTACATTTCCTTGGTGAAAATAACCCAAATTAGAGTATATTATTTAGTTTGTGAAAGTTATAGAGTCTACAGACTATGGTATACTGTATATCTGAAAAATGATCAATCCTGATGACTGATCTAATTTCTTGAGACTCGAAAATGCTAGGACAGTACAAATATGCCAAAAGTATACTTTTTTGAAATGTAGACAGTCCAAGGTATTTAGTAAGAGGCATGGCGAGTTTTTTGAAGTTGTAATTATTTTTTATACATTTTTGGAAAATTAAGACTTTTTTTTTTTACATACCGTCACCAGTGCAGTACAGGGTTATCATATAACTGGTGTGGTGGTAATAAGGGACACTCACTAGTGACAAAACGAAAAAAAAAATATGTTATCACTTTTTTTTCACAATTTTTTTTAACAAACTGTGAACAGAGCAATATAATGTTAATATAGTAACATTGTACTACTCTGGGAAAGTGATCAGGATTTTTTTTACACATTATGATTGCTTATAGCAGTGTATAGCAGTGTATTTCATTGTTATAAGCAAGCATTTTACGGAATGAAATTGATTCATTCAGTTTGTTTTGTTTTGATTAGCTGTGATTGGCAGTGGCGTCACTATGGGGGGTGCGGGGGGGGGGGCTAACTGCACCTGGGTGACACTCGCCAAAGGGTTGACACCAAGAAGCAGTTGTAGTGGGTGCTGTCGAGCCCCCCATCAGTAAAGTGGTGACAGTGGAATATTTTCCCCTGCTCCCTTTGCCAGAGAATTTGGCAGCGGTCCTGTGATAGCCTGGGGAGAGGTGAGCTGTGGGCTGTCCACATATCTCCCCCGCTCGCGCTCTCCCCATTCTCCTGTCAGCCAAATATGAAAGAACAGAGAGCAGCTCTAGTCTGGTTTGCCACGACACCGCCCAGCTTCCTGCTCACTCTGTTTCCCTCCCCATCATGGAACATGTAGTCCCAGAATTTTGACGGCCCCAGTGTTGTCCACAGACAGCAGGCTACAGCCCCCAGCATACATGCACTCTGCTGGGAGGAGAGGGAGAGCCTGGAACCCGGGGAAAAGCTGAGGAATTGAGTGCTACAGGAGAAGAGAAAAAAGAGAGGACTGTGCTGGGGGAAACCAGAGATGGAGCCACCCTGTGCCTGCAGCACCAGAGAGAGAGCCACGCTTTGCCCACACCACCAAAGAGAGCCACGCTGTGCTCGCACCACCAGAGAGAGTCACGCTGTACCACGCTGAGTTGGCCTTGGCAACCCAGAATGAGCGAACATGCAGCCGGAGTGATCACTGCTGCAGTTTTGCTGGGTCTGGTAAGAGGACCTGTTGGCCATTATCCATTACTTTTCCTAGGTACAGATCCATTAGGAACTGCCTAACCTGCTAACCTCCAGGCCTTACTGACCGCCACAACAAGCTGTAACTCTGGGCCTACAGCCTGAAACAAGGGGGGTGGGGGGGGGGGTGACACAATTTTTACTGCACCAGGTGACACCAACCCTAGTGACGCCACTGGTGATTGGCCAGAGTTAATCACATGGTACAGATGGCCTGTGATTGGCCCTGTCTGTATCATGTGATAACACTGACCATAGTTAGCAACACAATTGTACACAATGGATGGCACGAAAGGAAGCCATCCATTATTTAAAACTGTCATGTGACCTGCTGTGATTGGTCATGCAATCTGCTGCAGCGTGATCTGGGAGGACATCATATGACCTCAACCCAGATCGACGAAAGGCCCGCCTGGCTGTCATTTTGTTATAGGCCGGGCGGGAGCTGGTAATACACAAAAATAACTGGTTAAACCCTCAAGTGCTTTTTTTCACCACTATAAACAAATAATGTGTAGTGCCAATCTTAAATAAAGTGCAAAAAATCCATAAATGATAATAAATGTGCAAAAAACCCCAAAGTAAATTAGTTTCACAGTGATTCTGAAAGGTGAATAGTGAAATTATCAATCCATCGCCGTAACACATGTGTTGACTCTTCTAAAAGTGCTCAGGAGACCAACCACCAGCTCTTAGTGAATTTAAATCCAGTTAAAAGCACGCTTATACATTAAAAGTATTATACACTCACATAGAAAGCCACTGCTGACCTGGGATTGCGCAGCAGCATGAAGTCAGCACCAGAAATGGCTTCTGATGCATTTCGTCCAATAGGATGTTATCAAGGGGTCCTCTAGTGGTGATTTCAGCCATCTTTAAAGCGGAGCGCCGCCAAAATTTTTTTTTTTTAAAAGTCAGCAGCTACAAATACTGCAGCTGCTGACTTTTAAAACATGGACACTTACCTGTCCAGGGCGCCCGCGATGTCGGCACCCGAGGCCGAACCGTCTCTCCGTCCTCGGGTGCTGCCGCCTCCATCTTCGGTAAGGGAATCAGGAAGTGAAGCCGTGCGGCTTCACTTCCCGGTTCCCTACTGCGCATGCGCGAGTCGCGCAGCGCAATACGGATGGTCCCTGCTGCCTCTGGGACCCGTGTGTTTCCCAGCAGGCAGCGGGGAGGGAGCAGGAAGTGGCGTAAATAACCGCAGATTCTGCGGCTATCTATGTAATATACAGGTATCTGTACTCCCCTCCCCCCTGAAAGGTGCCAACTGTGTCACCGGAGGGGGGGAGGAATCTGATGAGTGGAAGTTCCACTTTTGGGTGGAACTCCACTTTAAGTAGCCTTGCCTAGTCCACCCAGTCACAGGTGTAAAATAATATGGCTATAGTGCCAAAGCTGGAAATGGTGATTCAACCATTTTTGAGTAGACCCAAAAGGATCTCCAGACAGATTATTAAAATAAAGAAATGTTTGAGATTAATTCAACAAACCACCATTAAGTTACTCATAATGCTCCAGACTGCATATATATACAAGATTCTGCAAAAAAACAAAACACTATGGGTGGGTGTCCACGGAAAGTGTAATAAACAATCAGTATATATTAAAATATATACAGTACATATAATGTATCTAATAATAAAATATAACAGCAAAATACTGTGATAGTTGAATGACAAATAACTGAAAGATTAATAAGAGGAATAATGACAAAGAACTTCCTACATCTGATATTGCATCTTAAAGGGGACTTTCAACAAAAAAGATGAATAAAAACAACATATATGAGGTAGATATAAATCCCATAAAATCCAGGAAGATAATGGGCCTAGTATAACAAGCACAAAAAGGGAAAAACAGCTAAATGTACTATAACATGAAAAAAAGGCCATATAAAAAATTGAAAATCAATCATGTAAAGCATCTAAATAGGCTGAAAAATGAAAAAACATTCCATCAAAAACAGAAAGAAGAAAATCATAAAGGGGGCCTCTAACCAAAAATAAAAATAATATAAGACAATTAAAAAGGGGATATCATATTCTAACCTAAAGAGGGTCTCTACCAAAAACATGTTATTAATATAATAAAAAACACTACTTTCCTTTTATACAGCTTTTTCAAAATAACACATTGAATAATTTAGAGGCTGGATAAAATGTTTAGTGCAATAAACATTTATATGACACATTCTTTTCTCAAAATTATTTATATTTTAAGAGAAAGCATTACAGAATACAAGCAATATATCACACAGAACTGTCAGGTAGTGTGTGAGTCAGCGCCCACTGGCAGCTATAAGGTGGATCATAAGGGATCAATAACAGGGAGGGGGGGGGGACAACAAGATACACACAAAATTAATTAATAAGAATTAGTCCATACAGTCCATAGTAGTAAGGGATATCAAGGAGAAGTCCACAGGACGGATGGATACACAGGTGGATGGGGATTACACACACAGTCACCGGCAGCTCCTCAGCGACAGAATAAATCACATGCTCATCATAGAGTACATAAAGGTATTGTATATAAATAGTGAGACAACATAAAATATATTGGAGTCATGCCCCGTACACACGGTCGGATTTTCCGACGGAAAATGTGTGATAGGACCTTATTGTCGGAAATTCCGACCGTGTGTATGCTCCATCACACATTTTCCATCGGATTTTCCAACACACAAAGTTTGAGAGCAGGCTATAAAATTTTCCGACAACAAAATCCGTTGTCGGAATTTCCGATCCTGTGTACACAAATCCGATGCACAAAGTGCCACGCATGCTCAAAATAAATAAAGAGATGAAAGCTATTGGCTACTGCCCCGTTTAGAGTCCCGACGTACGTGTTTTTCGTCACCGAGTTCAGAACGATCGGATTTTCCGACAACTTTGTGTGACCGTGTGTATGCAAGACAAGTTTGAGCCAACATCCCAGGATTTTGTTGTCGGAATGTCCGATCAATGTCCGACCGTGTGTACGGGGCAATAGAATATTTGAGTTAATATCTTAATGTCAAATTTCATCATTTAAGTTAGCTGGTATGGTGATAAATTAATTTGTAATCATATTTTAATGGATAGATGGAAAGCAAATGTTGGAATAAGACTCACATCTATAGTAATACCACCTAAAATATCAATGTATACCTTCTGTTTAAAGCTTCCTAGAGTACATTACACTTTTTTTTTCCAAATAGGTATACATCAGGTCAAAAGGGAAAGAGGAGGAAAAGATGAGTAGAAAAAAGGGACAGAGCGATTAGGTCCCACAAAAAGGACAGTTCCTTAAAATGAGGAACAGCAGAAGGCTGTGTTTTACCACCAATGAGGGGGAAAAGCGTCTGGCCTAATGTACCTAATTATCCAGCCTTGAACCCTAATATTGCCATTGGTTAATTAAGTATTTAGCAAATGGAAAATTGACATAATCAGCCTTATTCACAAAGGTGGTGTAAAGAACAGTTAGGATCTGTAAAGCACAGTCATCCATGGCAACCAAATAGAAGTCCATCTGTAAATGCTCAGGCTGTGGTAAACAATTGGGTTTATTCAACAATTTTAAAAATGTAATTGTTATAAATGTGCAGACTAAAATATTTGGATTTACCACCATTAATGGCTTTAGGTTGAATGCACACATATAAAACCACAGAAGCATAAAAGAGTGACCACATCAAAGTAACCAAGTGAGTCATTTCTTTTCAGAAAAGATATGATGTTTGGGGGTTTTAAGTGTATTTTCATGTAAAAAATGTGCATTTGAGCATGAGGGCGGAAAATTAAAAATTGGGCAGTAAAGGGGTTAAAGTGAGATCGAACCATACACATCTAATACTTAATGATCCTGTAATCTATTTTGCATTAAATTGTTTCTTACTGTGTTTTTCAGCCTCTCTGTAATGTCCTCCGTGATCACCTGAAACTCTCCATTTCACCCTCATTTGTTTGAAAAGGGCAGTGCACTCCTCTATGCGCAATACAAATCAAATCGTTACGTAATGGGTGACCCCGCCCCCCTCTGACGTCATGGGAATGCCACAGGGATGTCCCGTCAAGTCCGCGTGCGTCAGAGGGGGGCGGGGTCACCGGGTGGCCCCGCCCTCCATTATTTAGGAACCGCCAGAAGACGAGAAGCGTCACACAGCGGGAGCCTCCCATCATGATGGATGTGGAGCTTCCTGAGAAGAAGAAGGTAAGAAGACGCTGTCAAGGAAGATGCCGGACGAGAACACCGGAGGAAGAACCGGAAGAACCAGAATAAGAAGAAGATGGAGGAAGAAACCAAAGGAAGATAGAACAAAGAAGATAGAAGAAAGAAGAAGCATTTAAATAAAGGAATTGTCAAAACTGTCTCTTATCATTTTTAACATTTTTGACACTTTTTTTGTGAAATGATAGGTACCCCCTTACCATTTCACACGGGGGGAGGGCTGGGATCTGGGGGTCCCCTTGTTAAAGGGGGCTTCCAAATTTCGATAAGCCCCCGCCCGCAGACCCCCACAACCCCTGGGCAAGGGTTGTGGGGATGAGGCCCTTGTCCCCATCAACAAGGGGACAAGGTGTTTTGGGGGGCTACCCCAAAGCACCCTCCCAATGTTGAGGGCATGTGGCCTGGTACGGTTCAGAGGGGGCACTCTCTCATCCCCCCTCTTTTCCTGCGGCCTGCCAGGTTGCGTGCTCGGATAATGGTCTGGTATGGATCTTTGCATATAAGCCTTTAAAATTAGCACTTTTGATTATTCATGTTCGTGGTGTTCGCATGTTTGAACAAATTTTTTGCCTGTTCGCATGTTCTGGTGGGGGGGGGTGTTCGGTTCATCCCTAGTCCATAGTCCTTAGTCCACCCTAGGAGTGAACAAGAGAGGGTGACTCTGTTCCTACATACAGTGGGAGCATGGCGAACAAATGTAACCACCCTCTAACAGAAAGTCGGATCATAGCAGCAAAAGAGGAATTTGGAGATTTGGAGGAGGCTGGGAGCAATAGATGGGAATTTTTTGAGTTAAGAATTTATACTTGAATAGATTTTGTTAAGACAGAGTGTCACTTGGAGCTAATGGACTGAAGCCTCTATTTCACATTTGGTGCCCCAAAAAAATGAGGTCCAGGTATCTGGGGTTGATATTGTGGAATGTACTTGTCCTGACTCAGTGAAACATTGTAATAAGGTTGGGGACAGTTTTGAAATCAATTAAAACCATATCAAATATTCAATGAAGAAAAGGAGATTTACCAACAGATTGTGGATCACAGGAGCTGATCATGCAAAGTGGCAGTAATGTGAATTTGTAATTGCTCATGCATCTGGATTCATACTCTGTGAGTGATTTCATTTAACCTTTTCAAGAAATGATTTAGTTACAGGACAGTAAATCTTCCTGTAGAAAGAACAGGGCACATCCTTTAAGTTGAACGTTTAGTATTGTGAGCAGACAAGCTAACAGGTACTTCTTGAATTTTATGTCTTCAACTTTGGAAATTCCCGCCTTACATGCTTATGTACATGCTTAAATGTTTATATCCCTACGTCAAATGTGACTCTGTTAACCTGTAATACACCACAACTTATTTATAAGTTCAAAGAACATCATAAAAGGCAACTATACAGTACTGTGCAAAAGTTTTAGGCAGGTGTGAAAAAACTTTTAGAAAGAAGTGTTAATAGTTTATTTTTATCACTTAACAAAATGGAAATTAAATGAATAAAAAAGAAATCCAAATTAAATCAATATTTGGTGTGACCACCCTTTGCCTTTAAAACTGCATCAATTCTTCTAGGTACACTTGCACACAGTTTTTGAAGGAACTCAGCGGGTAGGTTATTCCAAACACCTTGGAGATGTAACCACATATTTTCTGTGGATGTAGGCTGCCTGAAATCCTTCTGTCTTCATGGAATCTCAGACAGACTCCATGATTTTGAGATCAGGGCTCTATAGGGGCTAAACCTTAACTTCCAGGACTCCTTGTTATTCTTTACGCTGAAGATAGTTACTAATGAAGTTGGCTGTATGTTTGGTGTCATTGTCCTGCTGCAGATTACATTTGGGAACAATCACACACCTCCCTGATGGTATTGCAGATTGATAAATATCTGCCTGTATTTCTCAACATTGAGGACACCATTGATCCTGACCAAATCTCCAACTCCATTTGTAGAAATGCAGACCCAAACTTGCTAGGAACCCCCACCATGTTTCACTTTTGCCTGCAAACACTCATTATTGTACCGCTCTCCAGCCCTTCGGTGAACAAACTGCCAGGCAAATATGTCAACTTTTGACTCATCAGTAAAGAATACCTGCTGCCTTTTTGTCTGCACTCCAGTTCCTATGTTTTCATGCATAATTGTGTCGCTCAGCCTTGGTATGGTTGGTTTTTGGCTGTATTTCCTCCATCAAGACCACTTCGGGCCAGACTTCTGGGGACAGTAGATAGATGTACCTGGGTTCCACTGGTTTCTGACATCTGATGCATTAAGTTTCCTTGGTCAACCTCTGCCTCTATGGACCTCAACATTGCCCGATCAATGGTGTCCTCAATGCTGAAGAATGCAGGCAGATATTTATCCATCATGCCATACCATCAGGGAGGCATGTGATTGGCCCCAAATTTATCATGTAGCAAGACAACAGCCTCAAACATACTGTACACCCAATGTCATTAAGAACTATTTTCAGTGTAAAGAAGAACAAGGAGTCCTGGAAGTGATGGTTTGCCCCCCACAGAGCCCTGATCTAAACATCATCAAGTCTGTCTGGGATTGCATGAAGAGACATAAAGATTTGAGGCAGCCTTCATCCACATTATCCAAGATGTTTGTCCCTTCAAAAACTGTGTGCAAGTGTACCTAGAAAAATTGATGCTGGTTTGAAACCAAAGGGCGGTCACACCAAATATTTATTTGATTTAGATTTTTCTTTTGTTCACTCACTTGGCATTTTGTATAGTGATCGCTCAATTTGCATTTTGTAAATCGATAAAAATAAACAATTCAATTTATTTTTTTGAAAGCCTTCTTACTTTTTTCACACCTGCCTAAAACGTTCACAGTATTGTAAAATGTAAAGAGGGAGATAAATCTCACTCTAAGGTGTGGTGGGACTTTAAAGGGAGATGATGTGTCTGTTGAATATAAGCAGTATCACAATAATTAATATAAAAATATACAAGTTTTATTGAGAATATATAAAGTATACAATAAAAAAGTTACAATCCAGCAAGATTTTACGACCGTACAGAGATATTGAAATCACTTGTAGTCAGGCAACATGTTTTGCATATCTTTGCTTCATCAGGGCATTACAAGCATCACAGATTTCATCTAAATTATGTACTAAAATATACATCATTAATATGGTCGTAATTATCAAATGCATTTTATGGTTAAGAGTACAAAATAAATACATACAAAAAATAATAATTGAGCTTACCTGGTCTGTAATAGTCATGAGGACTGCTGAATATACACCATAACCAACCAAAACGCTTCCCTATGAGTCACCCGGCACCTAAAGACCCATGGATGCCAGGTCCAAATGTGCCGTGCCAGTGGGGGAACCGGACCGTGTTCAAGGGGTTGGTAATCTAAAAAAGGGGGAGTTTATAATGATAGACATCATATTGATCATTTATAATAATGGGGTATAGAGTCTAATATATCTAAGGGCAATTCCTAATAACGGAACCCCTCTATTGTTTAAACATAATGGTATGTTTAAGGTTGACCTAGATGGGTCAACCTTAATTGCCTGTAATAACAATAGTTACTAGATAAATAAACTAAATAATAACAACAAATAGGAATATGATAGGTACAAGAAAATGAATCCAGGGAAGGCCATAAAATAAGAACTCATATACGTGACTTGAAATGGTGTGGGCTGAGAATATTATTAATATCATTTTAAGTGCCAAATATATTGGTAGATCATAGTTTTAGGCAGTATGTATTTAAACGCAAGGGGATAAATGCAGTCCCACAGCAAAGTAAAATACAAACAGATACTGCCATATTTTGTAATTCAACCCACAAACACATGTAATAAGGTGGCAACATATCGGAACTTACCTTGTGGTAAAATATATGAGTCTGACCAAATACTGCAAAAAGTGTGGCAGCAGTGCGGGAGCTCCGGCCCCACTGTGCAGTGCGGGGTGTGTCTGTCAGAGACCAAACCAGAACTGCCATCTTATAATGACACGGTCCTACCGGAAGTGAAAGGTCGGATACGACCTCTGGCGTCACTACCGGTCCGGACGTCCCTGCTGAGATGTGCGCGCACTGCGAAGGAATGTGAGCACGCATTCCCCATCTCCCGCTCGAGCGGGGATGGCATATGCGGGCGGAAAGGGAGGATTCCACCCTCTTGTGCAGGGTCATCCAAATTCCCCTACCATTGGCTGACAGGACCGAGTGAGGCAAACAGGAGTGCTAGTATGAGGGAATCAGCAGCCCCCGGAAGTACAGCCAGACCTAATTATTATGAGAAATAATCAAACAATAATGATGATAGCTATACAGAATATTACAAAAAACAACTATATTCACCCATACTATATCCTAAATCAAATATGAAGGGACAAGGGTGTGAACATGCACATGTATAGAGTTCCTTTTTAACTATAGAAATTGAAAAAAAAAAAGAGAGGGAGGGAAGGAACAGAATGGGAAAGAGGAATATGATATAAATTATAAAAAAAGGTTTATATGATAATGCCGTGTTGAGGCCAGGTGGATAAGTAGCTTTTTGGTTAAAAATCCATTTGGCCTCTTTTTGAAGAATTTTATTATCTAAATTGCCACCTCTTTCCATGTCTGGGATGACTTCCAATGCAGCGAAGGAAATGTAGGTGGGGTCAAAACTATTATGTAAGTCCACGTGTTTACATATGGGAGTATAGATAATAGATAAAGGTAATATAGATGATCCTGGATGCGTTTAGCAAATGGGCGTTTGGTTTTTCCCAATATAAAATGCACCGCAGCGGCACATGGCAAGATAAACAATGCCGGTGGTGCAGCAGTCAGCAAAACCTTTGAGTTTATGGAAGCCCCCTCTGGGGAGGGGGCAACCTATGCCTTCCCTGATCCATGGGCAGTATTCGCAATGCTCACAGTGGAAAGTGCCACTGCCCCCTATTGCTCCCAGTACGGGAGCCAAAGAGGGGAGGTGGCTGTGCACTAATCCATCTCTAATGGAACGGGATCTCCTGTATGTAATTTGTGGTACTGAGGCCACATATTTGGAGATAATGGGATCCTCTGCAAGGAAATGCCAGTTATTGCTAATGAGTTTACGAAAGATGTCTTGGTGTGCAGTGTGTGTCGTAATGAGTTTGGTAGTAGCACAGGTGTCGCAAACCTTATTTTGGAAAATGAGTGATTCTCGTTTGTTTTGTTTGGCTCGCTTGTATGCCTTTTTCAGAACTTTTTTGCTATATCCTCTTTGAATTAATTTGAGATCTAAAGCTCTTGCTTCTAGTTCAAAATCCTCATCCCTTGTACAGTTTCATCGCAACCTTAGGTAGTGACTGAAGGGTATGCTGTGAACGAGACGACGAGGATGCGAACTAGAGTATATCGAGAAGAAGACTGTGGCGGAGGTATATCGAGGTGCCGTCATCTGAAAATAAGGTATGCTCCCACCCTCCAGGTACAGGCTAGGATATGATGGGGCACAGGAGGTCCCCATCGCAACTCCCTGTACCTGGAGGTAGGTGGAGCCGTTGAACAAAAATATGTTGGTGGTTAGAATATGTTCCAACAAAGTAGTGATGAATTGGCCCATTTCCCAGTTGTTAGTGTCCTGTTCTTTAAGAAATGTGGAAACTACTGCTATGCCTTGGGCATGCGAGATACTAGAGTAGAGCGCCTCAAAATCAATGGCTGCTAATATTGCTCCTGATGGTGAAGTCCCTCCAGACTCTCAATAACTCCAAAGTATCCTTAAGGTAAGAGGGCAAGCTCATGACATAGGGACGAAGATAGCTATCCACAAATTGACTAGCAGTTGCAGTATGGCAGCCTATTCCCGATACTATGGGGCGTCCGGGAGGGTTTGTAATACTTTTATGGACTTTTGGTATTGAATAAAATGTTGGGGTCACAGGCCATTTGACTTCAAGATACTCACGTGTGTCATTATCGATCAGGCCTTTATGGTGTGCCTGGTTGATAATTGGAAAGATATTGGGATCTAGCTTCTGTTAATTTCTCAGGTGGAACTAGCTGGTACCAGTACTTATTGTCAAGGATTTTATAGCACGTACTAATGTATGCACTTTTAATCATCACTACTACGTTGCCTCCTTTATCTGATGGCTTGATGATGACATCCTCATTTTGCATGATATTGGTGAATGCTGTTGTGCTGGTGACAAATTACTTGTCACGTGTTTAGGAAACTGGTAAGAAGAAAGATTCACAACATCTAATCCCAGCTCAGAGTAGTCTGCTTGATAATGAACGGATCCATCTTTCCCGTTCGTTGTGTCATTGGTGTAGCTGGGGGGTTGGCGATGGTGCCTAAAGGGGCCGTGCCTGAGTTAAAATTATGTGATGGATTGATTTTAGGTATCGCACCTGGGTCTCGTGGAGGTGGTGGTTCATTATCCCTTTCATCTGGGAACATTAACAGAGGGGTAGTGGCTCCTGAGAAAGAGTTACCCTGGGCTCCCTCCATTAGTTCTGAGTATGAATTGTTAGGTGGATGTCTAGACGGGGAGACGATGCGTTTTCTATATGTGCCTCCTTGGGGCTGATGGTCATTGGAATTGTCACGTTTGGGTAAACGTCCCTTGCCGTGTGAGCCTCGTGTAGATTTAGTAGTGGGTTTTTGAGAGGAGACAGATGATGATGATATCGATATCTCAGAGTCTGATTTATAAGGTGTCGTAAAATTAATATTTGATCGATGTGATCTACTTCGTCTGTTATTGTGGCTTCTCTGCCATTTATATGCGTATCCGCCTGATAATGCTAGTTTATCTTTATAAAATGTATTATCTTTCTTGGTAACAATGTTTTTATTGTAATTTTCTAGATGCTGTAGTAGATCCCGTTCTCTTTTTTTGAACTCAGTACTCGTGGAAGGTTGACCACTACTTATTCTGAGTGTTTCAATTTCTCTGTCCAGTTCCATCAGTTCTTTGCTATATTTATCTTTCAGCATTGTAATCATATGTGCTGAGCATTTATTAAGATTTTGTTCCCATTCTTCCTTGAAAGGTGCATCTGTTACCTCAAAGGAAGGAAAGATTTGTATTCCAAGTCCCTGAGGACTAATCTTTTCTTTTAAATATCGATCAAGGAAACGAACATGCCACCCCAGATTGGATTTTTTCTCCATAAGCCTTTTAAGCTTCAAAAAGAAAACATCAAGACCTACTTCAGTTTGTGCTTGAGGAGTGCAAGTACTTTGAATATTATCCATAAATTGATCCCAACCAGGTCCTGAAAATTGCGACATTGTAGAAAAGTTGTAGAGAATTGCGAAATTGTGTCAATACCAATCCCAAATGGGGGGAGGGGGGTGAGGATGGAGAGAAAAACACTAGTAGATGCAAGGCCTATAGATAATAGAGAGAAAGGTTATCCTATACATGTAGCCATATACCAAACCAAGTATATTGAGGGAAATACCCCCAAGAAGAATATTTAAAATTACTTAAATCTAAATACAACTTATTCATGGAAAGTCCAAATCAAGCAGCAAAGGGTTTTCCACCCATATGAAATACAATATATATAGAAGTGATTGGACTAAAACCAGAAAACAGAGACAGGACTCCCAATCCCTAAACGTATAGGAAAATGTAAAGAGGGAGATAAATCTCACTCTAAGGAGTGGTGGGACTTTAAAGGGAGATGATGTGTCTGTTGAATATAAGTAGTATCACAATAATTAATATAAAAATATACAAGTTTTATTGAGAATATATAATTATACAATAAAAAAGTTACAATCCAGCAAGATTTTACGACCGTACAGAGATATTGAAATCACTTGTAGTCAGCCAACATTTTTCACATATCTTTGCTTCATCAGGGCATTACAAGCATCACAGATTTCATCTAAATTATGTACAAAAATATACAGTATTAATATGGTCGTAATTATCAAATGCATTTAACAAGATAATATTTTATGGTTAAGAGTACAAAATAGATACATACAAAAAATAATAATTGAGCTTACCTGGTCTGTTATAGTCACGAGGACTGCTGAATATACACCATAACCAACCAAAATGCTTCCCTATGACCTAAAGACTCATGGATACCAGGTCCAAATGGGCCGTGCCAGTGGGGGAACCGGATCGTGTTCAAGGGGTTGGTAATCTAAAAAAGGGGGAGTTTATAATGATAGTCATCATATTGATCATTTATAATAATGGGGTATAGAGTCTTAATTCAAAGAGGATATAGCAAAAAAGTTCTGAAAAAGGAATACCAGCGAGCCAAACAAAATAAACGAGAATCACTCATTTTCCAAAATAAGGTTTGCGACACCTGTGCTACTACCAAACTCATTACGACACACACTGCACACCAAGACATCTTTCGTAAACTCATTAGCAATAACTGGCATTTCCTTTCAGAGGATCCCATTATCTCCAAATATGTGGCCTCAGTACCACAAATTACATACAGGAGATCCCGTTCCATTAGAGATGGATTAGTGCACAGCCACCTCCCCTCTTTGGCTCCCGTACTGGGAGCAATAGGGGGCAGTGGCACTTTCCCCATATATTTTACCACAAGGTAAGTTCCGATATGTTGCCACCTTATTACATGTGTTTGTGGGTTGAATTACCCACAATATGGCACTATCTGTTTTTATTTTACTTTGCTGTGGGACTGCATTTATCCCCTTGCGTTTAAATACATACTGCCTAAAACTATGATCTACCAATATATTTGGCACTTAAAATGATATTAATAATATTCTCAGCCCACACCATTTCAAGTCACGTATATGAGTTCTTATTTTATGGCCTTCCCTGGATTAATTTTCCTGTACCTATGATATTCCTATTTGTTGTTATTATTTAGTTTATTTATCTAGTAACTATTGTTATCACAGGCAATTAAAGTTGACCCATCTAGGTCAACCTTAAACATACCATTATGTTTAAACAATAGAGGAGTCCCATTATTAGGAATTGCCCTTAGATATATTAGACTCTATACCCCATTATTATAAATGATCAATATGATGACTATCATTATAAACTCCCCCTTTTTTAGATTACCAATCCCTTGAACACGGTCCGGTTCCCCCACTGGCACAGCCCATTTGGACCTGGCATCCATGGGTCTTTAGGTGCCGGGTGACTCATAGGGAAGCGTTTTGTTGGTTATGGTGTATATTCAGCAGTCCTCATGACTATTACAGACCAGGTAAGCTCAATTATTATTTTTTGTATGTATCTATTTTGTACTCCTAACCATAAAATATTATCTTGTTAAATGCATTTGATAATTACGACCATATTATTGATGTATATTTTAGTACATAATTTAGATGAAATCTGTGATGCTTGTAATGCCCTGATGAAGCAAAGATATGCAAAACATGTTGGCTGACTACAAATGATTTCAATATCTATGTACGGTCGTAAAATCTTGCTGGATTGTAACTTTTTTATTGTATACTTTATATATTCTCAATAAAACTTGTATATTTTTATATTAATTATTGTGATACTGCTTAGATTCAACAGACACATCATCTCCCTTTAAAGTCCCACCACTCCTTAGAGTGAGATTTATCTCCCTCTTTACATTTTCCTATGCATTTTGGGATTGGGAGTCCTGTCTCCGTTTTCTGGTTTTAGTCCAATCACTTCTATATGAATTGAAGTTCACAGTATTGTATACTAAGGCTTTTATAGGGAACAAAAACATTTACTGTGTTTACTTTTTTCTAATGTCCTTTTTACAAATCTCACTGGCTTCTTCAGGTTACAGAAGTCACTGACCTTAGAATGTACAGCTACCAGGGCCTAGCCACCCACCCACTTCCAAATAATGGTATCATTTGCTAAAGCCTACAATACTGCAACCCTACCCTTCCTCCTGATCATTTTATTCCAACTGAATCAAAGCAATTGAATATAGACATGTGCAATTTGTTTAGTTCTGAATTCGTTTTTTAACAAATTTAGACAAATTTGTTCATTCGGAAATATCCGAATTCCCGAATTGTGGAATTTCTGAATTTTTCTGAATCTTATTTTCGGATTTACAAATTTACAAATTTCGAATTTCCAAATTTCCCAACTTCCGAATTTCCGAATTGGAATTTTTGAATTTCCGAATTCTGAATTTATGAATTTTCAAATTTATGAATTTTCTAATTTACGAAAAAAACAAATGAAACGAAAGTTTAAACAAACAAATTTTTCGGCAGTGCACATGTCTAATTGAATCCACCCTTGATCTCACCCCCATCTCCCATTTTGCAATTCATTGCAAAATTCAAAATTCAAAATTTTAAGGCAAATTCAATGCATGTTGATAGTAGCTGGAGTGCCATGGCTGGAGACCTCATCAATCACTGCGTGGGAGATCGAAACTGTTGCTGTGCTGCCTGTCTACCGTGGAAACTGTCTGGCTACCAAACAAAGATCTGCAACATCTAGAAGGTGAGAGGACTAAAAAGAACTGAAGGAATGGAAGATAATGATTGTGTACAGTGGGATGCTTGAAGACACCTCCCTTTAAAAGCTCTACACACTTTTTAACACGCGTTACAGCACCATACATTGATGGATGGGAGTAAATGCAGTGCCATTCATTTTGAATGGCAACACAACACACATATCCAACGCACCACAATTTACTTACATTTGAACTCACTGCCGCACATAGATGTGAACCATTTGTGCATTGTGCTGGTCTGTGCTGGGCCACATTTCAAAGGTTAAATAATACTTTGTCACTCTAGCAACTGTGTCATTGCACTACACCACGTGAGCACACTGTTTAGCACTTACTGTGTCACTACTCTTGCAAAAAAGGTTAAGTGGGCATAAAATGGTGGCCAGCCAGCCACCGATTATCTCTACTGACTGACCAATTGTAGACCTAAACTACATGGGTGATTTTGCCACCAAAAATTGCCTGTGATGGGTTGTGAATTCTCCTCGTCAATATGTAATATTCCCATATCTCACTTTCCTGGAATAGGCAAGAATGATAGGAAAAGGGGAAGGCGGTTTAAATTCCCCTCTTCCTCATTGGAGAGCAGCAGGATTAGGCAGTTTCAATTTCCCCCTGGGAGCTCTGCTCTCAGGGGGACCTTCTGTACTCACGTGGCTTGGGAGAGGTCCCAGATAACCTCTCCTAGGGTCTTGTGTATTAGCCCGGAAAAATCCGGTTAAACCTGGATTTATCTGACCCATAAAAGGGCTATATAAAGGGGGTTCCATTCAGTCAGGCTCAATTACCGCAGAAGACGTAGCTGTGGTGTTCTAGGAGGTATCCTCCACTGAACAAACAGTGTCCTCTATGGCCAGAAGATGAGCCTGATGCGGCGGCTAATAGAACGGGTGGGAGAAGGAGGAGAAGCCTGGATTTGGCAGTGCCTGGACCTACCTAGATCGGTGGGTCAAGAGGCTCCAGTGGGAGCCACAACAGCCGCCGAAGAAGCCTGGATCTCAGGGGCCAAAGTTAACTGACCGCAAGAGAAACCTCCATCTGGGAGCCCGCGCCGTAACAAGAAGAAGAACTGGCGGATCTTCAGGAAGAGGTTTCGTGTGGGAGGAGAAGAGGAGGCACCAACCCTGCCCTGATGAGTAAAACAGCAAAGAGGAGGCACATCCCGCGCCAAAAACACTCCCCCTCAGTGCCTCGTTAGTTGGAGAATGGAAGGAGAAGGCAGGCTTCTCCAGATCCTGTATGAGTTACAGGAGGCAGGGTTAGAGGCGTGGCCAACATCGGGTCAAAAGGCGTGGCGCAATCCTCAGCCATGGAGGCGGAACCAGAGGCGGGTCAGCCAGCTTTCAAAGGGACAGAGCTGCAACACAGAGGCTGCCTTCTGCAGCCGAAGAATCTCCATGGCAACAAAGGTCACCGTCGGACACCAGAGCGGGGACAGTCTCCATGGCTGCTAGCGGCTCGGTGCCGTTAATACAAGATACAAGCATGGCTTCGCCTGCTCCCCACCCTCAGCAACAAGGAGCTAGTGAGTCATCTTCGTTGTCTGTTTTATCTAATATAGCTGAGCTATTGGCTAAGCTGGCTAGAGATATGCAGCCAGGTGCTAGCCAAGCTCAGGCTATGCCACATTATGCTGACCAGACAAATGATCTGTTATAGGAGTATGGTCGCCATCTAGTGGTATATGGGCTAATGGTGTCCAGACTGCTCAAGTTAATTTTGATACTGGTATTCCTTCCTTATATCAAACAGCAAAAATGCCAGAAACGTGTTTGAAAGAATCTCTTTCTTGTGAAATAGCTCCATTAGGTTTTCACCTTTCTAATTTAGTTAAAGAAAAAATTTGGCGAGGAGAGTTTATGAATATTTTGTCTCTATTACCGTCTGCAAAAGATTTAGTTAGTAAATCTGACAGAAAAGAGGATGAGGATAGAAGGAGACATATACCTAAGTCTTTTAACAACTGGTTGCAGGCTTTTTGAATTTTTGCAGGAATTTTGTGTGAAAAATATCCGGAAAAAAGTGTTAGTCTTTTTCAGCATTTAGACATTTAAGCTTTCAAGAATTTCGGAGGTTCTGCATGGTATAGTTGTGATGAAGCTTTTCATCAAAAACTATCGGTACATCCTAACTTGAAATGGGGAGTAAAGGACGTTGGCTTATGGCATCTAGGTCAAAACGCATCGGGGCTTATATATCATATAATACCATGTAATGTAATGATGTGTCGAATTTGTTTTTTGCCGTTTTATGGAATATGAACTTTATCATTGGATCAGACTCTATATGTATACACTGTATTCAATCAAATGATTTTATTGGACATCTTGTTAATAAATTGTCTTTTCAATACCATCTAGAAATAATCTCTGTGATGTTGTACATTGCTGTTTTAAAGCCCCACTGGGGAACAAACCTTTTTTTAGAAAACCTTTCTCGGGGTGCGCAGCTCCTTTGGTCTTTTTCATATGTGTCTTTCCCATTTGCATTTTCTTCTGGGTGGTTAAACACCCCTTCCCCGCTATGACACATTAGAGATCCAAACAGGAGCTGTGTGTTTTTTGCCATTTTCAAATTCCTGCATTTGACAATTTTTTTAGATATTTTTTGAAAAGAAAAGACATTTTCTAAAAGGTTGTCTAATAGGTAAACCCAAGTTTGGGATGACATACCCATTCCCTTTTGAGGAACTGGATTGAGATTCAATCCCTTCCTTCTCCATGCATCAGGTGGAATCCAATAGACTCCTGTATCGCATGATGCTCAAATATCCTACAGGGTATTTGTGGTTAATTTTTATTGGATCCTATGCAGGGAGATGGGGTTATGGTCCTAGCACACTGCTCCTGTGTACAGCACACAATATCTACTGTTCCTTTTTTGGTACACTTTATGACCTTATTTAATTTATCATTAATATGTCCCTTTGGCATGTTCCATGTCACATTGATTGTCTGAGGGCCGTTTTGTGAGCTCGGAGGGGTGTGGTCATGCCTGTCCCCCCCCCCCTGGGGGCGGAGTTCGCCCCCTTCGTGGCTTCCCGGCAGGGTGGGGGTATGTGGAGTCTGTCCGTGTGCCCCGTTGTTTGCTCTAGTCGGCGCTTGTTTACAGTCGCTGAGGGGACCCTCACCCTGCCGGCGGCGTCCTGTGTTCATCCCCATACTGGTGGTGGCGGAGTGCGCATGCGTAAGGATCTTGGCATGTGCACGACATCATGACATCACGCGTTTTGCGACAGAGATGACGACGGTGGTCGAGGCCTCTGGCCTTCCGGGACGCCAAGGGAGCCACATGTGGGCCGCTCCTTTGGCGGCTCACACGCCATGTCCCTGGGGGGAGTGGGGGAGTTCTGCGCCTGTTCACAATCATCCCATTAGCCTTACCCTATATATATATATGAGACTGGATGCTCAACAATCAAACAAGAATTCCATGTAGGCCAGGATAGATGGCATTGCAGTTTAGTAGGAAGTGGATGGAAGGCGCGTGATCAGACGCTTACATCAAGAAATGTATGGTTTATTTATGTAAAAGAATACAGACATATAGTCATATAGATATAAAATCATACAAATACTACATAATATTATAAAAAAAAGGAAAAACAGGTAACAAAATAAGTATTAGGAAGTTAAAATTGGGGTGTGCCCATATTGAGGCAGGTATTTAAGAAAGGCTGACGCGTTTCGAGGAAAACCTCTTCATCAGAGCCAGGAGAACTGGAGCACAGTCTGTATGGGCCGGTAGGCCGACATGTGTACATAGGGAGAGGTGGTGTGGCTAGTAGAAGGATGTGTCCTGTGATGGACAATTGATTATTCCAAGTTCCATACCCAGGTGTTATGCGATAGTGCCTGGCCTGGCACTAGGTGTAAACAGCGTGTGTGTCAACTGATCCCTGGGGGTAGCGTGCGTTCCACGTTTCACTCCGAAGTTGCAAAGCCTGGTGTGGTGTTTTAAAAAATGGACCCGGAATTGACGGATCCTCCGCTCCGACATATGTTTCGCCGTGAATGGCTCTTCAGGAATTTTCCTTCTACTAGCCACCCCACCTCTCCCTATGTACACATGTCGGCCTACCGGCCCATACAGACTGTGCTCCAGTTCTCCTGGCTCTGATGAAGAGGTTTTCCTCGAAACGCGTCAGCCTTTCTTAAATACCTGCCTCAATATGGGCACACCCCAATTTTAACTTCCTAGTACTTATTTTGTTACCTGTTTTTCCTTTTTTTTAATAATATTATGTAGTATTTGTATGATTTTATATCTATATGACTATATGTCTGTATTCTTTTACATAAATAAACCATACATTTCTTGATGTAAGCGTCTGATCACGCGCCTTCCATCCACTTCCTACTAAACAGTCCTTTCCAGACCACCCCTGGTCAGCTAAGGCAGCGGGACACGCTCCATCATCTCCCCCGGTCCTATCTCTGACTACAATACTACCTTTGTTTTACAGCAAACGATCTCACAAGCGCAGGAGTATTTTTCACCATATCTTGTTCACACTTTTGCATTAGATGGCATTGCACCCACCTTCCTTTGGCATTTGAGTTCTTATCTCTTTTATACAACCGCAGTCAGGTTTTCAACATCAAACAAGCTTCACAAACCCCATATCAATCTAGCCTATACGAATCACGACACAGTATAAGGTAAATTACAATTATTTTTTTGAACCACACCATTTCACTCCACACATCACATCATCACTCACACACTGTCACATTTGGTTGGCTCTTTACCTATTTTTCACATTCATTTTTCACTTTTTGTGTTTGTTTCTGTTTTTCATACCTTTATTGTCACTTTCTCACGTTCTGCCAGCGTTTGGTTGATATACACCATGCTTCCCATCACATGATGCACTTTCTTAGTGACTTTATAATTTCATCCACAGTACACGTTTTTATACACACACTTTATATTCTTTGTGCACCACGTTTTTTATTTGTAGTATTATTGAATACTACTACTTATGTATTATTTTTCCACATCAGCACCCCCCCTTTTTTATGCATTAACAAAATACTAATTTACTTTGATTACTCATTTAATATATTTTTTTATCTTTAATTTCATGGGACGCAAACAACATTTTGAAATACTTATACATTGATATTTTCATATACTATCAGTCTCAATATATACAACTATAAACATTTATAATGATGATTCAATTACTAGTTTATTATTTACTAATGGCTACCAATGGGTGTTTGTTGCAGGTGTGTACTCCTTTGCCCCCCGGGAGGCGTGTACTAGTGTGGCTCCTTGTAAGCCCCTTGGGGTTGGCTCCTCTTTTCTGGGGAGGTGGGGGTGGCCCGCGCACCCTTCGGACTGTCCAATAACTCCGACCATCTTAGAATTTGAAATACTTATTTCATCCTTTAACGGTAAAACCCACCATTATGATTTATTTAATGTGACTAATCAAAAAATTTTTACGAATCTCAATACATGTATTATATTTTTTAGATCCAATTGTGCCCCCTGAAGAGACCGCATCTTGGTCGAAACACGTCGGGGCTTATATATCATATAACACCATGTAATGTAATGATGTGTCGAATGTGTTTTTTGCCGTTTTATGGAATATGAACTTTATCATTGGATCAGACTCTATATGTATACAATGTATTCAACCAAATGACTTTATTGGACATCTTGTTAATAAATTGTCTTTTCAATACCATCTAGAAATAATCTCTGTGATGTTGTACATTGCTTTTTTAAAGCCCCACTGGGGAACAAACCTTTTTTAGATAAACCTTTCTCGGGGTGCGCAGCTCCTTTGGTCTCTTTCATATGTGTCTTTCCCATTTGCGTTGACTTATGGCTTAACCTTTTTCTACCCCAAAGTTCAATGTATGCCAGGCAGAATACAAATACTCAACTCTCCAGCAACTCAGGGTATAAAAAAGGAATCTGTTTTAATTTCAATGATAGCCAATGCAAGTGGCCAAACTCATGTAAGTACCGGCATGAATGTGCCTTTTGTGCAGGAATGCATCCAGTGGCAAAATGTTTTAAAAAAATGTCTGCAACACATCAACAACCAGGGAATTTTTCAAAAAGCATTCACGCCGGTGAAATTGCAAAATATACTCCCATGGCTCAGAACATTTACAGACAAGTTGACGGCCAAGCTTCTAATTGAAGGTTTTCAAGAGGGGATTTTATTACCCACAATTTTGGGTCAGGGATGTACTTTAGTAAAAAAATTAAAATCGGTAGATTAGTTATTATTTTTTTGGATATTGTTTCAGAAAAGATTTCAAAACAAATTAAAGAAGGGAAATTGGAGGGTCCTTTTAGCTCCCCCCATTTAGGAATTTTAGGATTTCTCCTTTGGGCATTGTCCCTAAAAAACATAAAAATTATTTTTGATTAATGCATCATCTGTCATTTCCTAAGGGTCAATCACTTAATGATCAGATTTCGGAGAACCTTGCATCAGTGACTTATGCTACTTTTGATGACGCTATAAAAAAGCTTAGATGTTTAGGGAAGGGTGCTTTTTTGGCTAAGACTGATGTTAAATCAGCCTTTCGCCTTTTACCTATTAACCCATTGTTGCTATCTGAAGGGAGCGGAATCACTGTCACATAGTGGTGTGGTGGAAGATTTAAGAAGACATCACATAGAGTTTTATATACTGGAAAACTTTGGATGTTTTATTACTTGTTCTTCTATTTTTCACATTCATCACAGGGTGGTTTATATTGATACTCATTGTTGCATGTTCAGCAGATTTACATTATATATTTTCACTTTATTATTAAGTTTAGCACCACTATTTTTATCTCATTTGAGGTCAGGGGTTTAAATATTATTCACAACCAAGCATTTGCTTTCCTGGGGGCGGTCTGGAATGTCGTTTCAGCTCTTGGCTCTGGACCGTCTATTGCTATAACGCAAACTTGAAAGGGGCCATGGCTGACAGGATGATTGATGGCGGTCGGTGACAAAGATCAAAGGATCAACAGGCACCTAAAGATTGATATGGACAATGTTGCCCCTATAGGCCAAAGTACAGCAGGACAGACAGTAATATAATCTGTTAAGAAGGACTGCCCCATAAATACTGTGATTCATCAAAAGTCTAGATGGGATGGCAATGGGGTTGGGTTTGAATGGTGTGTGATCAAAGTATAAAAGACTGAGCAAGGAAGAGAAATAGTCCCTTTCCCTTTGGATCATGGCTTGGGTCTAAGCCTCATGGCTCTGGCCCTCTCTTGGTCATCTGAGCTTAGCTGGAAGTATCAAGCCTCGCGGAGGGCCTTGTGATAAGTACCTTTGATATTCTTGTATTACGTTCGGATTGTAAGCTTTGTAAATTTGTAGTATCGTTTAATACTCTTATGTTAGCTTTCCTATTTCCTTGAGAAATAAATAAGAATTTATTACTTATAAACCGTGTGTTTCATTTCATAACTAACCTTGTATTATTGTGATATCAACAGTAACATGTGGTTAGAGTTTCTATAGACTAGCTAATTATAGGGATAGAAAAATGAATATAAATGTACAATAATATTTATTGTATAATTTACTTCATTCTGTCTCGGTCTGATTTCATGGTTTCTGACAATTAGGAATTCCGTGGCTCCTTCGACCTGGGCTGAATATCAATCGACCTGGTCATTATGGCTTTTGTTTTTTAAATTCGATCCAAGAATCTAATGCCCTGTACACACGAGCGGATTTTCTGTCGGAAAAAACTTGGATGGTTTTTCGGACGGAATTCCGCTCAAGCTTGCCTTGCATACACACGGTCACACAACACTACGACGAGCCGAGAAAATGAAGTTCAATGCTTCCGAACATGCGTTGAATTGTTTCTGAGCATGTGTAGGAATTTTGCGCATCGGAATTTGTACAGACGATCGCATTTTCGGATAGGAACTTTTCCTGACCGAAAAATAGAGAACATGCTCTCAATCTTTTGCTGGCTTAAATTCCGCCAGCAAAAGACCGATAGAGCATACACACAGTCGCATTTTCTGACAAAAAGCTCTTATTGGAGTTTTGCTGGTGGAATTTCCGATCGTGTGTACGCGGCATAACGGTTCTTTTTCGGAAGGTTTAGTGTTGCTATTTTTGAATTTTTTATTTACTAAAAAATATTTGTGGTCCTATGTTCAAAAAACATTGTCTGGAGTCTCATTTTTTCTTAAAATTAATAATTTACCTTCTTGTATCAGTTTTTTCTTCTGCCAAACAGGCTTTAAAAGGATATAAAAAGGCTAATTTTAAAACGGATTCACGTAAACCTATTACCCCTACGGTTTTGGAAAAAATTTGCTCAGTTACAGACAGGGTTTACTTCTCTTCATTTGAGTCAGTGCTATTTCAAACAGTTGCTATCACCTTTTTTGCTGCCCTTAGAGTTTCAGAGTTATTTTCAATACATTTTTCTGACTTTATTATTTCTAATACAAATGTAAAAAATTTTATTGGGAGGTCAAAAACAGATCAATTAGGAAAAGGTACTTGGATCAATTTATACACATGTAAGGGTTCTCCCATCTGTCCAGTTACATTATTACACAATTATTTTCTTATTAGACCATTAAGGGGGTCAAGCTTTTTCATTCACGAGTCAGGTTCCCCTCTAACTAAATATCAATTAGTTTGCGTACTGAAGAAATGTTTAAAAACCTTAAATTTACAAGATTCTCAGCTCACGTTTTATTCTTTTAGAATTGGTGCAGCTACGAAGGCTTCCAGGTTGGGGTTAGAGGATAAATTGATTAAGAAAGTAGGTAGATGGAAATCTAAAAGCTATTTGTTATATATTCGTCCTAATAAAAAATTTTTGATTCATTATAGGTAAATGCCGAGTGATTTGGATTATTGAACATTCGTACATTTTTTGGGCACAACTAAGATCTTGAGAAAGAGTATATACTGAAAACCTGGGCTTGGATCCGGATAAATTTAGGGTTTTTAGTATGGTAGGAGGGTTATGCGTTGGGCTGATTTAAATATAGAATTAAGAAAGCTTATTCAGCATTTTCCCCCACCAGATGTATTGATTATACATCTTGGACGGAATGACATTGGAAAACAAAAGACTCTAGATATCATTTATAGAATCAGGGATGATTTAATCAGAATACAGTCATATTTTTCTCTCTCTGTTATCGTTTCTTCTGAGGTAGTGCAAAGGCTTTGTTGGCTTCATCCTCCCGCTATGCGTCCCTTTGAAAAAGTTAGAAAACGGGTTAATAGAACAGTGTCCAAGTTACTATTAGGGTCAGGTATTGTATCTTTCAGACATGTAGATTTAGAGGGTGGATTAAAAGGTTTGTACAGAAAGGATGATATTCATTTATCTAACATCAGTTTGGATATTTTCAATACTGACCTGAGTTCCTGTGTTGAAATGGCCACGGTGTGGAGTTCTGGGGACAGGTGGTTATAAACCACCTGTCTTTTGGAAAGTTATTAAAGTCAATAAGTTGTTATATGCAGCCTGAGTCGTAGTGGCTAGGTTGATTAAAGTTTATTTATTTAGTCTTTATATGTGGAAGTAATACTGTTTTGAAACCAATAATAAACAGCCACGGTCTTTTATATCCAACTCTTGTATGTGTTTCATTTAAGTTAAATTAAGGAAAAGAACATTCTTGCCTGCTGTCCTATTAAACGGGTGCTGTAGCAACCACCAGCTTAAGGCTAGTATTGTCATAGGTCAAAGCATATATTGCTAGCACACCACGAAGCTGCAATATAATGTCCGAATGTCTTATTAAAGTGATTACAATTAAGCAAAAAAGTCCAACATTTTGGGGCTACGCAGGGTCATAATCACATGCCTGATGAAGGGGTCCTGTGTGGCCCCGAAACATTGTACTTTATCGCTGTGATGTGATCACACTAATAAAATATTTAGATGTCATCTTGAAGATCTGTGGTGTACTTGTAAAATATATACTTTATCCCATCATCAAATATCACCAACCTGCAATTCATTTATTTATACTGTGATCTTGGACTATTGCATATTACCACAAACAACACGCTACCAGTTGTGGATGATCATGGGATGACAGTGGCAACACATGATGATTGTGAATAATCAAACACTCGCGCCTAAAATAGTAACTATAAAGTGATTAAATAGTTGAGTACAGCAGCTGTTTCAAATCATAAACGAATGATTGATGATGAATGGAGGTGTCACAAGAATCTAAATCCTTGCAAACAAACAGCGCTTGCTAGTGATGAGTGATAACAAAATAACTCAAATGGCTAAGTGCAATCACAATAAACCCACACAATATTATAATTACAATATACATTAGTGACACAAACATATGCAGTCCAGTTGAAATGAAATATAGTCCAAGTGCAGTAAAATAAAGTGAAATCCTTGATTCCTTATGTCCAAGAATTGTGCTCTCCATTTTCCCACACAATGCTGATTTTTTAATGGAAAAATGCTCCCTCAAACAGTTGAAAAGTAAGGTGAAGGTCCCTACTCACCAAATGTAGTTAATTCTCAGTGCCATATGACAAGGGATGTCAAATAGGCGTGTACAGTCTATATGACCAAAGGATCTGTGAAACAGCTCCAACCATAGTCTCCTTGTTGTGGTCCGAGTTCAGCGCATAAACCTCGTAGCAAATCAAAAAGAAAACAGACTCCACACAGCGTAATAAAGTTTGGGCTCTTTATTTAGAACTTGGTTAAAAAACACAAATGGAGTTCCACAGCAGGAATAGGGATCAAACCCTTCCTGTAAAAACATACACAGTAATCAAAATACCATCACAGTAGCTAAAAAGGCTCAGGTATGTTAACTTCTATTCACCTAAAGCCCTGCACACTGCACCTTGCGTCCTAACTTGACGCGTTTCGTCATCAAAAATGACATCATCAGAACCTGAGAATCACGGTGTGTAAGACTCCTTATATACCTTCCATAGAAGTTTTTCTAGAAAAAACACATCGGCCAATCTAAATTAAACAAAAGGATGCCCAGGACTAATAACATAAATATTCCTACCTCCCTTACATTAATAACTCAACCCTCAATACTAAATAAATCAAAATATATGTATATATTAACTGAGAGTTTGCATCACTTACAAAGCTCAATGACGTGCCCGCACCATCTAGTGTGATATGTGGTATAACTAAGGATCACATAAGATCACCCAGTACACGCAATGGGCAACCAATGACACAATCTATTTTTAAATTTGCAATTTAAAAACATAATTCAAAATATTTTAAAATTATTTTAAAATAGTTTTAAAAAATAGTGTCCCAAAAGAAACCCAAATAGGAGGGTTGTTAATTGATTGATAGAACTAATGATGGAATACCAACATTAAACAATACAACATGATAGATAATTATTAGATTGTTACAAATATTAATAATTAGTAATAAAGCAATTTATATCAATGTCTATATTCATTCCTTGCAGACTTAAAGTACATAATTCATATATCCACCGTGTTTTGTTCTGCGATACTGCTTTACGCATATCTATGCCCATCCAGTGGTTGTCTATTTTGTCTATGCCACAAAACGTGAGCACAATGGGGTCCCTATTATGGAAGAGCCTTAAAATTATAGGAAAGACTATGTTTTCTAAACCACTTCTTAATGTTACCCAATCTGCCAACCTGCGTGTGGTGCGGCCAATGTATTGCTGGCCACACGGACAGGATAGGGGGTAGGTTACGTGAGTGCTTTGTCAAGCAATCAGTTTTTTGCTGCAATATTGTTTATGATGATTGTCAATTACATGTTAATGGTCAATCACAGTGCAAGTCAAACAAAGAGTGTACAAATGATCCCAGGAATTTGTGATCAACGGTCAGTTTCAGTGACATGGCATACACATTTGAATATGAAGACTGCCCTCATAAGACAGGCCTTGTGGTTAATTTTAGACATCAACCGTCATGGCTGCTAAATACCAGTATACTGCTGTATGTTAATTTGTGCATAAGGCTCCATGCATGCTTAGCTTAAAAAAAACCCCATCAGTTCCCTTGGCAGAAAAAAGATGCTGGTATAGAGCATTTTTGTACACAGTTTAGGCGGGCTTATGAGAGTTTAGCGTTTTTCTTCTGCCAGAAAACTCCAATCAGAAACGCAATCCAGAAGGTTTTTTTTCCTGCCTCTAAATGCTGAGCTCAAAATATGCCTGTAATCATCCTAATGTGTATAGACACAGACAGTATGATAACGTTAATCTGCTACTACAAGCAAAACTCAAAACTCCTGTAGAAGCAGAAATTTTTGAGCCTGTGTGCTAGGAGGCTTATGCCCCTTTCACACATGTGCACTGTTCATTCCATCAGTTTAGTCATGTTTAAAAAAAAAAAATGGATGAAGTTTACATCAGTTTCTTAACAGTTTCTCGTCATTTTTTTTTTACATCCCCTACCAATGCAAAAATGGACCGTTTGTCCATTTACATTTGTTTTTCGTCCGTTCCGTTCTTTTAAAGGAACAAAAATAGGGCTTTGATCTGTTTCAAAAAACAGATGTAAACAGATGCGGATGCAAAGTGATGGAGTACCCTCTAGTGTGCTAGGGTTGTTAGTGTAGGTTTTGTAGTTGTTAGTGTCGGTAAAATTGGCTTGGCTGGCAGCAAGCATGGATTGAATCTGGGTCTGGGCTGAGTGACTCAGGAAGGCTGGATGACTCAGCAGGCAGCATCTCTGGTAACTCCCCCTGTTCTCTGGAACCTTGGAGAAGCTTCCAGAAGTAGAGGGTGAAGTTTAGGGTGAGCTTCCTGGAGTAATGACGAGGGTCCTAGCTAATCCCCAGCAAAGTGGTCTGGCAGGAGACGGGCACCTCTTGGGTCAGGCCAGCAGGGGTAGTCGGTTGAAAGATGGAGAAGAAGTGCTGAGGAGACTGTCCATGGCCCTTGGGGGTGCCCCCTAGTCTGGGGGTGACCTCGGGCCTTGGGCTTGGGTGCTGGAGGGATCCTCTCACAACACATGGAGAAATCCTGTCCTGTATGCGCAGGAGCAGTGAGTGAGGACAGTGGGAGAGAGTCAGCACGTTCAGGATTTCTTCAGGAGAAGACATCTGGGTGGGCTGGTGTGCGTACAGTCTGGAAGGACTGTGGTGTCAGTCTGGGAGGACTGAGGAGAGTAGCCAGGAGGGCTAGTAAAGGTGGTGCTGGGATCAGTAACCACAGGGTTGTAAGCTGGACACTGTGCTTTGCTACACAACCCAGAGGGCCTGGGGTCCCTGCCTGTAAAGCGCTTTTGCTTCAAAATCTGACTGTTACCTTTTTTTGTCAGATTAACTATCAGTGTGTCAGCTAGGATTTCTGCAAGCAAGTGTGCCGGAGGAAGCAGAGGAAGCAGATGATCATCCATTTACATCCGTTTTTCCATAGAGATGCATTGATGTCTATTTTTCATTCGTTAGCAGATGGATAAAAAACGGAAAACGGTCCACATGTGTGAAAGGGGCCTTATGCCGCGTACACACGGTCGGAATTTCGGCCTGCAAAAGATTGAGAGCATACTCTCAATTTTTCGGTCGGGAAAAGTTCCTATCAGAAAATGCGATCGTCTGTGGCAATTCCGACGTGCAAAATCCCTTTGCATGCTCGGAAACAATTCAACGCATGCTCGGAAGCATTGAACGTCATTTTCTCGGCTTGTCGTAGTGTTGTACGTCACCGCGTTCTTGACGGTCGTAATTTCAGCGAACTTTTGCGTGATGCAAGGCAAACTTGAGCGGAATCCAGTCGGAAAAGCCGTCATATCTTTTTCCGACGAGAAAACCGATCGTGTGTACGCGGCATTAGAGTTTCTTCACCTCTGCGGTCAACACAGGTTGTTGCATCAAAACTGCAGTTGTGAAGACATCTCTAAATGCCCATATCTATTATCCTTCACTTTTCTTCCTGAAAATATAGAAACATTTAAATTCAGTCATTTGTGTTTTGTAGCTCTTCTGTGTTCATTGTACAATGTTTATAACGCAATAGACTTTTTTGAGGTAATATTTTACATTATTAATGCTTTATTATTGGAGATATTTCAATGGGAACAGTTTGCTATTCCGTTGTGTTTTTGTGCTCACAAGAACATGAAAGACGATCTGTTAAACACAGCATTTCACCCATGACATTTGCAGCGTATATGAATAAGTCAGCGTTCAGTGTATCATGTGCTCTATTGGATGAGCATATTAATGATTTGTGCAAGTGAGGATAAGCTTTCTGTCACAATTACTCACCTATTCTGTACTATAAACAACATTATACCGTGGTATGTAAGCAGAGCCTGTCAGTGGAGGCAAATTACTCTGTATTTACAGAATTTCCTTACAGGTGAATAAATGTCAGTTACTGGGAGCAGTTAGTTGAATCCAAGGACGTTGATTTTGCATTTTTATCACAACAAAGGATAGGTTTCCTGGAGAGGTAAATAAGGGATAAATGCATTATGTTGCTTTAGAAAACGCATTCCTATATTCATATGTTTCCATTTAAAGAGCTTTAAAAGCAGGAGTTTTTGGTTGCACCTGTTCATTTTGGTTTGTTTTTTAGATGAACTAGTGGCCTTGTCAGAATAATAATCTTTTTGCTAGTGACATGATGACCAACAAACTGCTTACCTGTTTTAACCACTTTAGCCCCAGAAGGTTTTACCCCCTTCATGACCAGGATATTTTTTGCGATATGGCACTGCTTCGCTTTTACTGACAACTGTACAGTCGTGCAACGCTGTACACAAATAAAATTGATTTCCTTTCTTTCCCACAAATTTCTTTCTTTTGGTGGTATTTGATCAACTTTGCGGTTTTTGTTTTTTGCACTATAAACAAAAGAAGACCGACAATTTTGAAAAAAAAAAAACAACAATATTTTTTACTTTCTGCTATAAAACACACCCAATCAATTTTAAAAAAAAATCTAATTTCTTCGTCAGTTTAGGTCGATATGTATTCTGCTACATAATTTTAATAAAAAAAAAATCCCAATAAGCGTATATTGATTGGTTTGCGCAAAAGTTATAGGGTCTACAAACTATGCAATATATTTATGGAATTTTTATTTATTTATTTATTTATTACTAGTAATGGTGGTGGTCAGCGATTTTTAGCGGGACTGCGACATTGCGGTGGACAAATCTGACACTAAGGGGTTGATTTACTAAAGGCAAATAGACTGTGCACTTTGCAAAGTGCAGTTGCACTCTGCAAATGCAGTTGCTCCAGAGCTTAGTAAATGAGGCAAAGCTTTACTTTGCAAAGAATACCCAATCACATGCAAGGAAAATGAAAAAAAAACCCAGCATTTTTGCTTGCAGATGATTGGATGATGGAAGTCAGCTGAACTTCTGCTCATTCACTAAGCTCTGGAGGAACTGCTTTTTCAGAGTGCAACTGCACTTTGCAAAGTGCACAGTCTATTTTCCATGATTAAATCAACCCCTAAGTGACACTTTCACGTTTCCACGTACCTTATGGATGAGTCCGGTAATGCAGAGGAAGGTCTCCCTTACGTATCTGACTTGCAGCTTCTGATAGAGCAGACAGGGGACCTGAGAGTACAGAATGGTGTGAGTGCCTGGCAGTTAGGTAGTCAGGAGAGTTGCCTTGAAGTTCCTGATGCTACAGGAATGAGGACTGGTGGGATGAGATGTCAGCACAGCAAGCAGTAGAGGAGCTGGGTCGGCACAGCAGGCAATGCACAGTGGATCAGTCCTGAGGGATTTGGAGCACAGATAGGCACAGACACATACAGGTTAGACAAACTGGACAGGTACAGCAGAAGAGGCAGGTCGGGTACAAGCTTGGTTGGCAACAGGTGGACAGTGTGGTAATAAGAGGAGCAGGCAGGATCAAAGTCAGGGTCAAGCCGGGTTCGTGTACAGGCAGCAGGCAGGAATAGTCAAAGGCAAGCCAGATCAGAACACAGGAACAGGATCTCAAAGCAGGTTACAGGTAGCAGGGGTCACAGGAAGCTGCAGATCAGACAGCACTGACTCTGTTTAAAAGCCCAGTTTAAATAGGACACCTGGCGCCAAAACTCAAGCATGTGTGTGCACACGCATCGGTGTTTGCAGACGTGCACCAGCAGCAAGATTCCTTCTTTAAGGCATTTCCTGACATTGCCCCCTCCTAAAGGGCAGCCCCCAGATGCCCAACTGGGACAGTTTTACAGCATGGGTTCCCCTAACCAGTTGCCGCCCACCCACCGTCAAATGACAGCTGCCGGTGCGACTCTCGTTCTGGGACGCCGTCATATGACAGGATCCCAGGACGGCCACTCTCCTGCGCCCACGGGGGAGCGCCGCTCAGAGATTGCGGCCGTGCCGTGTTGCTAGGACACGCGCCTGCAACTCTTTAACTACTTTAACTATGTGATCGGCTGTGTCCAATCACAGCCAGTCATATGTAGACACGGAGATGCGGGTAATCGGCTCTCCTCGCCTCACACTGACAGAGTGTGTGGCGAGGAGAGCAAATCAGTAGCATCTCCACGCAGGGTGGCATCTAGGCATGTAATGATTACAATATAGCGCCAACAGTGTCACCAATCAGTGCGCACCATTGCCCACCAGTGCCAGCAATCAGTGCCCACCAGTGCCAGCAATTAGTGCCCACCACTGCCCACAAGCGTCACCAGTGTCCATTAGCGATGGCAGTCAGTGCTGGCTATCAGTGCCACCTATCAGTGCTGCCCATCAATGTCGATCATTGCTGTCCATCAATGCCCATCAGTGTCGCCCATCAGTGCCACCCATCAATGCCCATCAGTATTGCCTATCAGTGCCACCTATCAGTGCCCCCAAGTGCGGCAGATTAGTGCCTTCTCATCATTGCCACCTAATCAGTGCCCATAAGTGCCGCCTCATTAGTGCCCATACTTTTTTCCTGCAGTCCAGAATTACTTTGACCTCAAATTCCTCTTCTCCGTTTATTGTTGCGGGTTCCAGTGGACCAGTGCTTTGTTCTGGAAAAAGATCAGGGATAACAGGTTTAAGCAAGGTGACATGAAAAACAGGGTGGATTTTGAACGAATCTGGTAACTCCAACTCGTAGGCTACATCGTTAATTTTCCTTTTTACAAGAAAAGATCCCACAAATCTTGGACCCAACTTCCTTAAGGGGCATGCCAGTTTTAGATTTTCTGTAGATAGCCACACTTGGATGCCTGGTTCCAAGATTAGTTCTCGTTTCCTTTTGTCAAAAATCCTTTTGTTATACTCCTGCATCTTGGTCATGGTTTCCTGCAGTAATTTGTTGTTATCAGTGAAAAAATGAATTATTTCAGATACTGCTGGAACTGAACACTCTGGAATGTTTCCTGGTAGGAATGATGGGTGGAAGCCATAGTTGGCAAAGAAGGGGGTCTGTTTAGTAGCAGAATGAGAGGAGTTGTTATAGGAAAATTCTGCCAAGGGGAGCAAGGAGACCCAGTCATCCTGGGAAAAGGATAAAAAGCAGCGCAGGTATTGTTCCAGAGTCTGGTTGGTTCTCTTTGTCTGCCCGTTTGTCCGTGGATAGTATGCCAAAGAGAAGGACAGCTTGATTTCCAGAGATCCACACAAGGCTCTCCAGAAGCTGGAGGTGAACTGCACCCCACGATCGGATACGATATTGGCTGGGACTCCATGAAGCCTAATGACTTCTTGAATGAAGACTTGTGCTATTTCCGTAGCTGAAGTTGTCCCCTTCATTGGTATGAAATGGGCCATCTTTGACAACCTGTCTACCACCACAAAGATGGTAGTAAAGCCCTCTGCCAGAGGGAGCTCCACAATAAGATTCATCAATATCATTTTCCATGGCCTTTCCAGGGCAGGCAATTGTTTCAGCAGACCCCAGGCTTTGACTTTGCTATTTTTGTTTCGGGTGCAGATGGTGCAAGCCTCCACACATTTTTTACAGTCACCTGCCAACTGGGGCTACCAGAACGTACGTTGCACAAGTTCGGTAGTCTTAAAAGTGCCAAAATGTCCAACCAACTTGTGATCATGGCAGAGTTCCAATACTGCGACCCTTATGTGCCTAGGTACTAAAAATGTTATCCTCATGCCACAACAGGTTGTCTTTAACCTGAAGATTGGCATCAGAAGGGAAAACAGAGGAGGCTTGTTTGATCCGGGACAGTAAGTCTTCCTGTAGTACAAGAAAGTTTCCTGGTGTACGGAGATGTGATTTCTTCAGAGTCATTGAACATACGGGATAATGCGTCGGGCTTGGTGTTCTTTGACCCAGGTCTAGAGGTTTACGTGAAATGAAAATAATGCCCACTTGGCCTGGCATGGTTTTAATCTCTTTGCTGTCCTCAGGTACTTCAAATTTTTATGATCTGTGTAGACCAAGATTGGATATGCCAACAAGTACCGCCATTCTTCTAGTGCCGCTTTGATGGCCAAGAGCTCTCGATCTCCCACATCGTAGTTCCTCTCAGCAGATGACAATTTGCAGGAGAAGGATGCAACTGGGTATAGGAGAGCTTTGGACCCCTGTCGTTGTGAAAGCACTGCTCCGACTGCTATCTCAGATGCATCAACCTCAAGAACAAATGGCAGGGCCGGGTCAGGATGTTTCAGGATGGATTCCTTTCTTATCTGTGGGTACTGGCCAGTCCAAGATGGCGGTAACCTTTTGTGGATCCATTTTAATGACCTCAACTGAGATGATTAAGCCAAGGAATTGGATGCTCTGTAGCTCAAATTTACACTTTTCCAGCTTGGCGTAAAAGGCCATGCTGCTGGAGCCGGGTTAGCACACACTTAACATGCCTGCGGTGGTCATCCAATGAGGATGAAAAAATTAGGATATAATGCAGTTATACTATGATGAATAGGTCTAGGTAATCCCGGAAGATGTCGTTGACAAAATGTTGAAAGGTAGCCGGGGCATTACAAAGACCAAAGGGCATGACCAGGTATTCAAAATGCCCAAACCGGGTGCGAAATGCTGTCTTCCACTCATCCACTTCTCTTATGCAAACTAAGTTATAGGCACCCCGGAGATCCAGCTTAGTGAAGACAATCGTAGCTCCTAGCCTTTGAAATAACTCAGGTACCAGAGGCAGCGGGTAGCTTTTATTTATTTTTTTAGTTATTTTGTTCAACTCCTGATAGTCTACACATGGGGGGAATGTGTGATTCTTCTTTTCAACAAAGAAAATATCTGCCCCTGCTGGAGAGGTGGATGGGTGAATAAATCCCTTCTTCAAATTATTGTCTATATATTCCCTCAGTGTGGCCAGTTCTAGCTCATTTAAGGGGAAGATCCTCCTGAATGGAACTTCGGCCCCTGGGAGGAGTTTGATCGGACAGTCATAGGACCTGTAGGGAGGAAGAATCTCTGCCCCCTTCTTACTGAACATATCTAGGAAATCGTGATACGCCACTGGAACTACTTGGCGCATTTCAGTATCAGAGTCCAGGAAGAGCAGGGGCGAAGGGTTGCCTGAGACCTCCTGTAGGCATTGTTGCTGACAATAGGTAGAAGGAAATGTGATTTCTCCGGTGACCCAGTTGATGTGAGGATTGTGGGCATGTAGCCATGGCATGCTTAAGATGATAGGAAACGGAGGTGATGAAATGGCATCCAGGTGAAGTACCTCTTGATGGTGGTCGGAGATGATGGCTGGCAGGGGAACTGTTTCCTGTGTAACGGGACCAGACTTAATGGTGGTCCCATCAGCCAGATATACAGATAGTCCTTTTGTCTTTGTTTGGAGTGGGGTCAGATGTTTAGCTGCAAAGGACTGATCCACAAAGCAGCTACATGCTCCGGAAACAATAATGGCGGACACCTGGATGTTCCTTCATGGAAGCTGTAAGAGGATGGGGGGAGCGAGATGAGAAGGTTGGTTGGATAAAGCAGAGGTATGAGAGGATGAAACTGATAGGCACTGTAATGTCCAGGTTCTCCACAATACATGCACAGATTGAGCCGTCGGCGGCGTTGGCGTTCTTCAGCAGTGAGAGATGGGCGAAGCAAGCCCAGCTGCATGGGCTCAGATGTGTCAGGAACAGGAATGGCTGGAGTTGGAGGAACCTGACTGGGAAAACTGGGCACTTTAGGTAACACCCAGGCTGAAGATCTCTCAGGTCGATGTTCTCTCAAGCTTCGATTGATCTGTATAGAGAGATTGATAAGAGAGTCTGGGGTACGCCTACCTGTGCTAGCTCATCCTTTAGGGGATCTGACAGGCCCATGCGGAATTGGTAGCGGAGGGCAGCGTCATTCCAGTTTGTGTCAGAACTCCAACGCCTGAATTTGGCTACATAGTCTTCAGCTGCTCGGCAGCCTTGCTGGAGAGAATGTAGTGCTGTTTCAGCGGTAGCAGTTAACTGAGAGGCCTTTTTAAATACAGGTACTTGTTTGACATGAGACTATGTCCAGGCTCCACATACTGTATAGACTAGGGGTGTCAAACCTACGGCCTAAGACGGCTATGAATGCGGCCCAACACAAAATTGTAAACATACTTAAAAATGTTGATTTGGTTTTATGATTTTTTGTAAAAATGCGTTTACACTTAGTGAACACATACGACCGAATAAATATTTGACAGTGTTTCTTTCCTGGACTTTTATCTTCCCAAAGAAAAATATCCCACTCTTCACAATCACGCCTTATTCATGTCATCAGTTTTTAGCAGCCCTTTTATTTGTGAGCAATTATTTTCAAGGATGAAGCACATGAAGGGCAAAATTAGAACCAAAATATCTGATGAGCACCTTGAGAATTCATTGAGAATTGCTACTACATCCATGGAACCAGATATTGATGTGTTTAGTTTTATCAAAAACAGTGTCAAATATTGCACTACGTTTATGTTGCCCTCTTTTACTTTTATAGAAAAATATTACAAAAAATGAAGTTTATTACTTAGGTACATTATCTATATAGTGATTGTTTACTTGTGATATGCCCAACATTTTCTGCTCATTCTTATGGTTAGTGTATTTTATGTGTGGCCCAAGACAATTCCATTTCTTCCAATGTGGCCCAGGAAGGTCAAAACGTTGGGTACCCCTGGTATGGTGTGTAATACTGGGCTGCCGTGGGGTGGCCCTGCAGCTTACATATGCTTTTGCAAATGTGTGCAAACTAAACCGCTGTTTTTAACGCAAACTGTTAAAAAGGATAATTTGGTTGGTTGCAGGCTGGCTCTCGTGAGTTGAGGTGGGAATTTTCTTTGGCTTTGTTTTACATGCGTTGCCTTTCCTTGTGGTCCTTGCTGCGAAGGCCAGTTATAGGTGGGGGCAGTGGCCATTTGTTTGTACTGTTGGAATACTGGTGGGGGGGTGCACTGGACACCTTTGCTGCCATTGTGCTATATGCTGGGTGTACAGTGCGCCACTGTGCATTTCAGGAGTAGAAGCATGTGCTTCTACTATGGAAGCTCTCAAAAATGAGTTAGGACTGCAGATAATACTGGGGTACCATGGAGTGGCTATGCAGCTTACGCATATATTTGCAAATGTGTGCAAACGAAACCCTTGTTTTAACGTAAATTGTTAGACAGGATAATTCAGGTGGTTTCAGGCTGGCTGGTGAGTTGAGCTGGGAATTTTCTTTAGCTTTGTTTTACATGGATTGCCCTTCCATGTGCTCCTTGCTGCAAAGGGCAGTTATAGGTGGGGTCAGTGGCCAATTGATTGTTTTACCCCTGGTATAGACCATATAGACTACACTGATACGCAGACTATACAGACTGCAAATATGCATATAATAGTGGTAATCAATATACAAGTCAATGTTTCTGAAGCTTGCTCCCCAAGATTTCCAAGTAGATATGCAATTATAATAATGAGTCACAGTTTTAAAAGACCATACTAATTATGTTACAGTATGTGAGCAAAACCCTTTTAGCAGGGGCACAGACAATAAAGGAGAAGCATGAACCGCTGTTGGATTTTTATTACAGTCTCCCACTGGGGAGATCTGAGAAAGTGCCAAGCAGGAAAACAAATAGCAATAAAAACCTGATTAAGGTTATCACCCTTCCCCACGCTAAGAAAAAACAAAAACATTTTGGTTGGAATGGGGCTTTAAAGATGGATGGTAAGAGTCCAGGCAAATTGCTAAATACAGTGTCTTGAAAAAGTATTCATACCCCTTGAAATTTTCCACATTTTGTCATGTTACAACCAAAAACGTAAATGTATTTTATTGGGATTTTATGTGATAGACCAACACAAAGTGGCACATAATTGTGAAGTGGAAGGAAAATGATAAATGTTTTTCCAAATGTTTTACAAATAAATATCTGAAAAGTGTGGCGTGCATTTGTATTCAGCCCCCTTACTTTGTAGAACCACTTTTCGCTGCAATTACAGCTGCACATCTTTTTAGGGATGTCTCTTCCAGCTTTGCTCTAGAGAGTGACATTTTTGCCCATTCTTCTTTGCAAAATAGCTCAAGCTCTGTCAGATTGGATGGAGAGAGTCTGTGAACAGCAATTTTCAAGTCTTGCCACAAATTCCCAATTGGATTTAGGTCTGGACTTTGCCTGGGTCATTCTAACACATGAATATGCTTTGATCTAAACCATTCCATTCTAGCTCTGGCTGTATGTTTAGGGTTGTTGTCCTGCTGGAACGTGAACCTATGTCCCAGTCTCAAGTCTTTTGCAGACTCTAACAGGTTGTCTTCTAAGATTGCTCTGTATTTGGCTCCATCCATCTTCCCATCAACTCTGACCAGCTTCCCTGTCCCTGCTGAATAAAAGCCTCCCCACAACATGATGCTGCCACCACCATGTTGTGTGTGTTCAGGGTGATGTGCAGTGTTAGTTTTCCACCACACATAGCGTTTTGCTTTTAGGCCAAAAAGTAAAATTTTGGTCTCATCTGACCAGAGCACCTTCTTTCACATTTGCTGTGTCCCCAACATGGCTTCTTGCAAACTGCAAACAGGACTTCCTATGGCTTTGTTTCAACAATGGCATTATTCTTGCCACTCTTCCATAAAGGCCACATTTGTGGAGTACACAACTAATAGTTGTCCTGTGGACAGATTCTCCCACCTGAGCTGTGGATCTCTGCAGCTCCTCCAGGGGACCTCTTGGCTGCTTCTCTGATTAATGCTCTCCTTGCCTGGCCTGTCAGTTTAGGTGGATGGCCATGTCTTGGCAGGTTTGCAGTTGTGCCATACACTTTCCATTTTCAGATGATGGATTAAATAGTATTCCGTGAGATGTTCAAAGCTTGGGATATTTTTTTAAACCCTAACCCTGCTTTAAACTTCTCAACAACTTTATCCCCGACCTGTCTGGTGTGTTCCTTGGCCTTCATGATGCTATTTGTTCCCTAAGGTTCTCTAAAAAACCTCTGAGGGCTTCACAGAACAGCTGTATTTATACTGAGATTAAATCACACACAGGTGGACTTTATTTCCTAATTAGGTGACCTCTGAAGGCAATTGGTTCCACTAGATTTTAGTTAGGGGTATCAGAGTAAAGTTGTCTGAATACAAATGCACGCCACACTTTTCCGATATTTATTTGTAAAAAAAATTGAAAACCATTTATCATTTTCCTTCCACTTCACAATTATGTGCCACTTCATGTTGGTCTATCACATAAAATCCCAATAAAATACATTTTACGTTTTTGGTTGTAACATGACAAAATGTGGAAATGTTCAAGGGGTATGAATACTTTTTCAAGGCACTGTACATAGTTAACAAACTACTGGCCATTGGTTGTTTAGGCATTTAGGCTGAGTTCGCACTGCTGCACGGAGAGGCTTACAGCAGGGGTCCGGTGCGTCCCTGTTCACCGTTTCAGTACAAATTTTTGGCTGAATTCAGACCTGAAACAGACCAGAGGTCTGTTCCTGTACAAAAAGAACAAAATATTACAGCGCACACATACAAAAATGACATTTAACTCCTGCAAGGCTATTTAAAACACCTGAACATTTTCAAAAAATATGGGGGTTTAGTCACATCATACGGCTATATTGTGCTTAAGCCCACTTACTGCGTCAAAGTACCCCATTATCAGAGGGTCCTACGCTATTCATAGAATGAAAGATCCTGCTTCTCTGAACCATGAGAGAAATACACTCCTCTATATGGGAGAAATAAAGGACTCCTATATCACAGGTGAACACTAATAAGAGGTAATAGCGGGGAGATGGGGTGCACTGTAATATTTTGTTTTGTTTGTATGGTCTTATGGCTGCACCATCTTTAATGTATTTTTTAGGGTGTGCCCCTCAAGAATTTGTTTGTCTATTGTATGGATCCTGACCAGATCCCTTGGGATGGAGCACCCCATTTCCCCCACCATTATCTCTTATTAGTGTCCACCTGTGATATAGGAGGAGTCGTCCTTTATTTCTCCCATATAGAGGAGAGTATTACTCCCATGGTTCAGAGAAGCAGGATCTTTCATTCTATGAATAGCGTAGGATCCACTGATAATGGGGTACTTTGACGCAGTAAGTGGGCTTAAGCACCATATAGCCATATGGTGTGACTAAATCCCCATATTTTTTGAAAATGTTCAGGTGTTTGAAATAGTCTTCCAGGAGTTAAATGTAATTTTTGTATGTGAGCGCTGTAATATTTTGTTCTGTTTGTATGGACTTATAGCTGCACCATCTTTATTTCATTTTTTAGGGTATGCCCCCCAAGTATTTGTTTGGACTGCTGTGCAATTCGCTCTGCAACCACTCCTGAGACAGTCTCCATAGAGAGCCGGTCACAATCTCCTAACATGCAAATTGGATGCAGGGAAACCCACATCCAATAGTGTGAACCCAGCCTTAAACACTGCATTGAGTCTGTGAATGGGGTAATAAAAAAAATAGGAATCAACCTACAGAGGGGGATTAAACACAATGTGAACCATATTTTTTATTGATAAAATATAGATTTTACTCATCTGATAGAACAATAAACAAGTGGACCTGAAAGGCATACTGCAAAGATTACCATACTTTTTCAGGATAGGAATATGCCATATAATAGTTGACCTTTTTCAGCAAAAAAAAAATCCACTACTGTTATGATAAGTTAATGATCTTCTCTGAAAGACTGGCCCAATATTTTCTATTCTGTTTTGGGGATGATCTCACAGTTATATGCACCTGTGGACAAACATCCCTTGCAAAGTGATTAAAACTGGTAGTACCTGTTCATAAAATTTAGTTTTTATGGTAATTAAACATGCTGCAAGGGAAGGATCCACCAAGAAAAAAATACCCAAACATGACTGCCTGCCATAGTGCCAGACCTCAGTCCAAATGAAATTTGAATAGAAAAGAACACAATACTCAAAGTTTTGATATATTTACATCCCCCTCAACAAAAAGTGTAGGAACACTGAAATCATTGTAGGATAACATTATTTTCAGGAAATATTTGATGAAACACAGCCATAAAATACTAAATAAATAAAATGACCACTCCCTTACCTGGCTTACATTTTGCTACTCAGTGAAAAAAGAACCAAGAGTATGGTAAATGTGTACAAGTGTGGGAGAAAAGTGTAATGCAGAAGCTTTATTTACTTCCATTGCGTCCTATATAACAGTGGTCATCAACCCTGTCCTCAGGGCCCACTAACAGGCCAGGTTTGCAAGATAACTGAAATACATCACAGGTGATATCATTTGTTGCTCAGTGATTGCAGTATTCTAGTCTACATCTCCCCAAGGTAATACATAAAACCTGGCCTGTTAGTGGGCCCTGAGGACAGGGTTGATGACCAACGCTATATAAGATCTGAAGCTTTGAAAACTAGACTTTCTTGTGTTCCCACTGCCTGCATACTTAGGTCGCTTGCACACTGCTCTGCTATGCATAAGTATTCAATCCCATAATAAAATCTACAGTTTCCCAACTATCCAGATTGAAATGCAAGAACTGGTAACACAATAAAGAAATCATACTTTTTAAAGTGCCAGATATTATGAAGGATGCCGCTAAAGTAAGGGAAACTGATGCTTACTGCCCATATTTGTAAACATTTACCATTATTGGAGGTCCTATTAAACAGATTTGACTCTAAAGTATCTATAGATGTAACAAAGCAGTCCAAGGCATGGAAGTTTTTATTAAACTGGAGTGGAAATAAAGGATCCAGTTTGCCATCGGGATGGAGAGAGTTAAAACTTGAACAATCATCAGTTCTTATTTATCTAAGTAGAATTTTAGCTCACCCATTCAATGGCCCTTCAGAACCCCTGGTATAATGAATTAATGGATTTGTATTCCACGCTAAATTTTAGTGATTATCTGGAAAGTACATGACTAATTTGAGATTACCTTCAATAAAGAGATTCTTTTGTTCTGGACAATTCTTGACATTTTCAGTATTGCAATCAGCTCAGTTCGCCCCTCCTCATGTAGCTTTTTCTTTTTGTGGAGCTGTTAAGAACCAACATCATTTCATGCAAATTCTACATACATGATCAAAGTGCAAAATCTTTTGTGATCAAATACAATGCACTAAAATAAAGCATGTAATTAGCACTTTCCATTTTGAGTTTATAGTTTTAGAAAACCTTGCTTAAAATAAAGAGGTATTTTATGATGCATGTCTGCATGGATTCATAACCTTGAAGTGGTGTAGAAGTGGTGTGGTTTGACACTTGTCAGTCTATGCAATGATGTACCATCTCTATTATAAAATGCTGTGCTCATATTCAAAACTCTTGTATGCTGACAGAGCTAATTAGTATCATTAACAGCACAGTTCCTTGCGTTAAAGGGCTATATAAGCAAAACATGAAAAATACTTAATAAAATTCTAAACTTATCTCCCCAATACATACATTACTATCACCCTATAGCTATATGGTCTAATCTGTTCTTACATTTTTATATTATTCTTACATTCTTCTTTAGTTCTCTACAAATTAGGCTTATGCTGCAGGGCATGATGATCAATATATTTAAGTAGTAGTTTCACTGAGGTTACTAGTCAGGGGAGGTGCCAGGAGGCTTCACAGTGCATATGCAGCATCAAGAACTGTCCCTGTGCCCCATAAAAACACATTTAGATCTGCACACACTATACAATGCCCACATTACAAATGAATAACACCATTTCTGCTCCACGATACAATGCAAATTGACTAGTTACCACTAGTGCAGAGCAACCCCTTAACAGCCACCTACTACTTCAAAGAACAACATGAAATGATAAAGTTTTGCTGCTCTGCCACCCGCCAGAGAGTCTAGAATTGCTAAAATCCTATTAACGCCAGCACCTTATAGGGTCCCCAAAGGGGCACAAAGCAGCCTGCAGTAAGATAATGTTGCCACACCTGGGCACACCCCACCAACCCTGGTGCCACAGAGCTGCACATAAAAGGCCATGGTTCTGGGTATGAACATAGGACAGTTAACAGAATTCACCCTCGACAACATCAAAAATAGAGGAGCTGTCTGTACACAACTGACAACAATGGAAATCCATGCAACTGTCAATACATGGGACACCAACTAGCACCCAATTGAAATTATTGAAAGCAAAGATGACTAGGTTTTTCTCTGATTAAAAGAAAAAGATGATCAGGTTGATCTCAAGCAGTCCCTCCACTCACACATTGTGAACCAATACACGTACCCAAACATCAACACAATGACCACTAATCCAGGCCACCCCACCACACAAGAAATATATACACAATAATTCTGCGCTACCAAAAAGGGGAATAAACAGCAGCTAACACAACCAGCAAGTGTAAACAATGTCAAAAAACAAAATAAGTGTAGCGCTAGGAAGAGGGGTCAGAAAATGGAGTCTATGGACTGACAGTTCAAAGTTCGTGTGTTTAAAGGAACATCCCTGGAGGGAATATGAAAAGTCCTCTGGAACAGATCTCAATAAGGGTGTAAACCATCTGTGGAGGGAGCCCACACACCACCAATAGAAGTGAAAAGGCTTACCGGACTCGGTGGACCCAACAAGGAAGTGGAAATAAATAAAATACCATTGAGAAGTTCCTGTAAAGGGGGCCCTGTCAATAGTGCCAAATACATAAGGAGGTTGATGGGTGGGTAGGTAACGTGAGGTGAAGTGGTATAAGGGATGTGAGCGGCGCAACAATGTGCGCGCGCATCGAGATGAAGAGACATACACTGCGCATGTGTAAGGAGCGTACGTAATGGAGCAGTGAAGGGGCGGAACGACGGCATTAGAGGCCGTACGGGGCTACGTGGCGAGTGCGTACATGGTGAGAGCCTAGCAGAGAGGCGGGCAAATGTGAATGCCTTGGTGACTATGGTAACAAGCCACAACAACGGCGTAACCTACATAAAGAAGGACGTTGAAAGCGCTAACGGGACAAATAAATGTCTGTGTAACAAACGTATATCAACTGGGTAACACAATTGTAAAAATAATGTAAACAAACAAAAAAGTGTGTGCAAAAAGTGAGGGCAAATGTACAAATGACGTACGGTGTATCCACAATTATGTGGGCATTAAAAATGGAAAGACAGGGACTGGTGGTATTAAGCCATGAAGGAAATACCCGTTGCTGTACAGACTCATGGAGCTGATTTCCACAATATGATAAAATATAATAATCACAAAAAACATATACAATAGATGTCTTATATCCGTATATGTGACACAATCAAAAACATGAATTACGTTGATGCAGGCTAAATAGGGTAAACATCCATACACCTATAGCTAGAATGGATGAATGTCTATACACTTATGGCCAAAATCAGGTAAATAAAATAAAGGGGATAAAATGCAAATGGATATGGATGAAATAAATATAGATATATATACGAAATGTAAATGGGATAAACGTAAATATGAATAAATATAAAATTGAATAAAAAATGGAAATAAAAAATTGAATGAAAAGGAGAGAGAATCACCTCGAAAAAAGGGGGAGGTAAAAATTGGGGCAACAGAATCAGGCTTTGTTGATAAAAGCGTTGACATCTACTTCAACATTCATACCTGATGGAAAGAGTGTGCGGAGCTCATGGATCCAGTAGGTCTCTAAGCGAGACACACCCCTGGTCCTGGCACCACCCCTCCAAGGAGGAACATATCTGTCAATGACCACAAATTGCGTCCCATCAATAACGCGGTTGTGATGTAACTTATAATGGCGGGGGACAGTGTTTTTAGTGTCCCCACCTTTAATGAGTGCGATATGTTCCGCCACTCTTATGGCAAAGGAACGGATGGTGCGGCCCACGTATTGTTTCCCACAATGACATGTAATCAAGTACACAATATGACTGGTGGTGCAGGTACAGAATTGTTTGATTGGATATCTTTTGTGGGTAACTGATGACGTGAATGATACAGTTTTTCTCCCTATGCCAGAGTTGTGTTGGCAAACAATACATCTTTTACAAGAATAGAATCCCTCCATCTCATAGAAGAGGGGTTGGCGTATGGGAGGATTAATAATGTTTGGGGCGATCTTGCTCTGTAAGGTTGGGGCACCCTTGAAGATGACTCTGGCCTTATCAGGCAGTACATTACCCAAAATACGGTCATTCCTCAGGATGTCCCAATGTTTTGAGAGAATGGCTTTAATGTGTCTATGCTAATTGGAAAAGGAGGTAAACAAGGACCACCTGAAGGAATCATCTGATTCTCTCCTAGGCCTATCTTCTAAAAGAGATTCCCTATTGGTTTCAAGGGCATGTTGATATTCACGATCAACAAGACAGGGATCATAATCCTTATCAATGAACTTGGCCTTCAGGAGTGCCGATTGTGCTTTGAAGGAATCCACGTTTGAACAATTTCTTCGTAGTCTAAGGAATTGACTACGTGGTACCGAGTCAAGCCAAGACCGGTGATGGCAGCTATAGGGTGGTATGAAGCTATTCCGGTCTGTGGCTTTGAAATGTGTCTGGATCGAAAACCACCATCACATATCTCTATCTCCAGATCCAAAAAATGTATTTTATGATTACTGGCTGTATGGGATAGGGAAATGCCACGGTCATTGCTGTTCAAGCGTTCAAAAAATGAGTCAAGTGACTCGGCACTTCCCTTCCATAGGAGGAGGATGTCGTCAATATACCGTGCCCACACAATGAGGGATGGATCCCTATTGGTATAGACGACATCCTCCTCCCACTTGGCCATGAATAAATTGGCGAGGCTAGGGGTGAATTTGGTGCCCATAGCCACGCCACGTAACTGGAGGTAGTACTGCTGGTTAAACCAGAAATAACTACGCTTGGTAGCAAACTCAAGTAGTTCAACGACAAAGGCACACTGAAAAGGAGCGATGGTAGGTTCCTTTTACAAAAAATATCGAACCGCCTCCAATCCCTTATCCTGGGGTATACAGGTATACAGGGAGGCGACATCAGCAGTGGCAATTATGTGTTCACCCTGCAAATTCAAACTCTCAAGCAGGCATATAGTAGCCCCTGTATCCTTCAAATAAGAAGGCATACGCCTTACGAGGGGTTGCAAATAAAAGTCAATATATAGGCCTATACGTGAGGTGACAGAGTCTATCCCACTCACGATAGGCCGACCGGGAGGTTGTACTGGGTTTTTGTGCACCTTGGGTAAATAGTAAATAGTTGGAACCCTGGGAGCCAAGGGTACCATAAAGTCTCTCTCCTTTTTACCCAAAATACCTTGATCATAACCCTTCCTAACAATAGCAGAAAGCTCTCTTTTGAAGGAAGATGTGGGGTTATTGGGCAATGTTTTGTACGTATTAGGTTCGTTCAGGATCCTATACATCTCAGATATATAGTCCTTCTTATCCAAAACAACGATGCCACCCCCCTTGTCAGCCGGACGGATGACAAGGTCTTTCTGTAAACACAGATGGTTTACAGATGGTTTACACCCTTATTGAGATCTGTTCCAGAGGACTTTTCATATTCCCTCCAGGGATGTTCCTTTAAACACACGAACTTTGAACTGTCAGTCCATAGACTCCATTTTCTGACCCCTCTTCCTAGCGCTACACTTATTTTGTTTTTTGACACCCCACCACACAGCACAGCCTATGACTACAATTTTCACCACCACTCTGGTCCAGGGATGGAAATAACCACATAACTACTTTGCAGTAGTATAAACCCACAGAGCCATCAAGTTAATAGACAGTCATGGTCAGATTGGGAGCAAAACGCTTTACTGACATAAAAAGCATGCTATCCCAACATTATGTATGCCAGCAAACTTTGAGCAAGTTTTTTTAGAACCATAATGTCATAATGTTTATATATTGACACTCATTACCATTTACTCACAGATCATTCTGAGCTTGTAGGCAGTTGCACATGTAGAAAAGCTAAATGCAAACAAAGCAATGTTTACACAGATCCAGGTCTCTGATGACAGAAAAAGTAGAGGTAGGAGGTTATACAGTATCTCACAAAAGTGAGTACACCCCTCACATTTTTGTAAATATTTTATACTATCTTTTCATGTGACAACACTGAGGAAATGACATTTTGCTACAATGTAAAGTAGTGAGTGTACAGCTTGTATAACAGTGTAAATTTGCTGTCCCCTCAAAATAACTCAACACACAGCCATTAATGTCTAAACCGCTGGCAACAAAAGTGAGTACACCCTTAAGTGAAAATGTCTAAATTGGGACCAAAGTGTCAATATTTTGTGTGACCACCATTATTTTCCGGAACTGCCTTAACCCTCTTGTGCATGGAGTTCACCATCACGGAGCTGGTGGATGTTAGAGACCTTACGCTCCTCCACCTTCCGTTTGAGGATGCCCCACAGGTACTCAATAGTGTTTAGGTCTGGAGACATGCTAGGCCAGTGTTGTCATTTCTTCAGTGTTGTCACATGAAAAGATATAATAAAATATTTACAAAAATGTGAGGGTGTACTTACTTTTGTGAGATACTGTATATGGAAGTTGCTTGGCATGAATGGGCATATTAAAAAGAGCTTATTAGTTCAAGTCACAATGCTCAAATGCCAGGATTCCTATTTTCAAAAGAGTGCCAGTGATTTTTAACCCAATCCAAAGAGTTCGACTGATTTACAAATTACAGTCTAGTGGCTGAATATAAGGATCATTGACCTTGTCGAAAGCAGTGTGAATTAGGCCTTTTTTTTTTTTAACAACAGACCTAGACTCAGGACTCAATATCAGACAATGTATAAAATACTGTAGCTGCTAACACAATTTGCTGATGGCAAACATATAGAACATTAGTATGAGATAAAATTACACCAAAGTAAATAAAATATTTTGTTTATATATTTAAAAAGTCCATTCTTAACCACTTAAGGTACGCCCTATAGCAGTTTTACCGCTACAGGGCGGCACCTGTGCATCGGTCATATACATGATCTGACACTTCTGAGTTGGGGGCACACATGTGTGCCACTGATGGCTCGCTTCCACTGTGATTACACACAGCGAAAGCCGATCGGTGGGTGCATGGCACCCGATGTCCTCCGGCAGGCAGAGGGACAGAACTGCTATCTCCCTATGTAAACAAGACAGATTGCAGTTCTGACAGGGGGTGGTGGAATTTGTGCCCCTGCAAAGCAGGAAATAAATTCAATCTCTTCCTCTAGTAAAAGCACCCCACACAGTATAGTAAAACACTGCCTAGGCACACAGTTAACCCTTTGATCGCCCCTAATGTTAACCCCTTCTTAGCCAGTGTCATTAGTATGGTGACAGTGCATATTTTTAGCACTGATCACTGGATTAGTGTCACTGGTTCCCAAAAAGTGTAAAAAGTGTCAGTCGGTGTCGGAATGTCCGCCGCAAAATCTCAGTCCGGCTATAAGTCACTGATCGCCGCCATTATTAGTAAAAAAAGAAAAAAAAATATCCCATAGTTTGTGATTTATTAGGATTTTTTACTAAAAATAGGTAGCAGAATACATTTTGGCCTAAATTTTATGAATTTTTTTTTTTTTTTATTGGATAAGTTTTATAGCAGAAAGTAAAAAAAATATATATATATTTTTTAAAATTGCCTGTCTTTTTTTGTTTATAGCGCAGAAAAAAAACAACCCACAGAGGTCATCAAATACCACCAAAAGAAAGCTCTATGTGTGGGAAAAAAAAGGACATAAATTGTATTTGGGTAGAGCTCTGCATGACAGCGCAATTGTCAATTAAATTAACGCAGTTTTACAAAAAATTGCCTGGTCATGAAGGGGAGTAAATCTTCCGGAGGTCAAGTGGTTAATCCACATGCAGTGCCTGGTGAATAGTATTGACTACAGGTGTAGCCATGGTAAAGATCTTCCACCACTTAGAGAAGCACACACAGCCTCTTAACAGATGGTGTTGACCACCTAATTACGAGGTTAAATTGTGCAGTTATCCTCCAAAGAAGGTGGTTTTTTTTTCCTTTAGAGCTCCAGGGGACTTGGCTGTAACAACCTGGGACTGTGGCATTGGTGTGAGGAGGTACCGAATGCCCCATCTTCACCTCCACAGTGTGTCAGGCTAGGTATGCCTTTTTCTGATTTGTGATGTCACTTCTACCAGAGATGTAAGCCCAAAGCTGCAGTGCTGTGTCAGGGTTAATGAAAATGGCCTATTTGTATATGGGGTTTCAGACTGGGCACACATGAGCCCCTTAAGTGCACTTTGGACAAAGGATTCCCAGATTCCCATGGGTTTAGCCAAAGAGATAGTGTGCACACAATTACTTCTCTTTCAGGTCCACTGTTTCTCATTGAAATCTCAGATGCAACCATCTGATCTATTGCCTTATATCATTCGGCTGTTTCGATGTGGAGAAATCCAGAGTTGATGGTGTATGCTGGTGGACCAAGTCCTCTGTAAATTACTACCCCTTTGAAGTATAACAGTGCAATTTGACCGCTTGTAATTAGGTGGTCAACACCATCTGGTAAGAGGCTATAGTGTGCTTCTCTAAGTGGTGGAGGATCTTTCCTCTGGTTACACCTGTATTCAATACTATTTACCAGTCACCGAATGTGGATTAAAAATTCACTTTTTAAATATGTATATAAAGAAAATCTTTTATTTACTTTGCTATAATTTTATCACATCCTAATGTAAATGTAATGGAACTGACAACAGGCTTTTTGCAGCTGCTCCATTTGCCTACATTGTCACTAGCTCTACAATGCAGACCTTCCGATTCCTATACCAGCCCCCTGATGAAACCATCAATGTTGTCCAGTATTCAGATTTCTGTGTGCGTAACTGTAAGCTTAAGCTACTGAGCTTTGTAAACAACAGGCATTTTTCAACAAAGCAGAGAAGGATAGCAAAAGCTTCACCTGCTAGTGGTATATGATAATACAATAATAATAATGTTCTTGTGTAGCTAATTAAAAAATATATTATTTTTTATCATATGAAATAAAACATAAAAATGCATACAAAACCACCATCTATTACAACCATTATTTAATCCTAGCACAAAAGTCAATTGAAAAATATTAAATGAAAATACTAAAGTGGAGATGGCCTATAGAAGAGAAATCTTTTTTAGGTTTCAAGAATACTAGCTTCTGCTGGATGAGTTGAATATCTAGAAGTGAAGCATGTCTTAAAGAAATTGAATTTGTATCCTTGCTGTTAACCTTTTTAAAATGCTCAGTGTTCTCGCAGCAGTACCCGAGCAAGGCATGTTGTTTTGCTTGTCAGTTAATAAAAGTAAAAGTAGGTGGTTTAGAATGAGCCAAGCCTGACGATTACATGAATGGGGCTTGGGAGAAAAACAAATGAATAGAAGCAAATGGCAATAGAGGATGAACAATTAAGGACCCTTTTGAGCCTATTACCTTGTTTCCATGGGGAACTTTTCTACAGAGTAAGATAAAAAGCTTTATTATTTTAAATATCTGACAATTTGGAGATACACCAGTATCTTTGGTATACAGATGTGTACTGAATGAAAAATAAAAAAAATGAAGATTGCTCAATTTATACTCATGGTTCACTTATGCCCCGTACACACGGTCGGACATTGATCGGACATTCAGACAACAAAATCCTAGGATTTTTTTCCGACGGATGTTGGCTCAAACTTGTCTTGCATACACACGGTCACACAAAGTTGTCGGAAAATCTGATCATTCTGAACGCGGTGACGTAAAACACGTACGTCGGGACTATAAACGGGGCAGTAGCCAATAGCTTTCATCTCTTTATTTATTCTGAGCATGCGTGGCACTTTGTGTGTCGGAATGTGTACACACGATCGGAAATTCCGACAATGGATTTTGTTGTCGGAAAATTTTATAGCCTGCTCTCAAACTTTGTGTGTCGGAAAATCCGATGGAAAATGTGTGATGGAGCCTACACACGGTCGGAATTTCCGACAACAAGGTCCTATCACACATTTTCTGTCGGAAAATCCGACCGTGTGTACGGGGCATAACAATAAATCATGAAATAAATCAATACGAGATATATAGAACCATTAATGCATTAATAATATGATTATATGAATGCAATCTATACACTGGGGGGAGAACCTCTGGGGAATCTAGGATGGAAAAGGACCTGGGGGTCCTAGTAGATGATAGGCTCAGCAATGGCATGCTGCTAACAAAGCAAACAGGATATAGGCATGCATTAAAAAGGGATCAACTCCAGAGATAAAATGATAATTCTCCCGCTCTACAAGACTCTGGTCCGGCTGCACCTAGAGTATGCTGTCCAGTACTGGGCACCAGTCCTCAGGAAGGATGTACTAGAAATGGAGCGAGTACAAAGAAGGGCAATAAACCTAATAAAGGGTCTGGAGGATATTAGTTATGAGGAAAGGTTGCGAGCACTGAACTTATTCTCTCTGGAGAAGAGACGCTTGAGAGAGGATATGATTTCAACTTATAAATACCGTACTGGTGACCCCACAATAGGGATAAAACTTTTTCACAGAAGGGAGTTTAACAAGACTCGTGCCCACTCATTAAAATTAGAAGAAAGGAGGCTTAACCTTAAACTACGTAGAAGGTTCTATACTGTAAGAGCAGCAAAGATGTGGAATTCTCTTCCACAGGCGGTGGTCTCAGCAGGTAGCATCAATAGTTTCAAGAAACTATTAGATAAGCACCTGAACGACCGCAACATACAGGGATATACAATGTAATACTGACATATAATCACACACATAGGTTGGATTTGATGGACTTGTGTCTTTTTTCAACCTCACCTACTATGTAACTATGTAAATGCATTTTTTTTTCTTTTTTTTAGAAAAGAACACTAAGAAATAGTATTAAAAGGTTACCATTTTTTTGTACTGATCTTGGTGTAAAAAAATGCTTTGAAGGCCAGAGGAGAGATCTCCCCAAAAAGAGGACCGGCCACAGCCCATGCTATCACAAGGGATGTTGTGTTCATCCCTTATGATAGCAATAAAGTTGATAAAAAAAGGTACAGTGTAAAAAAAATAAATGTAAATAAAATAAATAATACAATAAAAACATTTTTTTAAAGCACCCCTGTCCCCCTAAATGCAAACGTGCATGTAGCTCCTGCACACATATGTAAACGGCGATCGTACAACATATGTGAGTTATTGCCACGAACATCAGAGTGAAAGCAAAACTTCTAGTGCCAGACCTCCTGTGTAACTCTAAACTAATACCCTGTAAAGACTTTTAAAGCATTGCCTATGCATACTACTTTACTCAGCATAATATCATCTTTAATATTTTACCAAAAAATGGGTATTATATTGTGTTTGTGTTCACCAAAATTCATTAAAGTTTATTTTTTCCAAAAATGTAGGACCGCAACTGAGGCTGTGCAGAGCAGGGTGAACCAGTGCCCTATTGGATATTAAACAGTATGGGCACTTATTTTTCATTTTTTCATAGCTATACTTGCAAAAGGGGCCAGCATGAAGTGATCAATAAGAACTTTTCTGACTAAAGTCTCACTTTAATTATTAGAGGAATGTTAGCAGACGTAATGTTGTAATGTGTTGTATGATATTTTATGTACATTTTATTTATTTTCTCTGTATTTTTTATCCAATTATTTATAAGGTCAATTGAAAAAGAATAAGTACATATATCAGAGATGTAAAGAAAGCACTATACACTCCCTATATAATTTTAGTACAAAGGTCGTAAGAACAAAGACATACAAATTTTGATACAAGAAGTAATGGCACTAAAGGGTACTACCAACTAAATTTGTAAGAAGGGATTTTGTTTGAGAGCCAACTGTTCCATCATCTCAAACACCACCACTTCCTATTCATCTGATCTATAATAAAGTGAAGAACTCAACTTCTCAAAAAAGGAGGGGTTGTGAGAGTTCTCTTTATCTAAGTATGAGCAGAGAACTGGATAGGTAGCAGGCGGAAATCCTGTGTGTGGGATAGGGGTCAAAAGGGGACCAAAAGAGACTGATAGATGGCACGAGCAATGAGAAAAGGAGTGAAAGTGGAGTGTTGTATGTATTCTGTGGAGACAGAACAAAGAATGCTGAACACCTAACAGAAAAATGACCTGCCTTTACCAACATTCAAAAGTCACAACATAAATCCCAACAATCCTGATAGCTACAAATTGTGTATTACTGAAGTTCACCATAAAGGCCAAGCCCGGCTAAAATTAATATTCTTTGGAGTGAGAACCAATGTGTTAAACCATGCATTAATTTTTCTTTTAGAATATCCACCTCAGGATCTTTACTGCTGACTACTCCATACCACCAAACTTCTGTAGCCATTAGGAGGCTGCTAACACTCCTACCACTGGTACATTTCCAAATGACACCTTAGTGCTAAGGACTTCATAAGGACCAGAAGAACTGTAGTGTAGACCAATGTTTCTCAACTCCAGTCCTTAAGTATCCCCAACAGGTCATGTTTTCAGGCCCTCCATTATTTTGCACAGGTGATTTGATCAGTTTCACTGCCTTAGTAATTACCACAGCTGTTTCGTCTGAGGGCAATCCTGAAAACATGACCTGTTGGGGGTACTTGAGGTCTGGAATTGAGAAACATTGGTGTAGACCATCCAAAAATCACTTCTAATCACTACCTGGTGAGCTCTGCCAAATCTACCCTCTTCTGACTGGGTAATCTTGAAAGCAGACATACAAAAAAAAAAAAAAAAAAAAAAAAAGCAGAAAGGACTAATGGATTACCGGATAAAACTTTAGGAAAAAGGAAAAAGTATTGAGTGCATACTCACAATAGCCAAAGGCTAGAAATGCAATATGAACCAGCCCCAAGGCTGAGTATCACCATGACCCATCACCTAGACTTGCCAGCTGACACGTTTCAAGGAATGAACCCTCTTCAGAGCATTGCTGTGAAAGGTTTTAACAACTCCCTAAATTACTTTAGAAATACTTTATATGTAAAGCGCTGCATAAATTGACAGCGCTATATAAGTACCTGAAATAAATAAATCAATAATAAATAAATAAACCCTTTCAGCCTAAATCCTACAACTTAGCCTAACCCCTAAAATGAGCCCGAAACACTGTTTTCTCCAACACATGAAGCAATATTAAACCCAAAACAACAATGTAATTGATTGCTGTTTACTAATTATTAAAGTGGTTCTAAAGGCAGAAGATTTTTTATCTTAATACCTTCAGTGTGCAGCAGCTCTCTTAAGCCCCGCTAATACTTATCTGAGCCCCAACTATGTCCAGTGATGTTGCACAAGATCCTCGGCCGTCCGGGACTCTCCCTCCTGATTGGCTGAGACACAGCAGCAGGCACCTTTGGCTCCCACTGCTGTCAATCAAAGTCAGTGAGCCTATGAGGAGAGAGAGGGGGCGGTGCCGAGCCACGGCTCCGTGTCTGAATGGACACACAGAGCAGTGACTCGGCTCAGGTACCCCCATAGCAAGCTGCCTGCTGTGGGGGCACTCAGCAGGATGGAGGGATCAGGAGCACCGGCGGGAGACCCAAGAACAGGAGGATCTGGGCTGCTCTGTGCCAAACCACTGCACAGAGCAAGTAAGTATAACACGTTTGATATTTTTAAACAAACAAAAAAAAAATTAACTTTAATATCACTTTAATTGTGATGGCTGCTTTGGAATTTTTTATGCTGTTTTTCCTTTTATTTTCATTTATTATTGATCCTACCAGTAATACACTTCCTGCAATAGCGTGCCTCCACTCTGGATGGAAGAGCGACTGATACACCTTTAGATAACAGCATTGTTAGTCCGGGTATAAGGCAGTGTTAGATGCACTAGCAGATTTAGATGGACTTACAAACTAAAGCCAAATTCCACTTTTTAAGCAGTTACATCAACAGTTTTCCTTTTTACCCTTTGGGATAAAGGTTTTACATAAATGAATAAAAGCTGACCATTGTATGTACCCCTGTCAGTGTTAAATGGTTTGTCTAAACCCTCCAACTACCACTTTTGCTGGAAAGCTTGATCTGTTAAAGGACTTTGAAAAATAACAGACTTACTGGCCAGATCACCAGGTGAAATAAAAGGGAAAAAAGACAAAAAAAAAAGAAAAACAAATACAAACACCGCATCTAATAATTAGTAAGCTGCAATATAATAAATTTTTGTTTTTGGGTTTATTACCACTTTAACCTGTAAAACACTGGACCCACAAGCCCTTATACACTGGTTAGCACCCTCATCTTGTCCACCAGATGCACCAATAGCATGCAGTTTTGTGCCAAAAGTATACAGGTCTGATCTATCACCAAAGAAACAAAGTGCTGAGAATCTACTATTAGATTGACAGGCTTGCAGCTACAGTAGGCGTCTGGCACTGTGTGAGGGTGACCTATTGGGACTTTTTGGGGATAACACTTTTTCATTACTTAGATCAGATCTACATATAGATCTTGTTATACCTGCTGTTTGTATTACATGCAATGTACATGTTATATTTCATATTGTAAATGAGAAGGAGAAGGAATGTACACAACCCATTTTTTATATATTTTTTGGGGATATTTATTATAGCAAAAAGTAAAAAATATTGCTTTTTTTAAAAAAAATTGTCGCTCTTTTTTGTTTATAGTGCAAAAAATAAAAACCCCAGAGGTGATCAAATATCACCAAAATAAAGCTCTATTTGTGGGAAAAAAAGGACGTCAATTTTGTTTGGGTACAACGTCGCACGACCACACAATTGTCAGTTAAAACGATGCAGTGCCGTATCGCAAAAAAGGGCTTCGTCAGGGAGGGGGTAAATCCTTCCGGGGCTGAAGTGGTTAAAGAACACAACATACAGGAATATGGGAAATGATTATTGACACTGACAACATACACCTTTACAGGTTGAACTGGATGAACTATTGTCTTTATTCAATCTTACCTATTATGTAACTCAATATATTCCTGTCATTGGTTGTTAACAAAGCTTTCCTTAGCAAACAGTGACATCACCTAATCATATTCATTTACTGGAATCCCTGGTCATGTAAACAAAGGAACAAGAATATCGCTTACCAAATATGGCAGCTAGACTGTAACAGTGTTGCACTGCTAGATAAACCTACAGTACACAACAAATGTCAGGGCCTGGATTTGAACCCGCAACCTCTACAGTGTCAGGTAATGTCTCATCTTGCTGTGCTACCAGGAATGCTGGCCAGCTCCCTTGACAATTCCTTGAATGATCCTTTCTTGAACCTTGTTTGTCTTGAACCCTGAACTCTTTGCTTCTCCCATGAACTTCCTGATGTCTTCCATGTCTCTGCACTACCTGTTTGCCAGATTATTATGCTCTCTCCAGCCAGTATTTTGCTCCTGTCTTCCTTGATGCCGTCCATATCTTGCTACCACTTGTTATTGATCCTTGGCTTGTTCCCCGACTACACTTCTGCCTGATCCCAACCTGCAACTACTTGTTATTAAGCTTTGGCTTGTTTACTGACTACACGTCTGTTTGATCCCTACCTGCTGATCCGCTACTGGACCCCAACTTGCTCACCTCCTAGTGGGGCAATCCTGAGGAATGCAACCTGGTACTAACAGGCAGCAAAATCTATCTCCACCCTCAGGAGCTCTGGTAAATACAAGTTAGTACTTAGACTCCACACCTCAGATGAGCCTGCATCATTCACCAGGTTGAACCTGTGTACTTATCCTAGCAACTAGTCTTCGAGCCTGACCCCTGATCATGACAATAACACAGTGTTGTTATATTTTAAGCATAGTGACGTCACAAAATAAATTTAAAAACGATTGTATATAAATATAAATGTACTAAGAAGAAAATAATGACCAGGTAGTGTCCCAACTCATTTCCTTAATCAATGATCAAGCATTGCAATTGTGAACATAACAGCCATTAAAAGTTGAACCTTGGATTTAAACACAGAGATGTTAAATTAGTGAAAATAGAGTGCAAATAACGTGATTATAACTCTTGTATTATTCACTTCTTTTATAAATGTGTAACCATAACTCCAGTGCTGCACATCAAAGCTGAAATTCACACGTGCCCACACATCAGTGCAAATTGTGCTGTCATCTTCAACCTTTGGCCCACGCCACATAGGTCATAATGCGCAAAGGAACACTTCAGAGAATACCAGACATGTCAGATTTTACTCACTTCTCTTTGGGCACTCGGCAGTTACATTTGGGTGTATTAAGATCCTGCTTGCCTGCTGTGATAAGCTCAAATCTATATAGAAGAAACTCCCATAGTGTAGTATGTATCAATAATTAAAACATTTAACCAGTTGCCGACCGCCGCACACAGATGTACGTCGACAGAGCGGCACGGGCAGGCAAAAGGGCTTACCTGTACGTCCCTGCCTGCCCGCGGGTGAGGGGTCCGATCGGACCCCCCCCCGGTGCCTGCGGCGGTCGGCAAATCTTCCCCGGCGATCGGTGGTGAGGGGGAGGCCATCCATTCGTGCCCCCCCCCCTCGCGATCGCTCCCAGCCAATGGGATCATTTCCCTGCCTCTGTATTGTACACAGAGGCAGAGGAAATGATGTCATCTCTCCTCGGCTCGGTATTTTCCGTTCCGGGCCGAGGAGAGAAGACTGTAATGTGAGTGCACAACACACACACACACAGTAGAACATGCCAGGCATACAAAACACCCCGATCCCCCCCCCCCGATCACCCCCCGATCCCCCCCCCAATCACCCCCCCCCCCCTGTCACAAACTGACACCAAGCAGGTTTTTTTTTTTTTTTTTTCCTGATTACTGCATAGTGTCAGTTTGTGACAGTTACAGTGTTGGGACAGTTAGTATTACCCCCCTTTAGGTCTAGGGTACCCCACTAACCCCCCCTAATAAAGTTTTAACCCCTTGATCACCCCCCGTCACCAGTGTCACTAAGCGATCATTTTTCTGATCGCTGTATTATGCCCCGTACACACGGTCGGATTTTCCGATGGACAATGTCCGATCGGAGCGTGTTGTCGGAAATTCCGACCGTGTGTGGGCTCCATCGGACATTTTCCATCGGATTTTCCGACACACAAAGTTGGACAGCAGGAGATAAAATTTTCCGACAACAAAATCCGATCGCGTCAATTCCGACCGTGTGTGGCCTGTTCCGACGCACAAAGTGCCACGCATGCTCAGAAGAAATTCCGACACGGGACAGCTCGTTCTGGTAAACTTAGCGTTCGCAATGGATACAGCACTTTCGTCACGCTGCAATGTTCAAAATGGTTTAATACAGCGCACTCTCTTCTTCTTTATAATGTGACAAGAATATAGTAGTTTTGCTGCTCATATTTACACACACTTCTCACAAACTTATTTCGTTACTATTTATCGGGATTCCCTCAATATATTTTGATTTCTCACATCTGACAACAAAATTTTTATTTTTTTTTGGACTTTAATGTAGATTCTTTTTTTGTGTTTCTCTTTTTTTTAGTTTTTTTTTTTGGTGATTTTGATTTGTACTCCCGAAAATGTTTGTGTGTTTTTTGTGACAAGTTCCCACAACACCATTGATATATTGTTCTATTTAATCTGTAGGAGATTGTTTGGTGTTGTTGTCCCTTGTTAATTTCACATTTTATGTTTTTAGAAATGTACCTGAAACGTCACCAACAAACTGTCCTTTTTGGATGAAAACACACACAGGAGAGTAGAATTTACCCAAAAATTTTTTATTAAGGGCTCACAACTAAACAAAGAGGGAGGCAACGCTGGAGAAACTGCAGAAGTGGGCGAAGCCTTGGACCCCCGGGGCAGACATCAACTATTTAAAAGCAAAATTGGTGGCCTGAGGAGTCCATATCTTAGGGAGGGCAGTCTGGTCCAGAAGTCCCAGAGATCCGGAAAGCAGCAGATGACATCTGTGTCCCCAGGCTGTGGTCATACGAGAGACTGCATCTTCTGTCAGACCAGACTGAACCCAGGGCAATCACTCTTTGGTCTTCTTTCCACGCTTCCTTCTAGGCTTTGGCTGTGGTGGTGGAGTTGTGGCAGCAGGAGGAGGAGGAGGATCGTCCCTCTCCATGACATCCGTCTTGGGTGTCAGTTCCCCACTCTCCCCCTTACGAAGCACTTTATAAAGCAGATCCTCACAGAGCTTGCATTGGCCCTCCTGCATGCCCTGCAATTTTGTGGCAGCCATGCAGGCAAAGGCCTCTTCAGGACTGGGGAAGGCTCGGAGGGACGCCGAAGCCTCCTGGATCAGCCTGTATGCTGAATCCTGCACAGGACTGGGAGTGGCCTTCCTGGCCCTTTTATATGGCAGGCGGAGGGGAGGGACCTGAGACTCAGTCAGGCTGCGACTTGTCCCAGGCTTCTCCTGACTGCCACTTAGCCCCGCCTCCTCCTGGCTGCCACTAATCCCCGCCTCCTCCTGACTGCCACATTCCACAGCCTCCTCCTGGCTGAGGTCTTCCTGTGTATGAAAAAGGGACATAGTTTTAGTATTTTTTACATCAATCACACACAATTTTCACCTCCTGACTGCTGCAAATTGAATGTTCACAAATATAACAGACTATCCTTCTGAGCCCAGCAGTTTTCATTCTTGTCCCAATTTTGGGTGCCCACTACTGTCTATTGATATGTAAAACACTTTTTTTAATCAGCAATTAGTGATCAATAATAACATCTAATAAACATCATTTATTTATTGCCCAGAAATCAGTAGAACAATGCTATATCTGACTCCAGCTGGGCTCCTCCACTTCTTCCTGGCTGGAAGGCCCAGGTTGGACATCAGAAGCCTCAGCTGGTATGGAAGGAAGAGTGGAAGGAAGAGTAGAGAGTGATTCCCTGACCTCAGTGTGGTCTGACAGAAATCGCAGTCTCTCATAGTACCACAGCTTGGGGACATAAACGTCATCTGCTGCAGCTCCGGACCTCAGGGAATCTGTGACCTTCTTGCGCTCCCTAAGATAAGTGCTCCTCAGGCCACCAATTTTAGCTTTCAAATAAGGGATGGTTGCTGTGGGGACCACCGGCGTCACCAACTCCAGCAGTTTCTCCAGCGCTGCCTGCCTCTTCTGTTTGTGGTTATAATGGGGGTGTCTCACTTGCCACAGACAGGGCAGCTCTCTGTACTTGTCTATGAACAGGGGCAGGAAATTGTGGTCGTTGAAGCCATCCATTTTCTCTGCAAGACACAACACAAGACAAAGCCTAATGTCAGGCCAAACTCCCCTAATCTTGTTACAATATAGGCTTCCATTTCGAAGCAGTATAGGCCCAAGTTTAGATCCTACCTTCGTTAGCACGATCGGCGTCTCCGATGCTCCTTCCTCCGCTCACAGATCGTACGTAAGACGCGCGCGTTACGATTTATACACACTGCGCATGCGTATAACTCCGCCCGCCCCTGACGTTCTTTCTAGTCTATTCCCCGCCCCTTTTTGTTCGGCGCAGTGGAGGAAGAGCACATGGCGGATAGACAGCAGGATCGTGCTAATTACACCAACGAGGAGGAGGGGGAGGAAAGGCCGGAGCCTGAAACGTCCCGATCCAGAAGGAGATTGAAGGACTCAAATATGTCCTTTGGGGAGATGTTGGAGATGGTGGGTATCCTGAAGAAGGCCGACTATGATGGAAAGTATGGGCCTTACCCCAACCACAATGTCCGAAAGGCCAAGATCATGGCGAAAGTGGTCAGGAGTCTGCACCGGAAATTCGGGGTACGACGATCGAAAGATCAGCTCAGGAAGCAGTGGTCGGACCTGAAATTACGAGAACATGAGCAGTACAGAAAGATCCGGAGAGTGCTGCAAAAAAGTAAGTAGTTGTGCTGTGTTCCTATTGTTCTTGTGTTTATTACGTTCGTGCTGCTCCATGTGCTTTTGGAACTGTTGTACAGTTTAAAATGGCAACTTTCATGTTCATGGGCACATTATTCGTTCGGATCACACATTGTTATTTGGGACGAAAAAATACCATTGTTTAGGCCATATGCATTTGGCCACCATTTTGAGGCCCTATACTTGTCTTCAAAGAATTGGGTTGTGTAGATGGCTTTGTTACTAGAATGAAATGCAAACTAGATTGTGTGTAAGGAGAGGACACTGAGCAGCTGTTTTCACATCTGGACACTGGAGCACTAGTATGGGACACAAGAACACCATTTTTATTAGGGGGGCCACACAGGTGCTCCAGTGTATACTATAGGGGGGGGATACATCTGTGAAGCTTGTACCAAACAGGTAAAGTATTGCAGCTTGACAAAGGACACTAAAAAATTACATCTTGGAACTCGGCTAAAATAGATAATTGTACCTCACTTCCAAGCAATGTTTCATCTTTAGAGTTCTGCCATCAAATATCTGTGTGCTAATTATACCATTTTTGTTTTACATAGGGGAGAAAAGACTCGGAGGACACCCCTCATCCGAGGAGACCAGAGCCCCCCCCCTCTGGAAGAAGGGGAAATCCCCCCAACACAAGATGAGCAGGAGGAAGAAGACGTGGTGGAAGTAGTTACCACAACAGGTAAGTGTCTGCGACCACAGGCTCAGATAAGAGATGGATGGCGGCATTTTTTGGCAAACCTAATTTATTTTGGGGTTCCTCTCTTTTTAGGTGATCGTGAGGTTGTGGATCCAGATCCTTTCACATCCGAAAGTGCCCAGATCCTGATCGGGGAGATCATGGGGTGTAATTTACAATTGGAAATAATCAAGCAAAACATCAATGATGTTATTCCAAAATATAAAAACATCATTGATGTTTTGGGGCGAGTTTAAAGCCCCTCCAAATCACTTTCTTCTTTTGTGTGCTACAATGTGCGAAATGTTTTTGTGATTTTTCCCAAAGCCGAATTTGGAGGATGCACACAGTGTGCCAACATGTGCTATCTGCCATCACGGGAGATCAATGGACGCGTTTTGGGGGTGCAACCCCTTCCTCAATAATAAAGTAGCGGTGAGGAAGGGCTTTCTCCCCCAAAACACGTCGCTTGATCCCCCGTGATGGCAGATAGCACATGTTGACATTGTGAAATTTGTGTGCATCTTCCAAATTTGGCTTTTCCAGGGGTGATTTCACCCCATCTGAACGCAATATCAAACACAGTTCCTAAATACTCATGTCTGATATTGCCTTCCAGTTCTACCAAATGTGAACTTTGTAAGATCAAGATTTGTGGCTTTCTTGTGGGTTTTACACAGGCCTGTTTTCTATAAAATGGACATTTTGATTTTGGATAATGACACCACAAAAATTGTTATACAACAAACATGTCGGTTTGTCAGAAAAACCTTGGGTAAATGCACATGTGATTGTGCAGGTATTAAAAAGATTGTTCATCAAGAATGTGTGGATTATTGTCTCAACGCTACAACACTTTTGGGGTGATGTAATTGTTGTTTGATGAGAAAATGGGGGTTATTTCCTAAGGGGAAATCCACTTTGCACTACAAGTGCAGTTTCAGTGCAGTTGCAAGTGCACTTGTAGTGAAAAGTGTCTTTGCATTTAGTAAATAACAGCCAACAGTGCTTTGTAAGGTTACACAATCACGACATTTTATGCACTCCACACATTTCTGTCAGGGTCAGCTAAAACAAACACAAGCAGTAAATGTCCACAAAGAAGAGCCTGGGGGGAGATGCCTGTCGAGAACTTGAGGTCCTGCAGGCTTCTCCCTGTGGCCAAATACCGCAAGGTAGCGACCAACCTCTGCTCCGGAGTGATGGCTTGCCTCATGCAGGTATCCTGCCTGCTGATATAGGGGGTCAGCGAAGCCAACAGACGGTGAAACACGGGTTCCATCATCCAGAGAAAGTTCCTGAAATCATCAGGATTATTCTCACGGATCTCACGGAGCAAAGGCATATGACAGAACTGGTCACGCTGAAGCAACCAATTCTTGGTCCACGAACTCCTCCCCACCCTGTTCATGGACTGGACTTGTGTCAAGGTCAGGACCCCAACACCAAGCCCCAGCACAGCACGAACTGTACGAGGAGTACGCATACGAAACATGGCTAGAAAACGGTCGGCTGCTCAGAACGAAGTAACAGAACGCACTGAAGAACAGCAAGGCCTGTGAAGAGCGACCTGAAAAACAGCAACGAGCGGACAAGATCGCACAGAAAACTCCAATACGAACTGACTGCACGCACTGAAGAGCAGATACAAACCCACAAGCACAAACTGAACGGCAGAAAACGATCTGAAAGCCACGAGTCTGAAAAAGCGCGAATCGTCTCTCATCAAACTTTTACTAACACGAGATTAGCAAAAGGAGCCCAAAGGGTGCTGCGCTTGGTTCTGAACTGGTCTTTTCTAGTCTCGTCGTACGTGCTTGACGTCACCGCGTTCTTGGCGATCGGAAATTCCGACAACTTTGTGCGACCGTGTGTAGGCAAAACAAGTTTGAGCCAACATCCGTAGGAAAAAATCCTAGGATTTTGTTGTCGGAATGTCCGAACAAAGTCCGACCGTGTGTACGGGGCATTAGTGTCGCTGGTGACGCTAGTTAGGGACGTAAATATTTAGGTTCGCCGTCAGCGTTTTATAGCGACAGGGACCCCCATATACTACCGAATAAATGTTTTAACCCCTTGATTGCCCCCTAGTTAACCCTTTCACCACTGATCACCGTATAACCATTATGGGTGACGCTGGTTAGTTCGTTTATTTTTTATAGTGTCAGGGCACCCGCCGTTTATTACCGAATAAAGGTTTAGCCCCCTGATCGCCCGGCGGTGATATGCGTCGCCCCAGGCAGCGTCAGATTAGCGCCAGTACCGCTAACACCCACGCACGCATCATACGCCTCCCTTAGTGGTATAGTATCTGTACGGATCAATATCTGATCCAATCAGATCTATACTAGCGACCCCAGCAGTTTAGGGTTCCCAAAAACGCAGTGTTAGCGGGATCAGCCCAGATACCTGCTAGCACCTGTGTTTTGCCCCTCCGCCCAGCCCAGCCCAGCCCACCCAAGTGCAGTATCGATCGATCACTGTCACTTACAAAACACTAAACGCATAACTGAAGCGTTCAGAGTCAGGCCTGATCCCTGCGATCGCTAACAGTTTTCTTGGTAGCGTTTTGGTGAACTGGCAAGCACCAGCCCCAGGCAGCGTCAGGTTAGCGCCAGTACCGCTAACACCCACGCACGCACCGTACACCTCCCTTAGTGGTATAGTATCTGATCGGATCAATATCTGATCCGATCAGATCTATACTAGCGTCCCCAGCAGTTTAGGGTTCCCAAAAACGCAGTGTTAGCGGGATCAGCCCAGATACCTGCTAGCACCTGCGTTTTGCCCCTCCGCCCGGCCCAGCCCAGCCCACCCAAGTGCAGTATCGATCGATCACTGTCACTTACAAAACACTAAACGCATAACTGCAGCGTTCGCAGAGTCAGGCCTGATCCCTGCGATCGCTAACAGTTTTTTTGGTAGCGTTTTGGTGAACTGGCAAGCACCAGTGGCCTAGTACACCCCGGTCGTAGTCAAACCAGCACTGCAGTAACACTTGGTGACGTGGCGAGTCCCATAAGTGCAGTTCAAGCTGGTGAGGTGGCAAGCACAAGTAGTGTCCCGCTGCCACCAAAAAGACAAACACAGGCCCGTCGTGCCCATAATGCCCTTCCTGCTGCATTCGCCAATCCTAATTGGGAACCCACCGCTTCTGCAGCGCCCGTACTTCCCCCATTCACATCCCCAACCAAATGCAGTCGGCTGCATGAGAGGCATTTTCTTTATGCCCTCCCGAGTACCCCTACCCAACGAACCCCCCAAAAAAGATGTTGTGTCTGCAGGAAGCGCGGATATAGGCATGACACCCGCTATTATTGTCCCTCCTGTCCTGACAATGCTGGTCTTTGCATTGGTGAATGTTTTGAACGCTACCATTCACTAGTTGAGTATTAGCGTAGGGTACAGCATTCCACAGACTAGGCACGCTTTCACAGGGTCTCCCAAGATGCCATCGCAGATTAAAATGGTGGGTGTTGTGCATAAAATGCCAGGACAGTTCAAAACCCCTCCAAATGACCCCATTTTGGAAAGTAGACACCCCAAGCTATTTGCTGAGAGGCATGTCGAGTCCATGGAATATTTTATATTGTGACACAAGTTGCGGGAAAGAGACAATTTTTTATTTTTATTTTTTTTTTTTTGCGCAAAGTTGTCACTAAATGATATATTGCTCAAACATGCCATGGGAATATGTGAAATTACACCCCAAAATACATTCTGTTGCTTCTCCTGAGTACGGGATACCACATGTGTGGGACTTTTTGGGAGCCTAGCCGCGTACGGGACCCCGAAAACCAAGCACCGCCTTCAGGCTTTCTAAGGCCGTAAATTTTTGATTTCACTCTTCACTGCCTATCACAGTTTCGGAGGCCATGGAATGCCCAGGTGGCAAAACCCCCCCCCCAAATGACCCCATTTTGGAAAGTAAACACCCCAAGCTATTTGCTGAGAGGTATAGTGAGTATTTTACAGACCTCACTTTTTGTCACAAAGTTTTGAAAATGGAAAAAAGAAAAAAAAATTTTTTTTTCTCGTCTTTCTTTATTTTCAAAAACAAATGAGAGCTGCAAAATACTCACCATGCCTCTCAGCAAATAGCTTGGGGTGTCTACTTTCCAAAATGGGGTCATTTGGGGGGGTTTTATGCCATCTGGGCATTTTATGGCCTTCAAAACTGTGATAGGTAGTGAGGAGTAAAATCAAAAATGTACGCCCTTAGAAATCCAGAAGGCAGTGATTGGTTTTCGCGGCCCCGTACGCGGCTAGGCTCCCAAAAAGTCCCACACATGTGGTATCCCCATACTCAGGAGAAGCAGCTAAATGTATTTTGGGGTGCAATTCCACATATGCCCATGGCCTGTGTGAGCAATATATCATTTAGTGACAACTTTTTGTAAATTTTTTTTTTTTTTTTTTTTTTAGTCATTATTCAATCACTTGGGACAAAAAAAATGAATATTCAATGGGCTCAACATGCCTCTCAGCAATTTCCTTGGGGTGTCTACTTTCCAAAATGGGGTCATTTGTGGGGGTTTTGTACTGCCCTGCCATTTTAGCACCTCAAGAAACGACATAGGCAGTCATAAATTAAAGGCTGTGTAAATTCCAGAAAATGTACCCTAGTTTGTAGGCGCTATAACTTTTGCGCAAACCAATAAATATACACTTATTGACATTTTTTTTACCAAAGACATGTGGCCGAATACATTTTGGCCTAAATGTATGACTAAAATTGAGTTTATTGGATTTTTTTTAGAACAAAAAGTAGAAAATATCATTTTTTTTCAAAATTTTCGGTCTTTTTCCGTGTATAGCGCAAAAAATAAAAACGGCAGAGGTGATCAAATACCATCAAAAGAAAGCTCTATTTGTGGGAAGAAAAGGACGCAAATTTTGTTTGGGTACAGCATTGCATGACCGCGCAATTAGCAGTTAAAGAGAAGCAGTGCCAAATTGTAAAAAGTGCTCTGGTCAGGAAGGGGGTAAATCCTTCCGGGGCTGAAGTGGTTAATTAACCAGTTCCGGACCAGCCATCGCAGTTGTACTGTGGCAGGTTGGCTCGGCTAGGTAAAGCAACGTTACCTTACGTCGGTCGCGCGCGTGCGCCGCCACTATCGGATTTGCTTCAAAACCGATCAGTCTCCAGGCCCAGGTCAATGATTTCTGGCCTGGACCTGGTGATCGGTTCTGGCGAATGAAATCCTTCCCCTGCCTGTGTAAGTGTAAACACAGGCAGGGGAAGTGATGTCATCTCCCCTCCTGGAACTCTTTTCTGTTCCAGAGAGAGAAGAGAAGACATCTCAGAGTAAGTTGCACCAACAATACACTGACACAGTACACATAGGCACACTTGTCGACCCCCGATCACACCCCAATCGCTCCCCCCCCCCCCCAGTTAACCCCATTCACTCCCTGTCACTGTGTCACCCAGTGCAGTATTCATATTTTTTTGATCACTTTACTGGTTCCATTTGTGACAATAATCAGTGTTAGGGTACTTAGTAGTAGCCCCAGATAGGTCTAGGGATCCCCATAAACCCCCCTAATAAAGATTTAACCTCTTGATCACCCCCTGTCACCAGTGATCACTATATTAGTGTCACGGGTGACGCTAGTTAGTTAGTTATTTTTTTATAGTGTCAGGGCACCCGCCGTATATTACCTAATAAAAGATTTAACCCCCTGATCACCCAGCGGGTGATATCAGTTAGGTTTTAGTGTCAGTCAGGGTCTGCATTGTCCCAGGCAGCGTCAGATTAGTGCCAGTACCGCTAACACCCACGCACGCACCGTACACCTCCCTTAGTGGTATAGTATCTGATCGGATCAATATCTGATCCGATCAGATCTATACTAGCGTCCCCAGCAGTTTAGGGTTCCCAAAAACGCAGTGTTAGCGGGATCAGCCCAGATACCTGCTAGCACCTGCGTTTTGCCCCTCCGCCCGGCCCAGCCCAGCCCACCCAAGTGCAGTATCGATCGATCACTGTCACTTACAAAACACTAAACGCATAACTGCAGCGTTCGCAGAGTCAGGCCTGATCCCTGCGATCGCTAACAGTTTTTTTGGTAGCGTTTTGGTGAACTGGCAAGCACCAGTGGCCTAGTACACCCCGGTCGTAGTCAAACCAGCACTGCAGTAACACTTGGTGACGTGGCGAGTCCCATAAGTGCAGTTCAAGCTGGTGAGGTGGCAAGCACAAGTAGTGTCCCGCTGCCACCAAAAAGACAAACACAGGCCCGTCGTGCCCATAATGCCCTTCCTGCTGCATTCGCCAATCCTAATTGGGAACCCACCGCTTCTGCAGCGCCCGTACTTCCCCCATTCACATCCCCAACCAAATGCAGTCGGCTGCATGAGAGGCATTTTCTTTATGCCCTCCCGAGTACCCCTACCCAACGAACCCCCCAAAAAAGATGTTGTGTCTGCAGGAAGCGCGGATATAGGCATGACACCCGCTATTATTGTCCCTCCTGTCCTGACAATGCTGGTCTTTGCATTGGTGAATGTTTTGAACGCTACCATTCACTAGTTGAGTATTAGCGTAGGGTACAGCATTCCACAGACTAGGCACGCTTTCACAGGGTCTCCCAAGATGCCATCGCAGATTAAAATGGTGGGTGTTGTGCATAAAATGCCAGGACAGTTCAAAACCCCTCCAAATGACCCCATTTTGGAAAGTAGACACCCCAAGCTATTTGCTGAGAGGCATGTCGAGTCCATGGAATATTTTATATTGTGACACAAGTTGCGGGAAAGAGACAATTTTTTATTTTTATTTTTTTTTTTTTGCGCAAAGTTGTCACTAAATGATATATTGCTCAAACATGCCATGGGAATATGTGAAATTACACCCCAAAATACATTCTGTTGCTTCTCCTGAGTACGGGATACCACATGTGTGGGACTTTTTGGGAGCCTAGCCGCGTACGGGACCCCGAAAACCAAGCACCGCCTTCAGGCTTTCTAAGGCCGTAAATTTTTGATTTCACTCTTCACTGCCTATCACAGTTTCGGAGGCCATGGAATGCCCAGGTGGCAAAACCCCCCCCCCAAATGACCCCATTTTGGAAAGTAAACACCCCAAGCTATTTGCTGAGAGGTATAGTGAGTATTTTACAGACCTCACTTTTTGTCACAAAGTTTTGAAAATGGAAAAAAGAAAAAAAAATTTTTTTTTCTCGTCTTTCTTTATTTTCAAAAACAAATGAGAGCTGCAAAATACTCACCATGCCTCTCAGCAAATAGCTTGGGGTGTCTACTTTCCAAAATGGGGTCATTTGGGGGGGTTTTATGCCATCTGGGCATTTTATGGCCTTCAAAACTGTGATAGGTAGTGAGGAGTAAAATCAAAAATGTACGCCCTTAGAAATCCAGAAGGCAGTGATTGGTTTTCGCGGCCCCGTACGCGGCTAGGCTCCCAAAAAGTCCCACACATGTGGTATCCCCATACTCAGGAGAAGCAGCTAAATGTATTTTGGGGTGCAATTCCACATATGCCCATGGCCTGTGTGAGCAATATATCATTTAGTGACAACTTTTTGTAAATTTTTTTTTTTTTTTTTTTTTTAGTCATTATTCAATCACTTGGGACAAAAAAAATGAATATTCAATGGGCTCAACATGCCTCTCAGCAATTTCCTTGGGGTGTCTACTTTCCAAAATGGGGTCATTTGTGGGGGTTTTGTACTGCCCTGCCATTTTAGCACCTCAAGAAACGACATAGGCAGTCATAAATTAAAGGCTGTGTAAATTCCAGAAAATGTACCCTAGTTTGTAGGCGCTATAACTTTTGCGCAAACCAATAAATATACACTTATTGACATTTTTTTTACCAAAGACATGTGGCCGAATACATTTTGGCCTAAATGTATGACTAAAATTGAGTTTATTGGATTTTTTTTAGAACAAAAAGTAGAAAATATCATTTTTTTTCAAAATTTTCGGTCTTTTTCCGTGTATAGCGCAAAAAATAAAAACGGCAGAGGTGATCAAATACCATCAAAAGAAAGCTCTATTTGTGGGAAGAAAAGGACGCAAATTTTGTTTGGGTACAGCATTGCATGACCGCGCAATTAGCAGTTAAAGAGAAGCAGTGCCAAATTGTAAAAAGTGCTCTGGTCAGGAAGGGGGTAAATCCTTCCGGGGCTGAAGTGGTTAATTAACCAGTTCCGGACCAGCCATCGCAGTTGTACTGTGGCAGGTTGGCTCGGCTAGGTAAAGCAACGTTACCTTACGTCGGTCGCGCGCGTGCGCCGCCACTATCGGATTTGCTTCAAAACCGATCAGTCTCCAGGCCCAGGTCAATGATTTCTGGCCTGGACCTGGTGATCGGTTCTGGCGAATGAAATCCTTCCCCTGCCTGTGTAAGTGTAAACACAGGCAGGGGAAGTGATGTCATCTCCCCTCCTGGAACTCTTTTCTGTTCCAGAGAGAGAAGAGAAGACATCTCAGAGTAAGTTGCACCAACAATACACTGACACAGTACACATAGGCACACTTGTCGACCCCCGATCACACCCCAATCGCTCCCCCCCCCCCCCAGTTAACCCCATTCACTCCCTGTCACTGTGTCACCCAGTGCAGTATTCATATTTTTTTGATCACTTTACTGGTTCCATTTGTGACAATAATCAGTGTTAGGGTACTTAGTAGTAGCCCCAGATAGGTCTAGGGATCCCCATAAACCCCCCTAATAAAGATTTAACCTCTTGATCACCCCCTGTCACCAGTGATCACTATATTAGTGTCACGGGTGACGCTAGTTAGTTAGTTATTTTTTTATAGTGTCAGGGCACCCGCCGTATATTACCTAATAAAAGATTTAACCCCCTGATCACCCAGCGGGTGATATCAGTTAGGTTTTAGTGTCAGTCAGGGTCTGCATTGTCCCAGGCAGCGTCAGATTAGTGCCAGTAGCGCTAACACCCACGAACGTACCATACACCTCCCTAAATAGTATAGTGTCTATACTACTAAGTATGATAGTGATATCTTTGATCTGATCAGAACTATATTAGCGTCCCCAATAGTTTAAGGTTCCCAAAAATGCAGGGTTAGCAGGATCAGCCCAGATACCTGCTAGCACCTGTGTTTAGCCCAGCACCTTCACCCAGCCCAGCCCACCCTACCCAAGTGCAGTATCAATCGAACACTGTCACTTACAAAACACTAAACACATAACTGCAGCATTCGCAGAGTCAGGCCTGATCTCTGCGAACGCTAATGCCCCGTACACACGGTCGGACTTTGTTCAGACATTCCAACAACAAAATCCTAGGATTTTTTCCGACGGATGTTGGCTCAAACTTGTCTTGCATACACACGGTCACACAAAGTTGTCGGAAAATCCGATCATTCTGAACGAGGTGACGTAAAACACATACATTGGGACTATAAACGGGGCAGTGACCAATAGCTTTCATCTCTTTATTTATTCTGAGCATGCGTGGCACTTTGTCCGTCAGATTTGTGTACACACGATCGGAATTTCCGACAACGGATTTTGTTGTCGAAAAATTTTATATCCTGCTCTCAAACTTTGTGTGTCGGAAAATCTGATGGAAAATGTGTGATGGAGCCTACACATGGTCGGAATTTCCGACAACAAGGTCCTATCACACATTTTCCGTCGGAAACTCCGACCGTGTGTACGGGGCATAACAGTTTTTTTGGTAGCATTTGAAGCAGTCTCTGACAGTTAGGTGCTCTTTTTTCCTGTGAGTCGCACTAGTGTACCAGTAAATTTAGAGGCCAAAATGTCAAATCGAAGGTACAGTAGTGAAGAGACCTACATGTTTCTGAGCCTGGCAGATGAGAGTGAAGAGGAAGTGACCCATCTGTTCGATTCTGGATCAAAATACGAACCAGTAGACAGCAGCGGAACCCTGACAGATAGCTCTGATGACGGAGTAGTGGTCCCTGCCAAGGTCAAGCGTACCCAACCTCGTTCTACTGCTATTGTTGAGGTGCAAGAACCACAGGGCTCTCGTATGGAGCAGAGAGCCAGTACTATTGCCGCTCATCCTTCTGGTGAACTGGCAAGCACCAGAAGCCTAGTACATCCTGGTCGTACATACAGCACTGCAGTAACACTTGGTGACGTGGCGAGTCCCATAAGTACAATTCAAGCTGGTGAGGTGGCTAGCACAAGTAGAGTCCCACAGCCACCAAGAAGACAAACACAGGCCCGTTGAGCCCATAGTGCCCTTCCTGCTGCATTTGCCAATCCGAATTGGGAGCCCACCACTTCTGCAACACCTGTACATCCCCCATTCACTGGCCTACACCGGAATTCTGGTGGAAACAGTTGATTTTACGTCACTTGATTTTTATTTGCTCTTTTTCATGAAAGATCTCTATAGATCTGTTGTGGACCAAAGCAATTTGGATGCTGGTCAATTCATCGCCGCTAATCCCCAGTTGGCCCTTGCCAGAGATTGGAGACGTATTACGGTCTCAGAATTTAAGACCTTCCTGGGCCTATCCCTCCTCATGGGCATAGTTAAAAAAAGTGAGTTGCGGTCATATTGGTCCACTGACCCAATTCACTATATGCCTGTGTACTCTGCCTCCATGACCATTCCATGCATTTCAATGACAATGAACTCTGTCGTCCTCAGGGTGACCCTGGATACGATTGGCTCCACAAAATTCGGCCCCTCGTAAACCACTTCAACCAACAGTTTGCAGCCTTGTTTACTTCCAATCAAGTTGTCTGTGTTGATGAGTCCCTGATTAAGTTAGCTGGCCGCTTGTCTATCAAACAGTATCTTTCCAGCAAGCGTGCCAGATATGGGGTCAAGATGTATAACCTCTGTGACAGGGCAACAGAGAGAGAAGAGATCATCACAGCCTTTCTGTTTCCAGACTGTGCTGTGGCCCACCTTCCCAACGCAAATGCAGTGAGCCGGCTGCATGAGAGGCATTTTCCGTATGTCCTCCCTGGTACTCCTACCCAAAGAAATCCCCAAAGAAGATGTAGTGTCTGCAGAAAATGCAGATTTAGGCGTGACACATGCTTTTATTGTCCCTCCTGTCCCGACCAACCTGGTCTCTGCATCAGTGACTGTTTCAAACGCTACCACACACTAGTGGAGTATTAGCGTAGGGTACAGCATTGCAATCCTAGGACACACTTACACAGAGTCTCAAAAGATGAGATGGCCATCAAATTTTTAGAGACCCTAATCTGGAACGTTTACAGTTTATATAAAAGTGCAAAAAAAAAAACCCACACAAAAACACAAAAAATAAAAAATAAAAAAGCCAAAAATAGTTGTGGTTTTATTTTTCTTCTCTCTCTATTGTTCTCTCTCTTATGTTCGCTCTCTATTGTCCGCTCTATTGTTCGCTCTCTATTGTTCTATATCTATTGTTCTCTCTATTGTTACTGTATTTTAGAACGGTAATGATTTATTTTTACTATGTTTTATTGTATTTGCTTTGCAGGTATGATATATCTTACTGTTATACTGTAATGTTACTTTGTTTTATTGTTAACCATCATTTGCTTAACAGGTACACCATTCAGCTGCAGCACGGGTTTATTTATTCTGACAACAACAGTGTTTGCTCCCACGATACGTAAAGCCATGACTCCAGCGCTGTAGGAGGTGATTTTACCACCACAGTTAAAAAAGAGCATATATGCCAAAGCATGGGGACAGGGGTGGAGGAGCGATTTGTGGATTGCCCCCATGCTTTGGCATAGATTTTTTAGGCACAGATTGCGTTAAAAAATTAAGTTGTTTTATTGAGTTAATGTTTCATCGTTACCATTGTTTGCTTTTCAGGTACGCCATTCAGATGCAGCACTGATTTATCTATCTTGACAGCAACAGCGTTTGCTCTCACGATACGTAAATCAGTGACTCCAACGCTGTAGGAGGTGATTTCACCATCATCATTAGAAGTGGGTGGATGAAGGACGGTATTCTAATGGTGGGCATACCCACCGATCAATCTCTTTTTTTTCATTCAGCCCACAGGGTGCATGAAAAAAAGAACATTACAATATATACCCAACAAGGACCAGCAACGTACTGGTATGTTGCTGGACTTTAAGTGGTTATACCAGAATGATGCCTGCAGGTTTAGGTATCATCTTGGTATCATTCTTTTCAGCCAGTGGTCAGCTTTCATGTAAAAGCAATCCATGGTTTTCTCAGGCTCTCCTGTTCCAACAGCTGACCATAGAGCTGATCGGAGACCAGAATGGCTCCAGTCATCTCTATGGCCTAAGAAAACGGAAGCTACGAGCATTTCATGACTTAGGTTTCGCTGGATATAAACAGCGCCATTGGGAAATTGGGAAAGCATTTTATCTTCTTATCTTCGATCTTGGTGTGGTGTGATGCTGTGAGGGCAGAGGAGAGATCTAGAGTCTAATAGACCCCATTTTTTTCAAAAAAGAATATCTGTCACTACCTATTGCTATCATAGGGGATATTTACATTCCCTGACATAACAATAAAAATGATATAAAAAAAAAAAAACAATGAAAGGAACAGTTTAAAAATGAAATAAAAACGCAAAATAAATGATAATAAAAAAAAGCACCCCTTTCCCCCCGTGCTCACGCGCAAAGGCAAACGCAAGCGTCGGTCTGGTGTCATATGTAAACAGCAATTGCATTATGCATATGAGGTATCACCGCGAAGGTCAGATCGAGGGCAGTAATTTTAGCAGTAGACCTCCTCTGTAAAGTGAGTGGGTGATGTGTGACATAAGCTTCTAATGTTGTGCATAAAATGCCAGGACAGTTCAAAACCCCCAAATGACCCATGTTTGGAAAGTAGACACCCCAAGCTATTTGCTGATAGGCAGGTTGAGTCCATGGAATATTTTATATTTTGCCACAAGTTTCGGGAAAATTACAAACTTTTTTTTTGCACAAAGTTGTCACTTAATGATATATTGCTCAAACATGCCATGGGTATATGTGGAATTTCACCCCAAAATACATTCTGCTGCTTCTCCATACGGGGTACGGGGATACCACATGTGTGAGACTTTTTGGGAGCCTAGCCATGTACAGGACCCCGAAAACCAATCACCGCTCACTAATCACCGGGGGGGGTGTTTGCGCTATCTGGCCTCCGAAACTTTGATAGGCAGTGAGGCGTGAAATCAACAATTTACTCCCTTAGAAAGCCTGAAGGAGGTGATTGGTTTTTGGGGTCCTGTACGTGGTTAAAGTGCCACACATGTGGTATCCCCATACTCGGGAGAAGCAGCAGAATGCATTTTGTGGTGTAATTCCACACATAGCCATGCCATGTTTGAACAATATATAATTTAGTGACAACTTTGTGTAAAAAAAAATATATATATATTTTCCCGGAAATTGTGGCAAAATATAAAATATTCCATGGACTCAACATGCCACTTAGCAAATAGCTTGAAGTGTCTTCTTTCCAAAAAGGGGGCATTTGGGGGGGTTTTATGCTATCTTGACATTTCATGGCCTTCGAAACTGTGATAGGTAGTGAGGAAGTGAAATCACCATTTTATGCCCTTAGAAAACCTGAAGGCAGTGATTGGTTTTCGGAGTCCTGTACACGGCTAGGCTCCCAAAAAATCTCACACATGTGGTATCCCTGTACTCAGGAGGAGCAGCAGAATGTATTTTGGGGTGTAATTTCACATATGCCCATGGCATGTTTGAGCAAAATATCATTTAGTGACAACTTTGTGGGGAAAAAAAAAAGTTTGTAATTTTCCCGAAACTTGTGGCAAAATATAAAATATTCCATGGACTCAACATGCCTCTCAAAAAATAGCTTGAGGTGTCTACTTTCCAAAAGGGGGTCATTTGGGGGGGGGGGGGGAGGGTTGTGCTATCTTGACATTTTATGGCCTTTGAAACTGTGATAGGATGAGGAGTGAATTCAAAAATGTACGCCCTTAAAAAACCTGAAGGCGGTGATTGGTTTTCGGGGTCCTTTACGTGGTTAGACTCAGGAGAAGCAGCAGGATGTATTTTGGGGTGTAATTCCACATATAACCATAGCATGCGAGCCATATGTGAGCAATATATCATTTAGTAACAACTTTGTGTCATCTTTATTATTTTTTTATCATTTTTCAATCACTTGTGACAAAAAAAGAAATATTCAATGGGCTCAATATGCCTCTCGGTAATTTCCTTGGGGTGTCCAAAATGGGGTCATTTGGGGGGGGGGGGGTTGTACTGCCCTGCCATTTTACCACCTCAAGAATTGAGATAGGCAGTCATAAGCTAAAAGCTGCGTAAATTCCAGAAATTGTACCCTAGTTTGTAGACACTATAACTTTTGCGCAAACCAATAAATATACGCTTATTGACCTTTTTTTTACCAAAGACATGTGCCTGAATACATTTTGGCCTAAATGTATGACTAAAATTGAGTTTATTGGATTTTTTTTATAACAAAAAGTAGAAAATATCATTTTTTCCTCTATATTTTTTGTATTTTTCCGTTTATATCGCAAAAAATAAAAATTCCAGAGGCAATCAAATACCATCAATAGAAAGCTCTATTTTTGGGAAAAAAAGGATGCAAATTTTGTTTGTGTACAGCATTGCATGACCGCGCAATTACCAGTTTCTTTGCACAATGACGTCAGTTGGCTCTGCCCAATGCGTTGCATCGCAACCCACGTGACTTCTTCAGAGGAAATGACATTAACAACACTCACTTTGTTTGCATTTAAAGGCAGGGACCAGGGGATGTAATTTGCAATGAATCTAGCAACAGAATTGAACATGTCCATTGGTTGCTTTGTTTTTTTCCTTTGCTGGTCTGCAGGCATTATCATCGTGATGGACGAACAAGGATCTGCACTGTTGGATGAGGAGATTAATGATGAATTTGTGTTATTGGCCTTTTTTTTTTTTCTTACTTTTGAGTAAAGGACTTGTCAAAATGGGGTTTATTTACTGAAGCTGGAGCGTGCAAAACCAGTCTCACTTAAGGTATGATAAGGATAGGATCTGGTATGCATTTTTTCGGCAAACTCTACACTGTTTTGTTCATGGTGGTAAGGTGCTTACATAAGTGTAACTTTATTTGTTTGCCCCCAGTTTAATTTTATTATAAAACAAGGGTAGCATTCTAGTTAAGTGTTGATATACTTACCATTCCTGTAGAAAATATTCTTCCTTTAATGCTATTCACAGGACAAGAGCCTAGGTCAAGAGTGCTCAACCTTTTCAAGAGTGAGCGCCACCACAAATGTAAATGAGCCCTTACTGTCCTAAGCCCCCTATAAGGCTGCAGTCATACTGATGCACTGTGGTTTATCTGCACCACGGGTGCAGTGCAGTGCACCTGTAGCTTTCCTGTGAGTTAGCTGCACTTTGACACAGACTTCTATTACATCTTTCAGAATGAGCACAAAGCCCGCAGGTTATACAAGAAGCCTTTGGCTCAGTGCAGCTAACCCACAGGAAAGCTGCAGGTGCACTGTGCGAAAGCCGCCTAATAACCCTTGTTTAAAGTGCTAATATGCGCATTGCAATAGTATAGTGTATGAAATATTTATTGCACTGAACTTTTCCTTTTCCATCTTCTGCTGGCATCACAGGTCCAGGCTGCTTGCAAAGGTCCAAGGCGAAGTGCAATTGGTATTAATCTATCTGGGACAGGAGCCAGCGCTACAGAGGAAGCATTGGCTTATATGGCTCCTGTTCCCTCTGCGGCCACCCGCGCTGGCTCCATGCACTTGGATACTGTCACGGTACTACTTACAGTGAGCCCACAGGCGAGCAGGTGACATGGAATCCCCCAGGGCGTGGAGTCTAAGGGCCAGTCGGTATTCTGCCAGGGACCCCCTGACTAGGGTTTGGGCTTAGATGCGGGCTGACCCCAGGTCACGACCCCCGGGTTCACCCTACTCGCTAGGGAAGTACCAGGAGACACTGTCAGACAAGGATGGATGGATGAAGCAAAAGGAGAGCCGGATAGCGAGCCAAGGTCAGGGCGGGCTGCAGACAATGTAATCAGAACAAGCGCAGTCGGCACACAAGAAATCAGTTCATGAGAGGCCAGGTTTAAGGCAGGTTACACGAAGGGAGCTCAGAAACAAATGTTGCTCAAGCAACCAGTAGCTGGTTTGAAAGAGATTTAAATAGGGAAGCACATGAGGGGCTGGACAGGAAGTAACAGGAAGAAATTATATAAGAGGCAACAGGTGTGGCCGGCGACACCCATAGCTGCAGAGTGCACAGAGCAGAACACAAGCTAGTGGAACAACAGGTGCCAGCCGGCCTACAGCAGTAAAGGTGAGACAAAGATCAGCTCCGCAGCTGATCTGTGACAGATGCTCTGGGATGGAAAGTGGGCAACTCGTTGATCATGATCTGGGCTTGCCGATCCGCCATCCCAAAGCATGGCCATGAACTTCCCTGGTTTGAGGTTGAGGGCCACATCAGAGGGAGGTTGAGTACCCCTTTGCCTAGGTCTTTCGTCATAGGATCTCTAACATATTAGCCTACCCTTCAGCAGAAATTGTTTGACCAAAGAAGTCATTGATACTACTGGAGAGAACTGAAATCAAAGATTAGGTTGGCTGATGCTGCCTATCAGTAAATAATGTAACTAAAGGTATAAGCTTGGCCATGTTACCAGCACTGGAGTGAGCCCGAAACAAGATCTCCAGAAAATGTAAGGTGGTATTTCAGGACTTCAGTTGGCTATTATGTATCTATGTATTGAACCTAGGCCCACTTCAAATTCTGTTGGCATGTTAAAAGTTTTAATGGAGAGAAGTAAAGGCCAAGATATGATCTTTAATAGAGACACTTCTGGAGAACTGGGAAGATATTAATCAGATTTTCACACCTCTGTTTGTCTGGGCTCTAAATATGATCATTTTAGCATACTGCAAACAGTATCTTCAATTATTCCAAATCCTGTTTTTAATTTGTCTGTTACATAATCTGATAAATAAATAGCCCAGGTGACACACTACCCGATCATTTTAATTAGGATGTTTGGAAATTATTCTGTTTCTGAAGACATTTGGTTAGAATTACTCACAGGAATAATTAGCAAAGTCTCAAGTGAATGGAAGAGTCTCAGAAGTGAACTTTAATTTGTGAAACATTAATAATAATCACAAAGCAGAAGAAATCTTCGAGCTTTAATTTTAGCTGAAAATCTAACCACAAAACAAGACATTAATAAAGAATTGCTGCTAGAAAGGTGAGCATGTGCATTGTCACCCTTCACAAATAAAAAATTACACATTAGCACCACATTATTTTTTTTTCATATATTTATATGACCATGCCTATCCACTCATTAGTGCATGGTCAACTATCTCCCCTTGAGCTAGTAGCAGTTAAAGCATAACCTCAGTTTCATTTCACTTTGTTGGGGCCAAACTGGTCCAATTCCATTACTAATACATGTGTCCCCTGTCAGCACTATATAAACTGTGTGTAGCATCAGCTACATACAGTATACAGCGCTGTGTTCCAGCAGCGGTACGGGGGACTTCCCCTCCCATTCTTGGAAAAACATTGAGTCGCTGCCCTGACTATAACAGTAAGCCTTGTATTTTTTTGAATTAAATACAAGGCATTCTCTGCTGGCTGAGGTGGAGATGTCATTTGCTCGACTCTCCTCCTCAGAAAATCCGAGGAAGCCTTGTATTCATTTATAACCTGGCTCTTTGTGCATGGCTGAGCAGTACCCTGTCCGACTCAATTTTGTTCCTGGAACAGGAAGGGAAGTCCCCGTACCACTGCGGGAACACTGCGCTGTGTACTGTATGTAGCTTATGCACAGTAATAGAAATTTTGTTTGGGCCAGCTTAAGTTAAGCATGTCAAAGAATCCTTAGGTATATTGTGTGGCCCACCAGAGACCTCTATGAATATTCGGTGTAGCCTTTTCAGTAATTTGAATATGTTACCCATTTATAGAATGCTAAATGATGGAAGCCCTGTCCCAGGGTACTTGAAAAGGACACCTAGGGTGATGAGAATTTTCTTCTCTCCTCCTCTATCCTCCCCATGGTCCCCAAGTTAGACTTCCAGCAAAGCTTTATTTTTTTTTAATGACTGTTGGCTGATCTGTAAGTATTAATTGATAGATTTATGCAAGTATTTGGCACACTTTGTCAGAAACCTCATGCCTGCCACGCTCATTTGCATGTGTGTGCAAAAAATGTGTCTGCTACAGATCCTGGCACCTGATGGCCTATTTAAACCTGAGGTCTGCATGATATCATCGGTGGATGGGTTTTCAGCTTATACCCTTGTTAGCCGTGTTCTTAAAGTCTGCTTGACTGTTACTGACTCGGCTACGTTTGACTATTCTCTGGTATACACTTGTCTGTTTATGTCTGCTGCTCACCTTCATTAATTGACCTTAGCCTAGATTTTTGATCAAGATTCTGCCTCTACTTTGCTGCCAGAATGTTGCCAACTCTTGTCTGTTTCTGACCTAGGTTCTGTTTGTAATTTTGTACCTATCTGCCTTACTGTTACTGAACTCTTGTGACTTGACGCCACGCTTCTGCTCATTTGACCTCAGTTCTTCCAAGCTCAAGTTTGCTGGTCCAACTTCTGGGCATGGCGCCCTTTCGCTATATTTATACTGAGATTAAATTACACACAAGTGGACCCTAATTACTAATTAGGTGATTTCTGAAGGCAATTGGTTTCACCTGAATTTAGTTAGGGGTATCAGAGTAAAGAGGGCTGAATAAAAATGTACGCCTCTATTTAGATATTTATTTGTAAAATTGTGAAAACCATTTTTTCTTCCAATTCACAATTATGTGCCGCTTTGTGTTGTTCTATCACATACAATCCCAATAAAATACATTTACATTTTTGGTTGTAACATGACAAAATGTGGAAAATTTCAAGGGTACGAATACTTTTTCAAGGCATTGTATATATTAGTGTATGTTAATATACACTTATTAGGATTTTTTTTATCAAAGACATGTAGAAAAACACATTTTGGCCTCAATTTATACATTTTTTTTATGGATATGTTTTATAGCAGAAAGTAGAAAATATTGTTTTCTTTTCAAAGTTTTTGGCATTTTTGTTTTCTGTAGTAAAAAAATAAATAACTCAGTGGTGATACAATATCACCAAAAGCTCTATTTGTGTTAAAAAAATGATATAAATTTAATTTGGGTAAAGTGTTGCATGACCAAGTAATTACCAGTTGAAATAACGCAGTGTTGAAAAGCAAAAAGTTCCCTAGTTATGAAGAGGATCAAACCTTCCGGAGGTCAAGTGTTTAATGCATATATTTACTTGTAGTGTATATGTACTTAAAAAGTCCTGCAGATTGGTTCATTGCATATTTCTTTGTATTTAAGAATCTAGATCTGTCTGGAAACTGACCTAATGGGGGTGGTCTTAGTGTGTATGGTCAGATTTTCTGTTCTGTGTATTCTCTCTGTATAATACTATCTTCGTAATGAGAAAAGTTTCTGGACTGGAAAACTGACAGTTTGAGTTTTTTCAAAGTAACAAAGAATTTTTTTCCTGCACGTTTTAATAAATGGGCCCGTGTGTGCCTTGCACAGAGCATTATAATTATTAATATCACTTGTCAAAACACGGAGATTTGAAAACCTGCAACCCATTATGTTTACATGTAAGGCAACAACAAGTGGCATTATGCACAGTACGTTTACATGTGCTATTGTCAAAATGGCTTGATTTGCTCATAGAGAGTCTCATCTACATAACAATACAGTGTTTTCAACAAAGCTGCATTTGTCAACATTCTTACCAGACCACTGACTGACATATGCGTACAAAAATAAATAGCTCTTTCAAAGAAAAATACAGAGCTTTTAAAAATATGGATGACCAATAATTCCGATGACTCCCTACCTGCATTTTAATTGTCCCTTTCTGTAAAGTCAAGATATGTTGTAGTTCATACAAAGGCACAGCAACCCAATGTGTATTCACAGAATATTTTTTTTCACACAATAGGATGATTTTGACAGCTCTAATTAATTTTTTGGCTGAGCAAAAACTGATCTACAAATATTAATCTGATAAAATTAAGATTTTTTTTTAATGATTCCCTGTTGGCTCATATTTTAAGTACTTTCTGCTGCGAGAGAAACTATTTTATTGAGCTGTCTTTAAATCTGAAATCCAGACAGATATTAAATATATATCATTTGATGTAGTTCTGTAAATTCCCAGTGTATTGTCAAATGACGTCCGCAGATGGGATCTCCTATCCTGTGCGGGCGTCATATGATGTCCTCTGCTTCCCGCCGGTACAGGGGGCATGCACGTGGCCGTTGCGTCACTGAGGAGCCGATTCGCATGCCTGGGGGCCACAATGTCAGCCGGGCACGCGCTATCTCTCCTGACAGAGCAGGAACGTGGATCTGTGTGTGTAGACACACAGATCCACATTCTGTCAGGGGGAGAGGAGACAGATCGTGTGTTCCTAGTATATAGGAATACCGATCGGTCTCCTCCCCCAGTCAGTCCCATCCCTCCACAGTTAGAACACACAATGAGTGAACACATTTAACCCCTTGATTGCCCCCTAGTGTTAACCCCTTCCCTACCAGTGACATTTATACAGTAATCAGTGGCTATTTATAGCACTGATCGCTGTATAAATGTCAATGGTTTCAAAAAAGTGTCAAAGTGTCTGATCTGTCCGCCGCAATGTCGCAGTCCTGATAAAAATCACAGATTGCTGCCATTACTAGTAAAATAATAAATAATAATAATAAAAAAGCCATAAATCAATAACCTGTTTTGTAGGCGCTATAACTTTTGCGCAAATCAATCAAAATACGCTTATTGTGAATTTTTTTACCAAAAATATATAGAAGAATACATATCAGCCTAAACAGAGGAAACAATTTTAATAAAAAAAAAAATGGGGATATTAGTATAGCAAAAAGTAAAAAATATTGTGTTTATTCAAAATTGTTGCTCTTTTTTTTGTTTATAGCGCACAAAATAAAAACCACAGAGGTGATCAAATACCACCAAAAGAAAGCTCTATTTGTAGGAAAAAAAGGACGTCAATTTTGTTTGGGTACAGTGTCGCACGACCGGTCAATTATTAGTTAAAACGACGCAGTGTCTGGTCAGGAAGGGGGTAAATTCTTCCAGTTCTGTGGTTAAAGGGTAACTCCAGTTTCGTGGGGGGGTGGGGGGAAATAGCAAAGAAAAAATAATATAGCGTACACAATTGCGACACAGATCATTTTGTTATTGAATGTTATTAAAAATTACCTTTCCTTTTTAATCTGCAGCCGCTGTAATTTTCTGAAAATGCAATGCAATATGGTTACCTGGAGGTGTTCTGTACACAGAATGTGTACAGAACGCCCCCCCCCAGAAACATACAGGCTTGTGTGATTGGCTCACTGATTTTCCCAGAAGTCTGCACTAAGATACAAGTCAGATATCAGGCATCCCCCGCAACAAAAATTTAATTTTTGGTGAGATAATTCCAATAGGAAAGGGGTCTAAAGGGATGCAGGCTCTGCAATTTTCCACATTAGTGGTCTGCAGCTGCCACAGCTTATTGATAATTATAAAACCACTCCCATTAGATTTACTTTCCCACGTTGCGGAACAAACGAGTCAGGCAACATGGAAGGTTGGAAACCATAATGAACGGGGACAATAGGGAAGCAGAATTCAAGGCACTCTGCCCATGGTAATAGGTCTGACCAGTTGTTATGATGGTCAGAAATATAGCAATGTAGGAATTGCTCCAAGGACTGATTGGCTCATTCTGCTGCCCCATTAGACTGCGGGTGATAAGCAGAGGAGAAAGCAAGCTGAATTCCCAACTGTGCACAAAAGGCTCACCAGAACCGGGACACAAACTAAACTAACTACCCCTGTCCGTGATAATCACCTTGGGTAGCCCATGTAAGCAAAAGATCTCCTAAGCAAAAATGGAAGCCAGTTCCTTAGAAGTGGGCAACTTTTTAAGTGTAATACAATGACACATCTTTGAGAACCAGTCAACCACCATAAGGATAACTGTGTTGCCCTGGGAGTTGGGTAACTCCACAATAAAATCCATAGACAGGTGGGTCCAGGGCCTCTCTCCATTGGGTATGGGTTGTAGGAGGCCCACTGGAAGGTGTTGTGGAGTCTTACTCTGAGCACACACGGAACAGGCAGCTATGAAGGCAGTTACATCACCACGTAGACTAGGCCACCAGAATTATTGGGAAATGGCCCAAAAGAGTTGATTCCTCCCAGGGTGGCCAGCAGCCTTGAGAGAATAGTAAGTCTGGAGCACGGCAGTATGGAGACTCTCTGGGACAAAGCAGCGGTCACAAGGTTACTCAGGAGGAGCGTGGACTTGAGCAGCAAGAATTTTGTCACCCAAAGGAGAAGTGAGACTGGTGCGAACTGTAGTCAGATTACGATCAGGAGGAATCAAAGAAACCAGCACCGACTCCAACTTGGAAGTGGAGGAAAATTATCATGACAAGGCATCAGCCCTTACATTCTTAGTACCGGATAAGAATGAGACAATGTAATTGAAACCTGACAAGAAAAGAGCCCATCGCGCCCTTCTGGGAGAAAGGCGTTTAGCCTCAGACAAGAATGTGAGATTCTTATGGTCAGTAAGAATGATAACTGGCACAGTGGTACCTTCGAGGAGATGTCTCCATTCTTTCAGGGCTAAAAGGATCGCCAACAGCTCTCTGTCACCAATCTCGTAATTGCACTCCGCAGGCGCCAACTTCTTGGAAAAGTAGCCACAAGGATGCATAGTGCTCTCAGAGGTAGATGTTCAGACAGAAGGGCACCAGCACTCAGAAGCATCAACCTCAAGGATAAAAGGTAACGTAAGGATCAGAATTAGGGATGAGCCGAACACCCCCCGGTTCGGTTCGCATCCAGAACATGCGAACAGGCAAAAAATTTTTTCGAACAGACGAACACCGTTAAAGCCTATGGGACACAAACATTAATAATCAAAAGTGCTCATTTTAAAGGCTTATATGCAAGTTATTGTCATAAAAAGTGTTTGGGGACCTGGGTCCTGCCCCAGGGGACATGTATCAATGCAAAAAGAAGTTTTAAAAACTGATGTTTTTTCGGGAGCAGTGATTTTAATAATGCTTAAAGTGAAACAATAAAAGTGTAATATTCCTTTAAATTTCGTATCGTAGCAAAATGACTTTTCTAAAGGAAAACAAGTCATGTAAAACTACTATCGCTAGCGCCGGCTATAATGAATTGTCGGTCCGGCAATACACATAAAAGTTCATTGATAAAAAAGGCATGGAATTTCCCCACAGGGGAACCCCGAACCAAAATTTAAAAAAAAAATGCATGGGGTCCCCCCAAAAATCCATACCAGACCCTTATCCGAGCACGCAACCTGGCAGGCTGCAGGAAAAGAGGGGGGACGAGAGAGAGCCCCCCTCCTGAACCATACCAGGCCACATGCCCTCAACATTGGGAGGGTGCTTTGGGGTAGCCCCCCCAAAGCACCTTGTCCCCATGTTGATGGGGAGAAGGGCATCATCCCCACAACCCTTGCCCGGTGGTTGTGGGGGTCTGCGGGTGGGGGGCTTATCGGAATCTGGAAGCCCCCTTTAACAAGGGGACCCCCAGATCCCAGCCCCCCTGTGTGAATTGGTAATGGGGTACCCCTACCATTTCACAAAAAAAGTGTCAGGTTAAAAAACACAAGAGACAGTTTTTGACAAGTCCTTTATTAATTTCTTCTTCTTCAATCTTCTTTCTTCTGGTCTTCCTTCAGTGTTCTTCTTCTTCTTCCATCTTCTTCATCTGCATCTTCATCTTATCCATCTTCTTCTTCCTCCGCTATTCTCGTCCCGCATCTTCCTCCGGCTTCTTCTCCGCTCTGTCCGCATGATCCGCCTCAGTGGTACGGAGTACGGAATTCAATGGCGTAGTCGGCGACAGTTCTCGTACTCTGTTCGATGGACATGAGGCACTTGGCAGCAGAAGCCGAGAATGCGGGAACGTCAAATACCCTTTTTAACGAAGCCACAAACTCAGGCTAGCTCAAAACAACAGGTTTTTGGCGTCTCCCATAGAGGGTTTGCCCAGGCCAAGGCTCTCTCAGAAAGCAAAGATATCACAAAGATATCCGCCTGTGGGAAATGCCTGGGGCAGCATCTCAAAGTATATCTCAACCTGGTTGAGAAACCCTCTGCATTGGACTGGATCGCCCCCAAATCGCTGGGGAAGTGGAGCGGAACCAGACATGCCTCTTATAGAGGTAATACTCGAGGCGGGTGCCTGCACAGAGACTGGAGCAGCAGCAGGGTTGGCCTGCAACATAGGTTGTAATGGGGCGGCCACAGTGGGAGATTCCAGGTAAGCCGTGCGACTCAGGAGCATTTGTAACGCCATGGCAAACTGATCCATGCAGTGATCCAGTTCATCCAATCTGGGAAAAATATTACCAACAAGTGGATTCACTGCATCTTCTGAATTCATAGACTTCGCCTACTGTCAGAAACCATGAAATCAGGCCGAGACAGAAGTACAGTTAAATAACACTTGTTTAATAATAAAAGTAAAAAGAACAAACGTATGAAAACATAGCCAAATTTCAGTAACTGGAATGGATAGCCAGCCAAGCCAGAAGTCAGGGACCAATGTAGTGGAACTGTAAGCAGGATATGGAGCCAGAAGGGATGTCAACAACAGGGATGTTTTTTTCTCAACAAAAGTGGAGTTACACTTTAACCTCTTCAGCTCTGGAAAGTCTACCCCCTTCATGATCAGGCCATTTTTTGTGATATGGCACTGTGTTACTTTAACTGACAATTGCCCGGTCGTGCAAAGCAGTACACAAATAAAATTGATATCCTTTTTCTTCCAACAAACAGAGCTTTCTTTTGGTGGTATTTGATCACCTCTGTGGTTTCTATTTTTTGTGCTATAAACAAAAAGACAGACAATTTAAAAAACATATATATATATTTTACTTTCTGCTATAAAACATATCTAATAAAAAAAAAAAAATCAATTTACGCCAATATGTATTCTGTTACTAATTTTTGGTAAAAAAAAAATCCCAGTAAGCATATATTGATTGGTTTGCGCAAAAGTTATAGATTCTACAAACTATGGGATATTTTTATGGAATTTTTTTTTTACTAGCAATGGCTGCGATCAGCGACAAATCGGACACTAAGTGACACTTTTGACACTTTTTTGGGGGGCCAGTGACACTAATACAGTAATCAGTGCTAAATAATATGCAATAATAACTGTACTAATCACACTGGCAGAGGAGGGGTTAACAATATGGGCAATCAAAGGGTTAAATGTGTTCCCTGGGAGTGCTTTCAAACTGTGTGTGTGTGTGGGGGGGGGTGCTTGTACTGTAAGAAGAACACAAAATCTCTGTCTTCTCCAGTCAGAGAACAGCGATCTGCCTTGTTTACATAGGCAGACCGCCCTTCTGTATGCCTTAGGAATGATCGGTGGGTCTCGGCGGACCCGCTGATTGGCTCTGCCCCAAACCCAAGGAAATAAATCACGTACAGGTACGTGATTTTGCGCTGAAGGGCCACCCTGCTGCAGTATATATGTGTAGGACAGTCTGGAAGCAGTTAAAGGAGTTCTATGGTCACAACATACACTTTAATTTTATGCATTGTAATAACAATACAAACAATAGTTATTTTGCCCATCAAAATAAGCTTCCCTGCATGCTTTGCAGCTTCTCCTCTGCTGTTTACTTTCAATTTCTAAGATCTACATATCCCATGGTACCTTGATGCCTGCAAACTCTGTCTCCTGTACTGCTTCCGCCTTATGAAGCTCCTCCTTTCAGCACCTCTGTAGTTCAGAAGGCAGGTAGAGTTAGGCCGAACACCCCCTGGTTTGGTTCGCGCCAGAACTCCCAAACATTGCAAAAGTTCGGACCCAAACCCTGAATCATATTAAAGTCTATAGGACCCGAACTTTAAAATAAGTCCCCATTTTGAAGGCTTCATGCAAGTTATTGGCCATAAAAAGGGTATGGGGGCCTGGGTACTGCCCTGGGGGACATGTATCAATGACATTTTTTTTTTAAAAAAAGATTGTTTTTACAGAAGTGATTTTTAATGATGCTTAAAGTGAAACAAAAATGAAACATTCCTTTAAATACAGTGCATGGGGGTCCCCTTAGTCTGCCTGTAAAATGGCACATCTGTACCGTGTATGGAACCTGCTGCAGCAAAACCACAGCAGCCCAGCCCAGCAGGTTAGGAAGGGGGGGTTGAGTGAGCGGTTGCCCTCCTCCTGAACCATACCAGGCCACATGCCCTCAACATGGGGGGGGGTGTTTTGGGGGGCTCTGCCTCCCCACCCCAAAGCACCTAGTCCCCATGTTGCTATCTGATGACTCATCCGTTGTTAAGGACACATGGGCCAGCTTCCTGGCCTGCTTCTTAACAACCAGCTGTTCACTTAGAATGCACTGTGCAGCATGCAGTGCATTGTGGGCCACTTGGCGGGCAAACAACCTGCCGAGCGCCCCTCAAATTCGGGTGTTTGGGCGAACAGGCGATTTTAGGGCCAAACTTATGCTCGGCCCGAACTGTTCGCCTAACTCTACTCACAGGACACAGTGAATTTGTGTCAAATTATTCAAGGAAGTAGATGTTTGGGGAAAGTAACTTTACAAACTTCAGGATCGTTCAGACTAAAGTTGGAAATAATTGAAATACAATATGGAAATTAATATATGATTTTATGATTTTACATTTTGACCATATATATGTTTTAAATATGTTTTTACATAGCATAAGATCTTCCCTCTGTCATCTCTTGACAAGGTACCTAGCGATCAGCAGCCACCCCATGGTATAGCGCAAATATCATTCTGTTGCTGTTCCCCTCCCCTGGCTGCCATCCTATCACAGTCCCACTATACTGTAAGTCGCTGATCACCGCCATTACAGTACAGCACCTATAGCCGCGTAGATTCCAGTATACAGGTGATATAAAAAGTATACACACCCCTGATAAGATGTCAGGTTTCTGTGATGTAAAAAATGAGACAAAGATAAACCATTTCAGAACTTTTTCCACCTTTAATGTGACCTATAAACTGTACAACTCAATTGTTGTACAGTTTATAGGTCAGAATTAAGCAATCACATTCAAACCTCATGTTAAATAGGAGTCAGTACACACCTGCCATCATTTAACCACTTCAATACTGGGCACTTTCGCCCCCCTCCTTCCCAGACCAATTTTCAGCTTTCAGCGCTCTCACAATTTCAATGACAATTGCGCGGTCATACAATGTTGTACCCAAATGAAATTTTTATCATTTTGTTCACACAAATAGAGCTTTCTTTTGGTGGTATTTATTCATTACTCCATTTTTTATTTTTTGCGATATAAGCGAAAAAAGAGCGGAAATTTGGAAAAAAAACAATATTTTCTTCTTTCTATTTTAATAAAAATCCAATAAAATCGAATTTTGTCATAAATTTAAGCCAAAATGTATTCTGCTACATGTTTTTGTTAAAAAAAATCCCGTTAAGTGTATAATAATTGGTTCGTGTGATCACGGACACATGTGCGCAAATGATAATGTACAGATGTGCACAGGTGATCACGGACATATGTGTGCAGATAATCATTGGGACATGTGATTTTACTGGGACATATGTGGGGGACAGGTGTTTTTACTATGTGGGGACATGTATTTTGGGGACATGTGTTTTGGGGACATGTATTTTGGGGACATGTGTTTTGGGGACGTGTGTTGGGGACATTGTGTGTTTATTTTGTGTTTTTTACATTGTGGGGACACTAGACTGGTGATCAGTGAGTAAAAAGCTGTAAAAAACAGCTCATACTCACTGATCACCAGCCGGCTGCAGCGATCCGCTCTCCTCTCCTCACTGACAACTTCCGTGTGAGGAGAGGAGAGCAGATTGCCTAGCAACCGGCTCTGTGTTTACATCACATGACGGCTGTGATTCGACACGGCCGTCATGTGATCAGGAGGGCCAATCACAGAGCCCTCCTACCGATCGGAGATGCGCCGTGTCCGGGTGACACGAGCGCATCGGGATCACGCCGCTGCGCGGGCACGCGCGCGCGCGATCCCGCTCCTTCTGAGGGACGTTCCTGAACGTCCACTCAGAAGGAGAGATAGCCCACCCGGCCGTTTATGTGCAGTGGCCGGGTGGGAAGTGGTTAAAGTGCCTCTGATTAACCCCAAATAAAGTTCAGCTGTTCTAGTAGGTCTTTCCTGACATTTTCTTAGTCACATCCTACAGCAAAAGCCATGGTCCGCAGAGAGCTTCCAAAGCATCAGAGGAATCTCATTGTTAAAAGGTATCAGTCAGGAGAAGGGTACAAAAGAATTTCCAAGGCATTAGATATACAATGGAACACAGTGAAGACAGTCATCATCAAGTGGAGAAAATATGGCACAACAGTGACATTACTAAGAACTGGACGTCCCTTCAAAATTGATAAAAAGATGAGAAGAAAACTGGCCAGGGAGGCTGCCAAGAGGCCTACAGCAACATTAAAGGAGCTGCAGGAATATCTGGCAAGTACAGGCTGTGTGGTACATCTGACAACAATCTCCCGTATTCTTCATATGTCTGAGCTATGGGGTAGAGTGGCAAGACAGAAGCCTTTTCTTACGAAGAAAAACATCCAAGCCCGGCTAAATTTTGCAAAAACACATCTGAAGTCTCCCAAAAGCATGTGGGAAAATGTGTTATGGTATGATGAAACCAAGGTTGAACATTTTGGCCATAATTCCAAAAGATATGTTTGGCACAAAAACAACACTGTACATCACCAAAGGAACACCATACCCACCGTGAAGCATGGTGTTTGCAGCATCATGCTTTGGGACTGTTTTACTTAAGCTGGAACAGGGGCCTTAGTCAAGGCAGAAGGAATTATGAACAGTTCCAAATACCAGTCAATATTGGCATAAAACCTTCAGGCTTCTGCAAGAAAGCTGAACATGAAGAGGAACTTCATCTTTCAGCATGACAACGACCCAAAACATACATCCAAATCACCAAATGAATGGTTTCACCAGAAGAAGTTTTGGAATGGCCCAGCCAGAGCCCAGATCTGAATCCAATTTAAAATGTGTAGGGTGATCTGAAGAGGGCTGTGCACAGGAGATGCCCTGGCAATCTGAAAGATTTGGAGTGTTTTTGCAAAGAAGAGTGGGCAAATATTGCCAAGTCAAGATGTACCATGCTGATAGACTCCTACCTAAAAAGACTGAGTGCTGTAATAAAATCAAAATGTGCTTCAACAAAATATTAGTTTAAGTATGTGCACACTTATGCAACCATGTTATTTTAGTTTTTTATTTTTACTTCCCTCCACCCAAAAGATATCAGTTTGTTGTTCAACTGATTTGCACAGTTTATAGGTCACATTTATGGTGGAAAAAGTTCTGAAATTATTTACCTTTGTCTCAGAAACCTGAAATTTTAACTGGGGTGTGTAGGCTTTTTATATCCACTTTATATATCATAGTTTGGGGGTGCTATCACTTTCACGGGAACCAATTAATATACACTTATTGGGATTTCTTTTTTCTACATGTAGCAGAATACATTTTTATGGAAGAGCCCTGGGGCCATCATAAAAAAAAAATACAGAATTATGAGTTTGAAAAATTTTTTTTTTTTTTTTTTTTTTACAGAATTCTGAGTTTGAAAGTCAGAATTCTGAGTTTGAAAGTCAGAATTGTGAAATTCAAAGTCAGAATTCTGAGATTAAAAGTCAGAATTCTGAGATTTAAAGTCAGAATTCTGAGATTTAAAGTCAGAATTCTGAGATTAAAAGTCAGAATTCTGAGTTTCAAAGTCAAAATTCTGAGATTGAAAGTCAGAATTCTGAGATTGAAAGTCAGAATTCTAAGATTGAAAATCAGAATTCTGAGATTGAAAGTCAGAATTCTGAGTTTCAAAGTCAGAATTCTGAGTTTCAAAGTCAGAATTCTGAGTTTCAAAGTCAGAATTCTGAGTTTATAAATATAGTAGTCTCTATTAGGAAGATTTTAGGACCAATGAGCAATAATGTAGTAACACCCACAGACCATCATTCTGCAGACATACATGTCTTCTGCTCTGTATATGGATATGTAAATCTATCTTATTAACAGCACACAGTACAGGGAAGCAGGCAGTGCTGGGTTCTCTGGTTCCATGACTGTACTAATAGTTCCTCTGTTTCATTACCTCACTGCTCTAACATAAAGAACCATGCTGAAAACATGTGTATTGTGTGTGAGTGGGGGGGACACAGCTTCCATAGATAGCAGAACACAATGGCCAGCACAGCACAGCTCTGCAACCCAACATTGCACTAATGCCCCTACATTGGGGAATTGTGAATGGCTAGAAGGCAGCAGGACAATGTGTGTCTATGGTCATAACGGATTGATCATAGCAATTACTTGTCTGGATTAATAGAGGTGTTTCACACATAATTAACCTCATATTAAACATAAAAGCAAACTTTAACCAACTAATGAGAGTTAGTGCAGTGGTTTGAGCAGCAGGCTTACATTGGTGAAATTGTGGGTTCTAATCTGGGTGAGATTATATAAATATATTTTAAAATATGAGATAGCGAAGGCTTAAATTGTATTTTATCAATATATCCAAACTGATCCCAACAGAACACAATGGCCAGCACAGCACAGCTCTGCACCCCAACTTGTAGGAAACATTGCACTTTTTGCCCCTACATTGGGGAATTGTGAATGACTAGAAGGCAGCAGGACAATGTGTGTCTATGGTCATAACAGATTGGTAATAGCAATTACTTATCTGGACTAATAGAGGTGTTTCACATACAATTAACCTCATATTAAACATAAAAGCAAATCCAAACCATTATGGAGGGATAGCTTAGTGGTTAAAGCAGCAACCTTATATTGGTGAAGTTGTGGGTTCTAATCCAGGTGAGGGAATTTTTTTAATATATATATATATATATATATTTAAAAATAAGAGATAGTGACGGCTTAAATTGTATTTTATCAATATATCCAAAATTGATTTCAAGGTATATTAACAAAGACACACTGATATATTGAGCACACAAAGTTGTAGTATATGCTGGCTACTATAAATTAGAGAGTAGAGATTTCAAAGAAAAAAGTGTGTATATATTATTAGGGTGATCAGATGGAATCATTAGGGTGTCATCTTCAGTTTCCCCTGGGGGGCAGTTCACAATTTCAGGAGACTGGGCATAACAAATCGATCATAAATCACTTGTCTGGATTAATACAGTTGTTTCACAGAGAATTGACCTCATATTAAACATAGAAAGAAATTATTAAGAACCCTTAAGTGATAGTATAGTGGGTAGAGTACCAGGCTTATAGTGTTGAAAGTTCTGATCCTTATCCAGTTCAGAGCACGTTTTTTAATTATGTATGTATTTTCAATATATTGATTTTATATTAAACATATTTTAAACTATAAGTTAGTGAGGACTTAAATTGTATTTTATTGATATATCCACATTGATTTCAAGGCATGTTAACAAAGACATATTGATAAAATTGTTGTATAAGCTGAGTACTATAAATTAGAGAGTAGGAATTTTTTTACAAATTTTTTCCATCCAGTGACACCACCGATGCAGGGTCGTCTTTCCATCCAGTGACACCACCGACGCAGGGTCATTTTTTCCATCTAGTGACACCACCGATGCAGGGTCATTTTTTTCCATCCAATGACACCACCGATGCAGGGTCATTTTTCCATCCAGTGACACCACTGATGGAGTGTCATTTTTCCATTCAGTGACACCACCGATGCAGGGTCGTCTTTCCATCCAGTGACACCACCGACGCAGGGTCATTTTTTCCATCTAGTGACACCACCGATGCAGGGTCATTTTTTTCCATCCAATGACACCACCGATGCAGGGTCATTTTTCCATCCAGTGACACCACTGATGCAGTGTCATTTTTCCATTCAGTGACACCACCGATGCAGGGTCATTTTTCCATCCAGTGACACCACCGATGCAGGGTCGTCTTTCCATCCAGTGACACCACCGATGCAGGGTCATTTTTTCCATCTAGTGACACCACCGATGCAGGGTCATTTTTCCATCCAGTGACACCACCGATGCAGGGTCGTCTTTCCATCCAGTGACACCACCGATGCAGGGTGATTTTTTTCCATCTAGTGACACCACCGATGCAGGGTCATTTTTTTCCATCCAATGACACCACCGATGCAGGGTCATTTTTCCATCCAGTGACACCACTGATGCAGTGTCATTTTTCCATTCAGTGACACCACCGATGCAGGGTCATTTTTCCATCCAGTGACACCACCGATGCAGGGTCGTCTTTCCATCCAGTGACACCACCGACGCAGGGTCATTTTTTCCATCTAGTGACACCACCGATGCAGGGTCATTTTTTTCCATCCAATGACACCACCGATGCAGGGTCATTTTTCCATCCAGTGACACCACTGATGCAGTGTCATTTTTCCATTCAGTGACACCACCGATGCAGGGTCGTCTTTCCATCCAGTGACACCACCGACGCAGGGTCATTTTTTCCATCTAGTGACACCACCGATGCAGGGTCATTTTTTTCCATCCAATGACACCACCGATGCAGGGTCATTTTTCCATCCAGTGACACCACTGATGCAGTGTCATTTTTCCATTCAGTGACACCACCGATGCAGGGTCATTTTTCCATCCAGTGACACCACCGATGCAGGGTCGTCTTTCCATCCAGTGACACCACCGATGCAGGGTCATTTTTTCCATCTAGTGACACCACCGATGCAGGGTCATTTTTCCATCCAGTGACACCACCGATGCAGGGTCGTCTTTCCATCCAGTGACACCACCGATGCAGGGTCATTTTTTTCCATCTAGTGACACCACCGATGCAGGGTCATTTTTCCATCCAGTGACACCACCGATGCAGGGTCGTCTTTCCATCCAGTGACACCACCGATGCAGGGTCATTTTTTTCCATCCAGTGACACCACCGATGCAGGGTCGTTTTTCCATCCAGTGACACCACCGATGCAGGGTCATTTTTTTCCATCCAGTGACACCACCGATGCAGGGTCATTTTTTTCCATCCAGTGACACCACCGATGCAGGGTCATTTTTTTCCATCCAGTGACACCACCGATGCAGGGCTATTTTTTCCATCTAGTGACACCACCGATGCAGGGTCATTTTTTCCATCCAGTGACACCACCGATGCAGGGTCATTTTTCCATCCAGTGACACCACCGATGCAGGGTCATTTTGTTTCCATCCAGTGACACCACCGATGCAGGGTCATTTTTTCCATCCAGTGACACCACCGATGCAGGGTCATTTTTTCCATCCAGTGACACCACCGATGCAGGGTAATTTTTTCCATTCAGTGACACCACCGATGCAGGGTAATTTTTTCCATCCAGTGACACCACCGATTCAGGGTCATTTTGTTTCCATCCAGTGACACCACCGATGCAGGGCCATTTTCTTACATCCAATGACACCACTGATGCAGGGTCATTTTTTTCCATCCAATGACACCACCGATGCAGGGTCATTTTTCTTCTTCACTACTGTTATGTGTGCCCCTTATGTGTGCTCCAGTTTTAAACTCTAAGACCCCTTTCACACCGAGCTGCCTAAAGTGTCCGCGGTAAAACGCAGCTATTTTTATCTGCGTTTTACTGTCGGATTAGCGGCGCATTTCGGCCACTAGCGGGGCACTTTTACCCCCTCCTAGTGGCCGAGAAAGGGTTAAAACCGCCCGCAATGCACCGCAATAGTGGTGTAACTCTACCTGAGGAATTCACATTACTCTACCTGAGGACTTCACATTACTCTACCTGAGGACTTCACATTACTCTACCCGAGGACTTCACATTACTCTACCTGAGGACTTCACATTACTCTACCCGAGGACTTCACATTACTCTACCTGAGGACTTCACATTACTCTACCCGAGGACTTCACATTACTCTACCTGAGGAATTCACATTACTCTACCCGAGGACTTCACATTACTCTACCCGAGGACTTCACATTACTCTACCTGAGGAATTCACATTACTCTACCCGAGGACTTCACATTACTCTACCCGAGGGCTTCACATTACTCTACCCGAGGGCTTCACATTACTATACCCGAGGGCTTCACATTACTATACCCGAGGACTTCACATTACTCTACCCGAGGACTTCACATTACTCTACCCGAGGGCTTCACATTACTCTACCCGAGGACTTCACATTACTCTACCCGAGGACTTCACATTGCTCTACCTGAGGACTTCACATTACTCTACCCGAGGACTTCACATTGCTCTACCTGAGGACTTCACATTACTCTACCCGAGGACTTCACATTACTCTACCCGAGGACTTCACATTGCTCTACCTGAGGACTTCACATTACTCTACCCGAGGACTTCACATTGCTCTACCTGAGGACTTCACATTACTATACCCGAGGACTTCACATTACTCTACCCGAGGACTTCACATTGCTCTACCTGAGGACTTCACATTACTCTACCCGAGGACTTCACATTACTCTACCTGAGGACTTTCTCACCGGAGCGCTGCGCTGGCAGGACAGGAAAAAAAGTCCTGTCAGCAGCTTCTTTGGAGCGATGTGTTTACCGCTCCTCCACCGCTGCTCCCCATTGAAATCAATGGGGCAGCGCTGGGATACCGCTGACAAAACGCCGCTATTGCGGTGCATTGCGGGCGTTTTTAACCCTTTCTCGGCCGCTAGTGGGGGTAAAAGCGCCCCGCTAGTGGCCAAAATGTCACTGGATGGGAAAAATGACCCTTCATCTGTGATGTCATTAGGTGGGAAAAATGACCCTGCATCGGTGATGTCATTAGATGGGAAAAATGACCCTGCATCGGTGGTGTCATTAGATGGGAAAAATGACCCTGCATCGGTGGTGTCATTGGATAGGAAAAATTACCCTGCATCGGTGATGTCATTAGATGGGAAAAATGACCCTGCATCGGTGGTATCATTAGATGGGAAAAATGACCCTGCATCGGTGGTGTCATTAGATGGGAAAAATGACCCTGCATCGGTGATGTCATTAGATGGGAAAAATGACCTAGCATCAGTGGTGTCATTAGATGGGAAAAATGACCCTGCATCGGTGATGTCATTAGATGGGAAAAATTACCCCGCATCGGTGGTGTCACTGGATGGGAAAAATTACCCTGCATCTGTGATGTTATTAGATGAGAAAAATGACCCTGCATCGGTGGTGTCATTGGATGGAAAAAATTTCTGTGTCAATGGTGTAGCTAAGAGGAAAATGGCGCTGTATCAGTGTCAGTGGGGATAAAGTGCAGCCAATCATTGAAGGGGAGATATGGGCGTGTACATTGTAGTACACACAGATTATAGTGCAGAGCTCAGGGCGGAGTTATGAGACATGATGGTTATCATGCAGCTTCCAGGGACTATCTCCTGAAATTGAGAACTGGCCCCATGTCACCAAAATCTTTCCAATATATACACAGATTTGTAAAAAAAAAATCCCTACTCTCTAATTTATAGTAGTCAGCATATACAACAATTTTATCAATATGTCTTTGTTATTATGCCTTGAAATCAATTTGGATATATAAATAAAATACGTATATATAATATATTTTAAAATATGTTTAATATAAAATCAATATATAAGTAAAGATTATGCCCTGAACTGGATTAGAACTCACAACTTTCAGCACTATAAGCCTATTACTCTAACCACTAGGCTATCACTTAAGGACACTTTATCAATGCTTTTTATGTTTCATATGAGATAAATTGTGTGTGACACACCTTATCAGCCCATATAATTAAGTGCTATGATTAATCTGTTATGACCATAGACATACATTGTCCTGCTGCCTTCTAGCCATTCACAATTCCCTCTTGTAGGGGCAATAGTGCAATGATTCCTACAAGTTGGGGTGCAGAGCTGTGCTGTGTCCCCCCCCCCCCACTCACACACAATACACACGTTTTCAGCATGGCTCTTTATGTTGGAGCAGATGACAGAGAAGAAGGATAAGACAGCAAACTGAGGAACTAATTAATACAGCAGAGGAACCAGAGAACCCAGCACTGCCTGCTTCCCTATACTGTGTGCTGTAACTAAGATAGATTTACATATTCATATACAGAGCAGAAGACATGTATGTCTGCAGAATGATCATCTGTGGGTGTTACTACCTTATTGCTCATTGGTCCTAAAATCTTCCTAATAGAGACTACTATATTTATAAACTCAGAATTTTGACTTTGAAACTCAGAATTCTGACTTTTAATCTCAGAATTCTGACTTTTAATCTCAGAATTCTGACTTTTAATCTCAGAATTCTGACTTTTAATCTCAGAATTCTGACTTTGAAACTCAGAATTCTGACTTTGAAACTCAGAATTCTGACTTTGAATCTCAGAATTCTGACTTTTAATCTCAGAATTCTGACTTTTAATCTCAGAATTCTGACTTTGAAACTCAGAATTCTGACTTTGAAACTCAGAATTCTGACTTTGAATCTCAGAATTCTGACTTTGAAACTCAGAATTCTGACTTTTAATCTCAGAATTCTGACTTTTAATCTCAGAATTCTGTAGAATTTTTTTTTAAAACTTACAATTCTGAATTTCAATCTCAGAATTCTGAGTTTCAAAGTCAGAATTCTGTTTTTTTTTATGATGGCCCCAGGGCTCTTCCATACATTTTGGCCTCAGTTTATGGAGAAATTAGATTTTTTATTGGCAAAAAGAAGAAAATATTCAGCTATTTATCAAAATGTTCTGTCTTTTTTCGTTTATACAATAAAAAAAAAAAAAAAAAAAAAAAAAATCCAGTGGGGATCAAATGCCACCAAACAAAATCTCAATTTGTGTGAAAAAATTATATAAATTTCATTTGTGTATAGTGTTGCATGACGGAGTACTTGCTAGTTAAAGCAGCACAGTGCTGAATAGCAAAAAAAGTGCCCTGGTCATGAAGGGGGTAAAATCTTCCAAAGGTCAAGTGGTAAAGTTTATTTATTATAACTTTGGGTAACTCCTCATATGACTTCAGTTACCATTAAACCTGTTTGAGCATCTGTCTCTTATTTGATGCCCTTTTTTATTCTTTTGTCTATTGTTCCTTGCACTAGCCCATGTTAGAATGGCAAAGGAAGGGACAGTACTAGGAGTCAGTTAGGCTCTGCTGTATGCACATGTTCCCACAGGGTGGATGCCTTAGCCTGGGGTTAAATCTGGCCATAGAGAGATCCAAATTCAGCCAGTTCAGCAGGGACCTACCAAATTTTGATCAGTGTGTAGCCATCCCTGCTTGACTTTGTTTGAGCGACCTCTGCCAACAGAAAATGTTGGAAACTTTTTTTTTCCATCAGCAGCTGCAGCTGCTGAATATTGTTTTCTGACAGTTTTGGGTGCTGCTGTCAGAATACAATATCTCAACGGGCGAATTTCTCCATCCACCTCACTTGTGTAGATGCAGGATTCTGTTAATTGTTTTCGAACAACCCACACTGGTCTTCCTCTTCTGCTACATTATGCCTATGCAAGAACACCCCATGGAGCTAGCAGAACAGGAGGAAAGAGGGGATAAAGACTTACTACCCTTCGTATGAGTGGAAATATCCATGAACGTGAGTAGACCCACTTGTTAATTTAAGAGGTCAAGAGGATTTGGTGAGTTGATCTCCAAAAGGGGACAAATGTTTTGGACAAAGGTTATCACAGAGTGGATCTTTGAGGTATGAGGGAGCGGTAGAAGATCCCATATGGCACATCTGGTGTTGCACTTCATGGAGGACACAACACTTTATACAGACTTAGTACGGAAATTTATACCTCGTGTATTATATGTATTTGCACATTACTAATTATTTTTTATTATTTATTTATTCATATGTTGGTTACATGATTCTGATTCATTCATTTCTATGTGGATGAATTGCAGCTGCAAAGCTGGTTGGTATATGCTTGAATGCATTTAGCACTTTTATAGTCACTTTCCTTTTATTTGGATCAGGTGTTTGCGCCATTGTCTGCACTGTAATGGAACGGCACAGTTGGAAGGGGGCCTTAAGGATGATTGTACTCCCCCTACCCAAAAATAAAAAAAATGAGCACTAATCTGCACACCCCATAAGCATAAATTCCCCCTACTCCATACGCGTGCGCACAGGGTGTGCCGGGTGTGCCCAGGCACACCCTAATCACCCTGTGCAGCACTGATTCCCCCTACAGACTCCTTCCCTCTGCAGCACTGCCGGTATTCCTCCTCTTCTGCCAGCTGTTGCTGCAGGGATGTTTTAGGATGAGTAAGGTAAGGGGCTGGTAAATATGAATTTATCAGCCACTTCTCTTTCTAAATGAACATTGTGCGTGATCGGTAGTGTGTGTTTGAGCTTTGGGGTGCACACCCTAATGCAATAGGCTGTGCACACCTATGCCCTACTCCCAAGAAAATTTGCCTCCCTGCTGAAATCCATTCCAGCACAATTCTTTGCCCCCCCCCCATGACGAAACGGATTAAGCTGACTCTCTTTTGAACGCCACTTCCGGCCAGGAGAGTGGAACGCACGCTGTATGCGGAACCACCACCATGTCTCCACCGAATATACGGGCTGATGATTGAAATAGTAACGCCGGTTCTGTAATTATGACAGTTGTTTTTTAGATTGTAAATTTGATTTTTAACAATTAATCGAAGGATTTTTTCCCTATGAGTAGCGCTCTGTTTTTCCTTCACCACAGGTTGTATATTGTCTACTCCTGGAGCCCCAGAGCAATAGCCAGAGGATATCTATCCCAGAGGAGACACCAGAAGGAACCAGAGTCCATGGTATTGGGTTAGGTTCCCAGGAAAAGACCCACAGGCATGATTGACTCTGTTTGCTATAAGGCAAAGGAGTCCAACCCTATCCCCAAGAGGTGGATCACATCATTGGAACTTGGAGCACTATAGCACTTTTTGGCACAAAGAAAAGGACTATTTGCACTATATCACTATATGCACTTTAAGATATGTTGTACTATTGTCACTTTATCATCAATTAATTTATCTTGCCATGATATAAATGATCAATTATTGTATATCAACATATACACTTTAAGATATAATGTAATATTGTCACTTCACCATTAATTTAATTGATTTGGTTCATAACCACTAAGTTGGTAAAGGATTAACCCCTTTGATACCTAGTTATTAAGCCCTACCATAAATTCCCAGGATATTAATTATAGAGTAAATTAACAATAAGGAGGAGCAAGCGTTGTCGATCTACTTCCATATACCTTGCCCCACTCTGTGGGGATAATATTGGACAGCAGTGGCCCATACATATAGGCCATCTCAATTCCAAGGCGCAAATGTCTCATCATATATTAAATGATTATTAATTATTAAATGGTTTATGAGATTGCAAAATCTGTTTTCATAATGTTTGGCCAATTTTATCTACCTGCCCTGATTTCCCAAGATCTTTGCTATGTTGTCTGTTCTTCTAATCAATCATCCTCCTGTCCTCCATTCATAGATCACATTTCATTTGTTGAAACTATAGTATAGATTCTATAAATGGAGGAAAGGGGGGGGGCAGGCATAGTCAGGCATTCTTGATGAGTGCCTATCACAATTTCTTCATTTCTGTTAAAGAGGAAGTAAACTTCCTCTGCAAACTTTTACCTATAGGTAAGCCTATAATAAGGCTTACTTATAGGTATTGAAAATATCTCCTAAACCTGTACAGTTTAGGAGATATTTCCAGTGCATGCAGCCAGTGACATCACTGGTGCATTCGTTCTGAATGAACTGCCGATGCATACTAGCTCATTATGCCTTTGTCTTGCAGGTTTTTTTTGGGGGGGGGGATTTTTACAACCTCTTAAATACCCACCATGCAGGAAGATTACAGTGACAGGGTTGTTACACCCTCCTAGATAGGCTGCTAGGTCTGGTAAGGCAAATTTTGTTCTTTGGCTCTCTTGTAATCAGTTAAGAATGTAGTGGGTAGGAGAGTCAAACAGGCAGCCTGAATATTTATGCAACTCCAACCAATGCCTTGAGGGGTGTGCCCAGATGGCGGTTGGAGGATGCATAAATAATTTGGAACCACAGAGAGAGGGGTTCTTTTCCCTGGAGGAGAGGTTCCCAGCCAGGAGGTCTGCCTGCCCTTCCTGGTCATCCTGCTGAGGGTTCGGCTTGTTCATCAAGGTCCCAGCTGTGCCCAGCTGGGGGCCTATCCAGCCATAAGTCCTTTAGGAGCCAATGAGGGGTGTCACTGATGATTTGCCTTGGGAGTTTCACCGAGGAGCCTGCCTGCTGGAGTCTAGAGTAGACATTCCAAGACTTGAGGGACACTGTGAGTACAGACCTAAGGGGGAAGGATCTTAGTGACTGTTGCTCTTGTTAAACCCTGCTGTACAAAGTACAAGGCCTGCCTGGCTGTCAATTTCATGTCCTACTAGTAGGAGGACAGGGTCAAGAAGTTGTTACAAGGGAGTGTCCCCTTTGTTATTAGTAGGCAATGTTCTTTGTGACAATTTTTGCATCAAAGCAATATTCCCTGTATAAGCCACTGAGGATAACATGAGCACCAATCCCCTCTGCTCATTTTAAGGAAATAGGTAGTATAAGAACCATAGTACATCAGGCACACAAGCTTTGGCATACTAAAACTTTCCCTGCAAACAATGTGTGTAATGAGACATTTTTGTACATAAACTATTTTTGTTCATAGTTCATAGTCATGGATTTTTTTGAAGGAAAAAGGGTTTATTGTGATAACTGTGCAGGCAAAAAGCTGTTGCTTAACCTTCACCATCAATAAATACAGGCCTTCTGTGTCTAATGGTAATTCAGACACTTTGCAAAGCACTCCTACATAACTGCTTGTTGTTTTGAATCGTAATGTCTCGTACACACGATTTGACTTTCTGCCAACAAAACCATGGAGTTTTGTCCGAAGGGCGTTTGCTCAAACTTGTCTTGCATACACACAGTTACACAAATGTTGGCCAACAATTACCAACGTAGTGATGTACTAGACGTACTATGAGCTGATAAAAAGGAAGTTCACTAGTCATGCACCACCCTCTGGGCTCCTTCTGCTAATCTTGTGTTAGTAGAAGTTTGGTGAGTGTCAATTCGCACTTTTCAGCCTCATGCTTGTCAGTTCATTTCTGTTTTTCAGGTTGTACCTGTAGGTTTGTTTCTGTTTTTCAGTGCGTGCTTGTCAGTTCATTTCTGTTTTTCAGTGCGTTCTTTTTGGTTCGCTTTTGATGTTCAGTGCATGCTTGTCAGGTCCTTTCTGATTTTCAGTGCGTTCTGTCAGTTCGTTCTGAACGTCCGTTCATATACTAGCCATGTGGTGTTCTCGTCAGAAAGATTGTGATACTATTGTTGGGCTTGCAGTTATTGCTTTGACCCAAGTCGGGTAGGAACAGGGGGAGATGAAGTTCTTGGACCAAGAATTGGTTGCTTAATCTTGACCAATTGTCTCATATGCCTTTGCTGCGGGAGCTCCAGTAATAATCCTGATGATTTCAGGAATCATCTCTGGATGACAGACCCCTGCTTTCACCGTCTATTGGCTATGCTGTCCACCTATATTAGTAAGCAGGACACATGCATGCGGCAAGCCATCACTCCCGAGCAAAGGCTCGTCGCCACCTTGCGGTACTTGGTGACGGGGAGAAGTCTCTAGGACCTCAAGTTCACGACTGGGATCTCCCCCCAGGCTCTGGAAATCATTATTCCAGAGACCTGTTCTGCCATCATTCAAGTCCTGCAGAAGGACTATATTCGGGTAAGTTTTATCCTTTAACATCACATTCTATGTATTTAATGTTTGCTAATGTATTGTAATAATTTCTTCATTCCATATTTACCATTATTGTAATATGCTGTGAATGTCCTCTTTGTCCTCATGCATGCTGGAAGCTTATAATGCTACTTTTTTGTCCTTCATGTATATTTGCCTTCACTAACCTCCCCAGCATGCTATCCTGGGCCCATACACACCTAGCCTAGTAACTTAACAATGTATTTTGTCAGCTCCATTTTAGTGCTTACCCTAAACACCCCCTAAAATGTGTACAAATGTTATTGTTGTCCTTAAATTCAGGCAAGAGGCTATTTTTTGGGTGCCCAAACTCGCTTGGAACCCTCCCTCCCCCCAACCACTAAGTCAACCGATACCAATACTCTATCTGCTGACTTTGCCAAACCCATACACACTATACCTCTTTTGTGGTCATATTTATGGATGAATTCACCAAAGCATGTAGTGCAAGGGCCCACCTGAATACCATCAAATGGTACTGTTGAAAGTTTTGGTCTCCTATTATCTTGATAGATAATAAAATAATGTAAAAATGTGATTCAGTTTGGACAGTGTGTATCCATATTTTTGTATTATGACACTTCTTACCTGTCCAGTGGGCTGCCAATAGTGTAAGTAAGGAGGGGATGGCCAAAGTAACACACATTGTTTATGCATTCAGCTCTCAATGAAGTGGAGAGGGTTATCTGTCCAAAACATCTACCCATCCCCCCACACCATAAAATGTTTCAAATGGGCCACCAGAGGGGGTGAGGAATCTGGTAAGTTGACCTTATACTTTTATCTCTAAATACACATTTCAATAAATGTTATACTTATGTTGGCCAAGAATGTTTGTGATTAATCTGCTTGCAATGTTATGTGCAAAAGTACTATTTTTTTTCTTGATTGACTCCACAGTTTCCTTCAAACCCACAGGAATGGCAGACTGTGGCTTGCCAGTTTTACCACCAGTGGGATTTTCCCAATTGTGGTGATACTATTGATGGGAAGCATGTGAGGATTGTCCCACCACCCAACTCTGGCTCTTATTACTACAACTATAAGGGCTTTTGTAGCATTGTCATGTTAGTGGTGGTGTCGGCCAATTATGAATTTCTATACTTGGACGTTGGGAAGAATGGCAGAAACTCTGATGTGATGGAGAAGTGATCGCCCAGACTGAGTTCTACCAGCGGCTACAAAATGGCACATTGCGGTTGCCACCTCCTGAGGAGGATGTGGAGAGCCTCAACTTCGTTTTTGTAGAGGATGAGGCCTGGGAGAGCATCTCATGAGGTTGTTCCCCATGAGGAACATGACCACAGAGCAAAGGGTTTTCAATTACTGGCTGTCTCATGCCAGAAGAGTGGTGGAGAAAGACTTTGGCATAATAGCAAGCCTATTCTGTCTCTTCCTAACGGCCATGATTCTGGCTGAATATAAACTGAACCACGACGTGTTGTGCTGCTGCATTCTACACAACTTTTTAAGGAAGAATGCAGCCAACTATCTGGCCTCAGTTTCAACTGAGGCCGACGTTTTATCTGAAACTGCACTAATGACGGCTCTCGAAAGTGGCCGTGCTGGCTAACCCGCCCAAAGCGCCTGCGAAGTCAGGCAAAAATATGTTGATTACTTTGTGGGTAGAGGGGCAATTGCTTTATAGCAAAATGTGGCAGATGTGCAATAAAAGTTTTTTTTAAAAATAAGCTCATATTTCATTTGAATTACTGTTTGTGTTTCTTATCTGTCTCCTAGGTTCTCAAATGGCCTTTTAATTTTGGCCACTTTCTTCAATAGTGCAAACGTAACTTATTGGATACATGAGGTGATGATCTCTTTTTCAGCTAACTTTTATGCTGTGCTGTGGGTCTGCTACACACACACACACGTTATTGTTGTTAATGTATTTAATGCATTAATGATAGAAATATTCATCCTTTTCAACTCCTTGAATTAATTGCTTGGACTCCCTAAGCTGGCCTGATTTTGGCACATTTTAGAGCACATTGTCACTGTAACTACACCAGCTTGACAAATACACTGGTATTGAGCATTGAAATAAGAAGCCACACATTGTTAAGTATAAAACATTTTACTCCAAGCACATTCACCTGTGCGTTATAAACGTTTTTTGAACAAACCAACATCTTGGTGTATAATATGTATGTTTGACATCAATTTTCCATTTTTGGGGCCAAACAGGCATGTTTAAAAACATAACATACACATCCTCAACATTAGGGATGAGCCGAACACCCCCCGGTTCGGTTCGCACCAGAACCCGCGAACGGACCGCAAGTTCGCACGAACGTTAGAACCCCATTGACGTCTATGGGACTCGAACGTTCGAAATCAAAAGTGCTCATTTTAAAGGCTAATTTGCATGGTATTGTCCTAAAAAGGGTTTGGGGACCCGGGTCCTACCCCAGGGGACATGTATCAATGCAAAAAAAACTTTTAAAAACGGCCGTTTTTTCGGGAGCAGTGATTTTAATGATGCTTAAAGTAAAAAAAAAAAAAGTGAAATATTCCTTTAAATATCGTACCTGGGGGGTGTCTATAGTATGCCTGTAAAGTGACGCGTGTTTCCCATGTTTAGAACAGTCCCTGCACCAAATGTCATTTTTAAAGGAAAAAATCTCATTTAAAACTGCTTGCGGGTTTAATGTCATGTCGGGTCCTGGCAATATGGATGAAAATCAGTGAGACAAACGGCATGGGTACCCCCCAGTCCATTACCAGGCCCTTTGGGTCTTGTATGGATATTAAGGGGAACCCCGCACCCAAATTAAAATAAGGAAAGGTCCCTATATACTCTGAACAGCAGTATACAGGCGGTGCAAACAAGACAGGGACTGTAGGTTTGTTGTTAAGTAGAATCTGTTTGTAATTTTGAACATTTTTAATGTGTTTAGCTCCAGCCAAAAAATCTTTTCTAAGCTTTTTGGAAAACATAGGGAAGGGTTATCACCCCTGTGACATTTGTTTTGCGTCTTTCCTCCTCTTCAGAAGATTTCACCTCACTTTTTTGTCCCAATGAAAAATGTTTTTTGAAAATTTGGGTTTTTTTGTGGAACAAGGATTGGAAAGCATCAGTGGAAAGGAGAAATTGTTTTCCCATATTAACTCTTACATGAGAGAATTTCCCTTCCTATGGGTAGATTTCATCTCACTTCCTGTTGTCTCCTTCCGTTTGCAAGTAGGAGTCGTTTGTAAGTTAGATGTTTGAAAGTAGGGTCCTGCCCTATATACTCAGCAGAAATTTGGGCCTTAGGTGTTGCTGTGGCCAAAACACTGTAAGCCCTCACAGGGCCCTGCTGTGAAATATTAGATCAAGAATTGTAATTACATGCCCCTGTTGAACAGGAGCTGAAAAATTAGGCCTTAGGCACTGGTGCTGGTGCCACAACACTGCAACCCCTCACAGACACTCTAGTTGGAACGCAGGAACGAGCACTGCTGCAAAGTATTGCATCAAAAATTGTAATTACACGCCCCTGTTAGACAGGGGCAGAAAAATTGGGCCTTAGGCACTGGTGCTGGTGCCACAACACTGCAACCCCTCACAGACACTCTAGTTGGAACGCAGGAACGAGCACTGCTGCAAAGTATTGCATCAAAAATTGTAATTACACGCCCCTGTTAGACAGGGGCAGAAAAATTGGGCCTTAGGCACTGGTGCTGGTGCCACAACACTGCAACCCCTCACAGACACTCTAGTTGGAACGCAGGAACGAGCACTGCTGCAAAGTATTGCATCAAAAATTGTAATTACACGCCCCTGTTAGACAGGGGCAGAAAAATTGGGCCTTAGGCACTGGTGCTGGTGCCACAACACTGCAACCCCTCACAGACACTCTAGTTGGAATGCAGGAACGAGCCGTGCTGCAAAGTATTACATCAAAAATTGTAATTACACGCCCCTGTTATACAGGGGCTGAAAAATTGTGCCTTAGGCACTGGTGGTGGCGCCCAGAACCAAAAATGTTCTTACAAGCTATCAGCGTGATGATTGAGGAGGAAGAGGATAATTACTCAGGGATAATCACTCAGCATCAGCATAGGCAGTCTTTGAAGGGATCTGAAAAAAATTATTCAGTTACATCAGCATCAGGTGCTTGGTAGCTGGTGGTGATCCAAGACTGATTCATTTTTATGAAGGTCAGCCGATCGACCGAGTCAGTGGACAGACGCACCCTGTGATCGGTTACCACGCCTCCAGCAGCACTGAATGTACGTTCCCAAAGAACGCTGGATGCAGGACAGGCCAGTAGCTCAATTGCATACTGTGCAAGCTCTGGCCAGTGATCCATCCTCAAGACCCAGTAACCCAGAGGATTTTCGGTGGGAAAGGTGTCCAAGTCTGATCTTGCCCCTAGGTATTCCTGCACCATGTAAAACAGACGCTGGCGATGGTTGCTGGAACCGATCATACCTTGGGGCTGCGGACCAAAAAATTGTCTGAACGCATCGGTCAGACGGCCACCTTCTCCACCGCTCCTTCTTTGACTGACCGAAGCCTCAGCAACACGTTGTCCAGAAACAGGAGTTTGTAACCTCCCAGTCTCTGGGAACGCGTTGCACAGACCTTTCTGCAAGGCCTCCCGAAGATGTTTCATCCTCTGCTCCCTCTGCGATGGCAAGATAAGGTCCGCAACCTTACCCTTGTAACGTGGATCAAGGAGGGTTGCCAGCCAGTATTGGTCCTTCTCCTTGATACCACGAATACGAGGATCCTTACGCAGGCTTTGCAGGATCAGGGAGGCCATGCAGCGTAGGTTTGCTGAGGCATTCGGTCCGGAGTCCTCTGGGTCACTAAGGACAACAACGTCCGCAGCCACCTCCTCCCAGCCACGTACAAGTCCATGTGTTCCTTGGGACTGATCCCTTAAAGACTGCTGCTGATGCTGAGTGCCAGGCTCCACCTCCATACTGACACAATCTTCCTCCTCCTCCTCCTCCTCGTCCTCTTCCTGTGTGATCGGCGGGCACGCAGGAACACTGTCTGGATAAAGGGGGCCTTGAGAGCTAAGGAAGTCCTCCTCTTCCTGCCTCTGTTCTGCCTCAAGTGCCCTGTCCATTATTCCACGCAGCGTGTGCTCCAACAGGTGGACAAGGGGGACAGTGTCACTGATGCATGCACTGTCAGTGCTCACCATCCTCGTGGCCTCCTCGAATGGTGACAGGACAGTGCATGCATCCCTGATCATGGCCCACTGGCGTGGGGAAAAAAAACCAAGGTCCCCTGACCCTGTCCTGGTGCCATAGTCGCACAGGTACTCATTGATGGCCCTCTGCTGCGTGTGCAGCCGCTGCAGCATGGCCAACGTCGAGTTCCACCTGGTGGGCATGTCACAGATTAGGCGGTTCTTGGGCAGGTTAAACTCCTTTTGGAGGTCCGTCAGCCGAGCACTGGCATTATATGACCGGCGGAAATGCACACAGACTTTCCTGGCCTGCCTCAGGACATCCTGTAAGCCCGGGTACCTGCCCAAGAACCGCTGCACCACCAAGTTAAGGACGTGAGCCAAACAGGGCACATGGGTCAGTTGTCCCTGTCGGAGGGCAGAGAGGAGGTTGGTGCCATTGTCGCAAACCACCATTCCTGCCTTAAGTTGGCGTGGCGTCAACCACCTCTGAACCTGCCCCTGCAGAGCTGACAGAACCTCTGCCCCAGTGTGGCTCCTGTCCCCCAAGCACACCAGCTCAAGCACCGCATGGCATCTTTTGGCCTGCGTACTTGCGTAGCCCCTTGAACGCCTACGGAGCACCGCTGGTTCCGAGGAAGAGGCCATGGAGGAAGAAGAAGAGGAGGGGGTGGAGGAGAGAGGTGTGTCACAATCAGCATTTTGGAGGCGTGGTGGCGGAACAACCTCCAACACTACTGCACCTTGTCCTGCATCCTTCCCAGCTGCCAGCAGAGTCACCCAATGCGCCGTGAAACTTAAGTAACGTCCCTGTCCATGCCTGCTGGACCATGAGTCAGCGGTAATATGCACCTTACCGCTGACCGCCCTGTCCAGCGAGGCATGGACATTGCCTTCCACATGCCGGTAGAGAGCCGGAATCGCCTTCCGTGAGAAAAAGTGGCGTTTGGGTACCTGCCACTGAGGAACCGCACATTCCACAAACTCACGGAAGGGGGCAGAGTCTACCAACTGAAAAGGCAGCAGTTGAAGTGCTAGCAATTTTGCCAAGCTAGCATTCAACCGCTGGGCATGTGGATGGCTGGGAGCAAACTTCTTTCGGCGGTGCAGCAGCTGGGGCAGGGAAATTTGCCTGGTACAATCTGACGTCGGTGTACCAAAAGCAGATTGCCCACAAGTACTTGGCTGTGACACACCTAATTCTACACCTTCATTCCTCTCACTGCAGGTCTCAGAGAGGACTGAAGGTCTAGTGGGGTTGGAAATCTCAGCTGATGAGGAGCAAGGAGAGATCCTCTTTGTTCTTTGGTGTGGGTCTTTCAGATACGCTTGCCAACGAACTGCATGGCAGGTCAACATATGTCTGGTCAAGCATGTGGTACCCAAGCGGGAGATGTTTTGGCCACGCGAGATACGCTTGAGACATATGTTGCAAATAGCAGCGGTGCGATCTGATGCACTCGTCTCAAAAAAGGCCCACACCAAAGAACTTTTTGAATAACGCGCAGAGACTGCAGCGCCCTGCACATGTGGAGCTTTGGGGTGTGATGCAGTCAATGTGCTGCCCTTAGGCTGGCCCCTGGAGGGCATCCTGCCTCGTTGGTGATGTGCCGCCTCCTCCTCCTCCTCCTCCTCCTCTGTCCTATCAGGCACCCACGTTGAGTCAGTGACCTCATCATCCCCTCCCTCCTCATCACTGGAGCAAACCTGGCAGTATGCTGCAGCAGGGGGAGCATGACTGCCAGATTGCTGTCCTTCTTGGGCACCCCCTCTGTCCGTGCTCATGTTACTGCCTTCATCGAGCTCAGTATCATCATCAGAGCCTTCCAAACGCTGGGCATCCTCCTGGAGCATGTACCCAACACTGTGGTCAAACAGTTCGAGGGAATCCTCATGAGGACATGGTGGAGCTAGGGAAGGAGTCACTGATGACATTGAGCTGAGGGAAGAGGCCGCTGCTTTGCCAGACAAAGCACCCTGGGCATGGGTGAGAGAGGATGAGGAGGATGAGGACGGCTTGGTCATCCACTCGACCAAGTCTTCCGCATGTTGCGGCTCAACACGGCCAGCTGCCGAAAAAAAGGCCAAGCGTGTCCCATGGCCACGTGCTGATGAGGATGCACCGTCTCCACGACCAGCACTAGACACAGAGCCTGCTTGCCCTCTCTTATTGGCTTGTGACTGTCTGCCTCTCCTTCTTGGCCTTCCAGACATACTAATGGCCTGTAGCTGCACTAAGCTGGGATAGAACACCTGTAATTTTCTTCAGGTAGCTTTATATACTGTAACCAGACAAGCCTGCCTGTCAGTAGGAAGATAACAGGAACGGATCTAGCTGAACACTGTGAGCAGGACACACTGTACTAAATGTAAATAGTCTAGCTGCCTGACCGTGGTACTAATAGGATCAAAAAGAACACCTGTAATTTTCTTCAGGTAGCTTTATATACTGTAACCAGACAAGCCTGCCTGTCAGTAGGAAGATAACAGGAACGGATCTAGCTGAACACTGTGAGCAGGACGTACTGCACTAAATGTATATAGCAGGAACGGATCTAGCTGAACACTGTGAGCAGGACGCACTGCACTGAATGTAAATAGCAGGAACGGATCTAGCTGAACACTGTGAGCAGGACGCACTGCACTAAATGTAAATAGCAGGAACGGATCTAGCTGAACACTGTGAGCAGGACGCACTGCACTGAATGTAAATAGCAGGAACGGATCTAGCTGAACACTGTGAGCAGGACGCACTGCACTGAATGTAAATAGCAGGAACGGATCTAGCTGAACACTGTGAGCAGGACGCACTGCACTGAATGTAAATAGCAGGAACGGATCTAGCTGAACACTGTGAGCAGGACGCACTGCACTGAATGTAAATAGCAGGAACGGATCTAGCTGAACACTGTGAGCAGGACGCACTGCACTGAATGTAAATAGCAGGAACGGATCTAGCTGAACACTGTGAGCAGGACGCACTGCACTAAATGTAAATACCAGGAACGGATCTAGCTGAACACTGTGAGCAGGACGCACTGCACTGAATGTAAATAGCAGGAACGGATCTAGCTGAACACTGTGAGCAGGACGCACTGCACTGAATGTAAATAGCAGGAACGGATCTAGCTGAACACTGTGAGCAGGACGCACTGCACTGAATGTAAATAGCAGGAACGGATCTAGCTGAACACTGTGAGCAGGACGCACTGCACTAAATGTAAATACCAGGAACGGATCTAGCTGAACACTGTGAGCAGGACGCACTGCACTGAATGTAAATAGCAGGAACGGATCTAGCTGAACACTGTGAGCAGGACGCACTGCACTGAATGTAAATACCAGGAACGGATCTAGCTGAACACTGTGAGCAGGACGCACTGCACTGAATGTAAATAGCAGGAACGGATCTAGCTGAACACTGTGAGCAGGACGCACTGCACTGAATGTAAATAGCAGGAACGGATCTAGCTGAACACTGTGAGCAGGACGCACTGCACTGAATGTAAATAGCCAGGAACGGATCTAGCTGAACACTGTGAGCAGGACGCACTGCACTGAATGTAAATAGCAGGAACGGATCTAGCTGAACACTGTGAGCAGGACGCACTGCACTGAATGTAAATAGCAGGAACGGATCTAGCTGAACACTGTGAGCAGGACGCACTGCACTGAATGTAAATAGCAGGAACGGATCTAGCTGAACACTGTGAGCAGGACGCACTGCACTGAATGTAAATAGCAGGAACGGATCTAGCTGAACACTGTGAGCAGGACGCACTGCACTGAATGTAAATAGCAGGAACGGATCTAGCTGAACACTGTGAGCAGGACGCACTGCACTGAATATAATCCCAGGAACGGATCTAGCTGAACACTGTGAGCAGGACGCACTGCACTGAATGTAAATAGCAGGAACGGATCTAGCTGAACACTGTGAGCAGGACGCACTGCACTAAATGTAAATACCAGGAACGGATCTAGCTGAACACTGTGAGCAGGACGCACTGCACTGAATGTAAATAGCAGGAACGGATCTAGCTGAACACTGTGAGCAGGACGCACTGCACTGAATGTAAATAGCAGGAACGGATCTAGCTGAACACTGTGAGCAGGACGCACTGCACTGAATGTAAATAGCAGGAACGGATCTAGCTGAACACTGTGAGCAGGACGCACTGCACTAAATGTAAATACCAGGAACGGATCTAGCTGAACACTGTGAGCAGGATGCACTGCACTGAATGTAAATAGCAGGAACGGATCTAGCTGAACACTGTGAGCAGGACGCACTGCACTGAATGTAAATAGCAGGAACGGATCTAGCTGAACACTGTGAGCAGGACGCACTGCACTGAATGTAAATAGCAGGAACGGATCTAGCTGAACACTGTGAGCAGGACGCACTGCACTGAATGTAAATAGCAGGAACGGATCTAGCTGAACACTGTGAGCAGGACGCACTGCACTAAATGTAAATACCAGGAACGGATCTAGCTGAACACTGTGAGCAGGACGCACTGCACTGAATGTAAATAGCAGGAACGGATCTAGCTGAACACTGTGAGCAGGACGCACTGCACTGAATGTAAATAGCAGGAACGGATCTAGCTGAACACTGTGAGCAGGACGCACTGCACTGAATGTAAATAGCAGGAACGGATCTAGCTGAACACTGTGAGCAGGACACACTGCACTAAATAGTCTAGATAGAAGATAACAGGAACGGATCTAGCTAAACTGAATACAGTGTATATATATATATGCAACACCTGGGATGCATATATATACACAATACACTGTAAGTGCAGCTAACTGACTGACTGTTCTGCCTAATCTATCTAACTCAAATCAAATGACACTGTCTCTCTCTATCTCTCAGCACACCGGAACACACACTACACAGGGCCGCCGTGCAGGCGGCCTTATATAGTGTGGGGTGTGTACTAAATCCCCTGAGCCATAATTGGCCAAAGCCACCCTGGCTTTGGCCAATTACAGCTCTCTCTACTGACGGCGCTGTGATTGGCCAAGCATGCGGGTCATAGTGCATGCTTGGCCAATCATCAGCCAGCAATGCACTGCGATGCCGCAGTGAATTATGGGCCGTGACGCGCCACACGAATTTGGCGCGAACGGCCCATATCGTTCGCAATTCGACGGACGGTCGAACAGCCGATGTTCGAGTCGAACATGGGTTCGACTCGAACACGAAGCTCATCCCTACTCAACATAGGAACTTACAAAGTTTGACTTTGCTAAAGTGAAGGCCATATGAGACATTAGTATGTTAAAACTGTGTTGATCTTGCCTTCATCAGATGGAGTGATCTCACCCCTCTAAAAGCCAAATTTTGAAGATGCACATAAATTGGGACTCCAAATTTGGATTTCCCTCATGATCCCATGCCTAAAATGTGTGTCTTCTCCCTACATCTATTTTGCTAAAGCCCCAAAACACACAGTGTGTCAACATGTGCTATCTCCCATCATGTTATTTTTTTTTTAGATTTTCCCTAAAATATCGATGATGTTGTTCAGTCTTTTTTGAACATCATGGATGTTTTGTTTCATTTGTTCCAAATCACGATTACAAACCATGATCTCCCTGATCAGGATTTGTGCACTTCTGAAGTGAGTTTCTTCTTCCACAACATCCACATTACCTACAAATAAAAAAACACACCATGTATTAAAATATGCAGGCATCCATCTATTACCTGAAGCTGTGGTCTCAGACACTGACCTGTGGTCGACACCATTTCTATTACTTCACCCAGAACTTCCTGAATATCAGCATCCACATCTTCAGGGTTTGTGGTGAGTTGTCTTTCTTCATTAGGTGTGGGGATTCTGGTGTCCTCAGATGTCCCTCTTCTTTTTGTGAATACAAAAAAGTCATACTCAGCAGACAGATATGTTAGGCTAGAAATAGTAACATGAAACATTGCTTGGAAGTGTCTTCCAATTGCCTGTTTGGCAGAGTTCCAAGCTGGATACACGATTTTAACCTTTCCAAAGCTGGAATACTTACCTGTTTTGTGCAAGTTTCACACATGGAGAGACCCCTAGTATCCACTGGAGCACCTGCATGGGACACCATAACAATGGTGTTATGGTGTCCCACACTAGTGCTCCTGCGTCCAAATGCGTAAACAGCTGCTGAGTGTCCTCTCCTGACACTGAATAAAGTTGCCATTTCGTTTCAAACACATCTAGACAACAATGTAATACACTTATTTTAACCGCTTGATATCCGCGCTATAGCCAAATGACGGCTACAGCGCAGACCTTAATTCCCGGGAGGCCGTCATATGACGACCTCCCCTGTGCACGCGCCCTGCAGGGCGCGCACCGAGCGCAATGTGATCACCGAGTCACTGAGACTCGGCTGATCACCGATCCAAGTAAGGGGCCGGTCCCGGCCCCTTACCATGTGATCAGCTGTCAGCCAATGACAGCTGATCACATGATCAAAACAAAAGCTCTGTGATCGTTTTTATTTTCTCCTCGCGCTGACAGTGCGAGGAGAAAAAAAAAGCCGATCACGCCTCATTAGCAAGGGACATCGGTCCCGAAGAGGAGGAGGCAATAATGCCTCAATTGTGCCACCAGTACCCCCTGCCAGTGCCACCTGACATTGCCACCTGACAGTGCCCACAGTGCCCACCAGTGCCACGTATCAATGCCCATAAGTGCCAACTATCAATGCCTACAAGTGCCACCCATCAATGCCCACACGTGTCACCTATAAATGCCCACCAGTGGTGCCAATCAGTGCCACCTAGCAGTGTTGCCTATCAATGTACCAGATCAGTGCCCATCACTGCCACCCATCAGTGCCCATAACTGCCACCTATCAGTGCCCACCACTGCCGCCTCATCAGCGTACATCAATGAAGGAGATAAATTACCCTTTTTAAAATTTTATAACAAAATATTTAAAAAAAAAAATTTTTTTTTAAATTCGGTATTTTAACATTTTTTTAACAAAAAATAAAAACCGCAGAGGTGATCAAATACCACCAAAAGAAAGCTCTATTTGTGGGTAAAAAATGATAAAAATTTCATTTGAGTACAGTGTTGTATGATCGCGCAATTGTCATTCAAAGTGCGTCAGCGCTGAAAGCTGAAAATTGGTCTGGATAGGAGGGGGGTTTAAGTGCCCTGTAAGCAAGTGGTTAATCAAAATAGGCCTGAACAAATGTGGTTAACCTGTATCTCCCAAAACCGATGTATTAGTGGTCGAACGAACGATGTTTAATGTCCCACGAATGATTCCTGTGTCCACGAACCTCAAACTTGGCATTTTAAACTGTACAACAGTAAAGAAAAGCACATGAACCAGCACAAAAGTAATAATAATAGAAACACATGACAAATACTTACTTTTTTGATCTTTCTATACTGATCTTGCTCCCTCAATTTCAGGTCTGACCAGCGTTTCCTCAATTAATCCTTGGATCATCGTACCCCAAAAGTCCTGTGCAGAGTTCTGACAACTTTAGCCATGATCTTGGCCTTTCTGACATTTTGGTTTCTGTACGGGCCATGATTCCCATCATAGTCCTCTTTAAGATGTCCACCATTTCCACCATTTCTTTAAAGGACATATTTAAGGCCTTATATCTCCTCCTGGATCTGAAACTGCCTTGCTCCGGGCTTTCGTCGTTGCTGCTATCAGCACGCACCTGCTGTCTCTCCGCCATTTGCTCTCCCACTGCCCCGAAAGAGAAGAGGTGGGGAATACACTAGAAAGAAGGACAGGGGTGGAGTTTGACGCATGCGCAGTGTATATAAAGCATAATGAGCGGTCGCTGTAACGGCCGTAGTAACGATCTGTGAGTGGAGGACGGAAGATCGTTATTGCACAATGTTGAAACGAAGGTACAATTGTAAATTGGGGCATCAGTGGTTAGTGGCCTATACTGCTTATAGATTGAGGCCTATATTGGGACAAGATTATGAGAGTTTAGCCTGACATTAGGGTTTGTCTTGTGTTGTGTCTTGCAGATAAAATGGTGGATACATTTATTGCCCCTGACTTCCTTCCTGACTTTATCCAACAATACCGAAGCTGCCATGTATATGACAAGTTAAATGCAAGGATTACTCCAATAAAATCAAGAGGAAGGCAGCGATGGAGAAAATGTTGGAATTGGTGAAGCCTGTGTTTTCCACGGCAGACATCAATTATTTGAAGGTCAAAATTGGTAGCCTGCGGAGCACATATAATAGGGAGTGCAAGAAGGTCCAGGATTCCCAGAGATCCGGAGCATCAGCAGATGACATATATGTCCCCAGGCTGTGGTACTACCACAGCCTGCTTTTTTTGTCAGACCAGACAAAACACAGGCCATCGCTCTCAACACTTCCTTCTACATCAGCTGAGGCTCCTGAGGTCCACCCTGGGCCTTCAACACAGGAAGAAGATGTGGAGGAGCCCAGCTTGACCCAGGTATAGCATTGTTGAACATATTTGTGGGCAAAAATTCAATGATGTTAACTAGATGTTATTGATCCCAAATTTCTGCTTTAACAAAGTGGTTTACATATCAATAGACAGTAGTGGCCAAAAATGATTGGGACAAGAATGAAAAATGCTGGGGTCAGAATAATAGTCTTTTCTATTTGTTAACATTCAATTTGCAACAGTCATGAGCTCAAAATTGTGTGTGATTGATGAACTAAAACTTAAAACTATGTACCATTTTCATACACAGGAAAGTCTCAGCCTCAGCCAAAGCCAAGAGGAGGCCGTGCCAACCAGCCTGAACGAATGCCAGGTTCTTCCCCTCCATCCCCCAACAAAAAGGGCCAGGAAAAAAAAAACCTGTATGATGCCACGGCTGCTTTTCTCCGCCATGCAACAACTGCCATTATCTCGCCCCCTGATTCCCAGGAGGCTTTTGGCTGCATGACAGCAAATAAATTAAAAGAAGACCAGTGCATTATGTGCGAAGAAATTATCCTTAAGGCCCTGAACAAGGGGAAGAAGGGCCAAATCACCCCCAAAATGCACTTCTGCAAATATGATCATCCTCTTCCACCACCTCCACCAACAACACAGCCACCCCACCCACCACAGCAGCATGGCGGACCGTGGCCAATGCAACATCAACACCCCCAACAAGGCCACTGGGCTGAGGATTATCATCCAATATCATTTATAATTTTCTTTTTGTTTAATTTGAGTTTATCTTTTTTTGGGTGCAGAGAATGCATTTTTGATTTAATTTCTTTCATTTCTGAAGAAGGAAGTGTTGAGAGGCCTGGGTTCAATGTGGTCTGGCAAAAAACGCAGGATGTTGGAAGACCACAGCCTCGGGACATATATGTCATCTGCTGTTGCTCCCGATCTCTCGGAGTCCAGGACCGTACTGTGCTCCCTATTAAATGGACTCCTCAGGTTACCAATTTTGACAGTCAAATAATTGATGTCTGCCCTGGGGTACAAACGCTTCACCAATTCCAACTGTTTCTTCATCGTTGCCTTCCTCTTGATTTTGATATGACCCTGTGCTCCCTATTGAATTAAAATTTTTGATTTTGCAAAATACTTGGCTATGTGTTTTACTTAAAAAAGGACAGTTTGTTTGTGAGTAGGCAGGTACATTTCAAAAATACAATGACAAATTAACAAGGGACACCAACATAGTTGTATCTTTGAGGTTAAAAAATACAATATAATAATGGTGTTGTGGTAACTTGACACACAAAAAAAAAAAATTTTCTAGTGATCTGGAGATCACTAGAAAAAAAAAAAATATTATTCTGGAGATCGCTAGAAAAAAAATAAAACAACAAATACGTTTGTCAGAACTCTGAATATCAACAGCAAAACAGCTTCATTATTATACCATTATAAAGTAGAAGAGAATGCGCTGCATTGAGAGATTTCATAATTTGCCGCGCCACAAATGTGATATCTCCATTACAAACGCTAGTTTTACAAGACCGATAGCTTCCGGCTCGTCCTTGCTTCCGAGCATGCGTGTTTGTACTTTGGACTTTTGTCCGACGGACTTGTGTACACACGATCGGAAAATCCGACAACACACATTTCTTAGTGGAAAATTTGAAGACATGCTAGCCAACATTTGTTGGCGGAAAGTCCGACACCAATTGTCCGATGGAGCATACACACGGTCGGATTTTCCGGCAACAGCCTGACATCTAACATTTCCCGTCGGAAAATCCGATCGTGTGTACGGGCCTTTAGAGTACCGGGTTTTAATAAAATGCTTCATGGACTTTAGTAGCTTGTGAGTTCATGTACAAAAAACAGGACAAAAAAAAATATTAGACATAAGGATCTGGCCTTGGTGCATAGCAATTATTCAGAAAATGGGAACACTTTGAATCATTTTTTTAAATGAAAGCTTTGCTCACGTACAGCCAGCAAAAAGGCAACCGTATGCCGTGTACACACGATCGGACTTTACGGCATACTTGGATTTCGTCGGACAATTCGATCGTGTGTGGGCTCCAGCGGACTTTGTTTTATGAAAAGTTTGACGGACTTAGATTTGAAACATGTTTCAAATCTATCCAACGGACTCGAGTCCGGTCGAAAAGTCCGCTCGTCTGTATGCTAGTCCGACAGACAAAAACCGAGGCTAGGGCAGCCATTGGCTACTGGCTATGAACTTCCTTGTTTTAGTCCGGCCGTACGTCATCACGTACAAATCCATCGGAACTTTGGTGGATCGTGTGTAGGCAAGTCCGTTCATTCAGAAAGTCTGTCGTAACGTCCGTCGAAAAGTCTGCCGGGCAAAGTATGCCGTAAAGTCCGGTCGTGTGTACGTGGCATTATATTGGTACCATCAGTTCACCTAACAATTGTAATTTTTTTTTTTTTCCGAACATTAATTAATCATGCAGTAAGTAGTCTTTGGGAAACAGTAGAAATTATCAAAAGATGTCTAGCCATGCCAAATATTTTTTTCTCTGGGAAAAGGTCCACAAGGTACTCTAAATATAACAAACATTGCCAAATCTCTCATTATAACTGGAAAATGAGAATCCAAATGACATATTATTACTTGAAGACAGTTTTCAAAATGTTGAAGATCTCATTGTTACTAAACACTGATCATTCAATTTTCTATAGAGTATGGAGAAAACATTTCATTACAGTGTACCAACAGTCAAGTCAAAGAAATGACCACTGTGGGTTGAAGTGTTTTGAAAATGCAGTCAATGACAGACAGCATAGTCCTTATTGAGTTATGTGCCTTATTTAAATCTCGAGCATATAAGCATAGAAGGATAAAAATAAATACAAAAATAGAGCCAATCTAGCACATAGACATGAAATATTTAAGTGAAGTATTTAACATCATTATTGTCTTTTCTAGTATTTTTCACAGATCTAGTTTGAATTCTGTATAGTTTGTTAAGATTTTATTTAACATTTTAATATAATGTGTAGGGGTACAGAGGTGCTCGGCGTAGTTCCTAAAATTGGCCACTGGGTGTTACCATACCATACCTAGGTCGGGAACCTGTGTTGTAAGAACAGGCAGTGTAGTTACCCAGGTAGCCACTAGAGGCCCCCAGAGTAGCGTGTGGGTGTTATCATGGAGGGGTAGGTAGTACCAGCCCTGTTCTTGCCAGCGTGGAACATCTTGGGTAAGAGAGCTTGGTATAAACAATCTGCCTGTCCTGCTGCATTGTTAGTTGTGGGAAAGATGTAATCTTTGAGGTTCTTAGAGCTTCCCCTTGGGAGGAGGAACGGTGGAAAGGTGCAGAGGACTGTTTTGACTACTCACATCCCTTTGCGTGGGATGCATGACTCTTGCAAACATCCAGAAAAGGTAAGGACTTCTTGCTTTGGCTAACCACTCTTTGTTTTTCCATTTACTCTTTGCAACTCAAGGAAAATGCTGTACTCATTGGAATGACTGTAAGGGCATATATATGTAAACCAACTGGTTTAGTAAACAGCAAAATGGCTTTCTCTTGTTTGGACTCTTCCTTCTCCTGAACTCCAGATGAGAACATCCTTTGGAAATGAACAGGTGCTGGGTAAAGCTGCTATTGGGGTCCATTGCCGTAAGGCCTGATGAATGTCATAGATGGACTGCTTGTCTGTTTAGGACAGGCTGGGGGCCTCCTGGGGGTGCTTACATATTGGTGCCCAGGGGAGAGCCCTGCCCGTTATGCCCCGGTGAGTATATAATGACAATCTATGCTGGGCAGGGATGTGTTGAAAATTGCACATGCTCCTCTACCACATGGCTGTACACGTGAAGGTCATGCAGCACACGGTTAAGCCTCTACACAACAGTTAGTCATATTATACTCCTGTCCTATGTGGTGATCATTACCGTTTGCATGCTTGTATTTAAAGCAAGTACAGAAGTAAAACATTACTTCTGTATTTTCAAAGTTATGACAATTACAAATGAGGAACAGTTCTTACTTGTTCAGCTGAGTCACACTGAATCTCATTTATTATCCAAAGACACTGACATGAGGGATCCATAAGATACAGGCCAGGGCAGAGGTTCACTATGCAGAAGTCAGCCTTGAGTAACACCACAAACCAGACCACAATGCAGTCTGAAAACTTGCCAGGAACACTCTGAAAACCTCAGTTAATAAAGATAACTAGCTAGTGGTGAGTCCTGACCATAGTCTACACTGCATGGCTATGAATTTGCAAGACAGGAACTTGAAAAGTCTGCTGGGGGTAATTTATGGTGATGATTGTTTAGACACAAGAAATGATTACAGCATAATTTTAGAATAGTTTCACTTGAAAATAGTTTCACTTGAAAATTAAAAATAAATAAAGTAGCATAACTGGTGCCTAAATGTCTAACATCCTTAAAGTTCTGATAAGTCCTGATAAATCAGGGTAACACAAACACAGTTAATTTATATCCTAAGCAAGCATAATTACATGTGTAGCACCCTGGTGTTTAGGCAGGGTTGCTAAGTAAATTTAGTTTGCCAGGCAGTAGTTGCCTTGGTTAATTGTTAGTAGATCCACTGATTCCTCTCTAGTTCTGGACTTGCTGCACCTTCTCTCTTCTGTTGGTAAGTGGTGTAATGCTGGTGACATTAGACAGACAAAGGCTTAGCAAGGTCAGGCTATGAATGGATGGGGTGTCTCAGCCAATTGGTGAGGGGTTTCTTTAGTCCCTTGGCCTGCTGGGAGAGTCTATTTATTTGGGTGGAGTCAGGTGATCGGGGGTTCTGTGCCACCTGGACGGCTGTCTGGGTGAAAGTGTGTTATGCTGCCCTGGGCTGCTAGGCCGGAAGCTTGAGGCCTATCCCCGGGATATCTGGCTGCTAGGCAGTCTGAGGGCCTATCCAGAAACAGCGCAGGTTTGGGACTGCAGGATTGGAGTCCAATCGAGAGTAACAGTTCAGCCGGACAATGAACCAGTTGAGGTAGGAGGTAGAGGGGAAGCCGTCACCACTAAGGGACTATCCACCTGGTTACCGGAGACCATTGTGAGTAATCTGGAGCCAGTACCAGATCAGTCTTCTCACCAGCCAGGGATGGTGAAGAAGTGGGAAAACTTCAGCAAGTGCCAAACCAGGGACCCAGCGGGACAGCAAAGGTGACGCTTGAGGAGAATCAGTGAGTGCCAAGCCAGGGACCTAGTGAGTCCGCAGGGGTGACGCTTGAGGAGTATCTGTGAGTGCCAAGCCAGGGACCAAGCAGGGAAGCAGGGTGATGTTTGAAGAAGATACTAAGTAATGGAAGTGGAAGAGGGGATCCAGTGGTGATTGGGTCTGAGAGTCTAATGAGAGACTGGGAGCTCAGTGAATGAAGACCTACAGTGGGAGACTGTAGCGTGCGGGGAGGACTATTCTGTGTTACCAATAGTTAAGTACAATTACCATTAGTGACTGTTACAAGATTTGTTGCCATAGGAGACAGCGTTCCTACCTATACAGATGTGGTATCCGGCTGGAGGCCTTCCACTGTATAGCTCTCTACCTATAGAAGTCTCAGAGTCTGCCAATTATCATTGCATCTACTTAAGGGTGTCCTGGCCCTGCCCCCCTCTCCCACAGTTCTTATTCAAGAGACAATAAATCTCTTTGCCTCTCTCTAGGCCTCTAGAGGTCCAGGACCTCACTACACATGTATGTCCATAGACAACTGCCTTTAGGTACTTCTGTCATAAACACAAAATTGACGTCTGCATCCCCCCATGAGATCACAGAGTGTTCTTGCCAAAACCAAGATCATCTTATGTCTTTGGAGATTTTCAGGTCGATTTACTGAAGACAAATAAGCTCACTGTGTAAGGGGATTGCAATGAATACCCAATCATGGGCAAAGAAAAAAAAATGTTTTTGCTTGCTCATGATTGGCTGATGGAAGTTGCCTCATTCACTAAGCTCTGGGAAGAATTATCTTGCAAAGTGTAAATTTTTACCCAAACCATGTGTTTGCCTAAAAATGAACCCCCTTGTAACAATAGAAGATGAGGGACAGCAGTCAGAACCCTTTTTATTATTGCAGTAATTTAGAATGCTGCAAGTAATTTAGACCACTTAAAACCTTACATAATCCCTTATTTTATAAAGAGGGAACCTGGAGAAGGTTAATTGATGGGAGGGAGGTGGCCAACTATATAATATCAGGTGCCCATGTCTCTGGACTTATTGTTTTGTTTTTGTTTTTTGCTGTTTGACATCCAGTTTGAAGTAAGATTTATAAAAAAAAAATTCCGTTCACCAAAGCTTAACACATACTATATTTCCATTAATGTGCATTATTTGCCTAAAGCGGAGTTCCAGGCAAAAAGACAACTCGGTCTTAAGTAATAGTATTCCCCACCCTCCTATTTTTGGATATATTTATTTATTTGGGGGGCTTTTTATTACCTTATCTGCCATTTTTCTTCTGGACTTCCATCCTATGTCGCCGCATCATTTCCCTGGGTAATTTGGGCCCTCCTCCTTCCCCTCACTGTTTTCTGGGACCTGTGTGTGTCCCAGAAGACGATGGGACCATTCAGAAAGGGCCGTGTGACTCACGCATGTGCAGTAGGAAACTGGCTGTGAAGCCTGAAGGCTTCACTTCCGGTTTCCCTTACTAGCAATGCTAGAGCCTGCACCTGGAGCCCATGGATGGATCGGCTTGGGGTGCCAGCATCGCGGGATCCCTGGACAGGTAAGTGCCTTATATTAAAAGTCAGCAGCTACAGTACTTGTAGCTGCTGACTTTAAATTTTTTTCCCCCCAGGCTGGAACCCTGCTTTAAGCTCTTCACGCCTAAGTGTAAAACAAATCTTAATGCCTAAGCACAATTTTGCAACTTTGACATGTGTTAGTAAAACCATACATATCATCACAACTACTTTGTTCATCCAGGTGAATTATACCTTGTTTTTTTATACCTTTATTTTTTTTTATTAGCAAAGGAAATATGCATATTTCTTGTTACTACTATAAACTACCACACTAGAACAACCCAGAATAAATTCTCCTGCTCCTGACAATCGCAGTGATACCACATATGTGTACATTATTTGTTGTTTGTACCTGTAGTTTAGCCCAGAAACAATAGTTCACATTTTCTGCGCTGGGAGCGCACTGCTCGGCTCGCTCCCAGCCCAAAGGGAAATATGCAAACATGTGGCCCCATGGCAAAAAGCCCAGTGCTGCGGGGCTGCATATTTGTGTTATGTCGGAGTCAAGCAGTTGGAGTGAAATAAGGGGTACAGCTAATGATTCTTAAAACTGCTCCCACCCCCCTTCTAACACCTATAATAACAAACCTGTGGAAGGAAGATCTATATACTTATATATTTTCACTCCACCCAGTCCGGTCACGTGATCTCCACTGTGTCATCCAGCAGTGGCTTCAGGGGAGTGGCACTTTACCTTCACAATGTAAATAAAGTTTTGTTTTATATATATATTATTATATATATTATATATATATATATATGTAGCGTTGGTATTTTTGCCTCCTAATGCCATGTAATGCTAAACAGTGACAATGTTATAAATTAGTATTTGGATCCCTCTACTGTTATACTCAGGAATAGACTTGTTAATCTTTCACATAAGCCCACACAGGAAGTGATTTAATATTTACCTTGTGAAAGGTTTCACCTACCCACAATGCTCACTGACCTACCCATGAACACTGAGTAACTGAACTGCATGCTGGGTAGGTAATAAAAGGCCCCGCGCGGCCATTTTCTTTCTCTTCTGGACATGTTGCCTGCCTGTGAGGAACTGTGAGGAGGTGATCCAGAGAGCAGCGGCCTACATCTGCGGAAAGGAACAACCAGAGACTCCGTCTTACACCTGTGTGCTGGAGGGACAGTGGGACCAGATCGGGAAGGATCCAGAGACACCTGACGGAGCCATTTGAAAGTCCCGGTCATCTTGGGGAGAGGTGCAGCGTGGTAGAGCTGACTGATGGCAGGACTGAGACCAGCGGAACGGAGGATCCATTCATCCAGGCGTTGTGTGGTGAGAGGGCAGATGCTCGCAGTTCTTTAACGCACTTTACACACTTAGAATCATACCACAGTGTTTGCTGAGACCTGAAGTTCCGCATAGGGGATCTCATACAAGCAGACTGAGTTTACGCAGGCCTCAAGCCTATGCTTTGCTGAAAACTGATACTGTGCAGTTCACAGACAACTGTACTGGAGGCAGTTACAATTGTGTTACACAGCAAGAACGGTTTCAACTATTATTTTACACTATTGCTTGTCAAATCCCTGGATTTCAATCACTGCAGTACAATAGCTAGCAGAAGACAGAAGATCAAAGACTACATCTTTTATTGTAGGGCCTTGTGTTCAATCACAGTGTCAAAGGACTGCATCTTAAAGCAGGAGGAGCTCATGAGAAATTGTATTGTGCTGTGTGTAATACTTTGCATTACTGTGTTAGTACAGTGTGCTGGAAGTGGGAAGGTGCCCAGTGTAAAGGCATTGTTCACTCTGAGCACTAGACTCACTTGGAGACGCACCTCTAGGAAATTATCTCAGAAATCTTTATATCTTAACCAGTTGTGAACGTTCAGTGCATTGTCACATTACGTTTGTGTGGCAGTGCTGTGATCGTATTTACTGTTCATACCAGTCCCAGTAAAGTTATATTCTGGTTAATTTCAATGTGTAGATGTGTTGTTGATTGTTCTGCAGGTGAAGCTATGGATATCCAGTTAAAGACAAAAGGTACATTATTGTGTATTGCATATTGTGGGAGTGTCATTAGGTGTTAAGCTTCACACCAACATTGCACCACAGCTGTGTCAAGTGGGTTAAGAAAATTAAAAGGGGGTAAGGATAGCAGAGTACAGGCCCAATCAAATATCAGCAGCTCCTTCAGGGGTCAGTGCTACACATACATACATATACATATATATATATATATATATATATATATATATATATATATATATATATATATATATATATATATATATATATAATGTTTGCGTCACTGTCTCTAAAGTCTCATAGAAAACTGAAGACCTTGTTAGAGACCTTGGTAATAGATGAGTGCTTTTTTTGTTAAATCAGAGAAAATTTATTAAGAAAAGGAAAAAAACATAATAACAAAAAGACATACAAGAATGACAGTAAATACATACTGCATTCAGAACAGTGTTAGCATTCCAGTCCGTTCCATCATACAGATCTAATGCCGTGATCCAAGAAAACAGTACATTTATACAAAGCAGGTTATTGCAATACTTTGACAGTACCAGCTACAATTCTGCTATACCAGAACAACATATAATACAGATTTCCACATTAGCCCTTCAGGGCCTAGCTTTAAGCAGGAATCATTATAGTCAGGGGTGTCAAACTCATTTTTATCATGGGCTGCATTAGCATTATGGTTGCCCTCAAAGGCTCGATTGTATCTGTTAGGCTAGATGTCCAAAAGACACTTTCCCCTTACATCACATGTCAAGACCCCCCCACCATAAGTCAAGAATCCCCCAACCTCCCTTACATCGCATTCCCCACACCCCCTTACTTTGTGCTTCTGCAGGAAAGAAGCTGGGGGCGGAGCTGGGGAGCAGAAAGTGCAGGGTCTGGAGGAGGACCAGAGTAGGGCTGGAGTCTGAGACCAGGGGAGGCGGAGACGGGTGCTGCTGCTGCACAGAGGCGCAGGATCTGTAATAGGAGTTCTGTCCTTCTCTTTACTGCCAACTGCTGAAACAAGGTGGAGGCGGAGACAAGGGGGGGCGATGCAGCCACAGGAGAGGTTTATGGGCCACATGAAATGGCCTGGAGGGCCGGATTCGGCCTACTGGCCTTGTGTTTGACACATGGGATCATGGTAAACCAACTAGTATAATCTTATCCCAGAATTCTGCCTAGAACAAGGTCAAAGATGGGTGCTGTTAGTGACTGTAGTGGATGGTGCTGCACAAACACAGTAAACCAATGAGACGTCACTAGCACTATGCCACTTTGGGGAAGTGCCCAGAAATTTTGGCTTACTTGACTGATGTTATTGGTCCAAATCATTTAGTAGAAGGGGGATTATGGTGTGGGGTTGTTTTTCAGGGATTGGGCTTGGCCCCTTCGTTCCAGTGAAGGGAACTCTTAAGGCATCAGCATATCAAGACATTTTGGACAATTTCATGCTCCCAACTTTGTGAGAACAGTTTGGGGATGGCCCCTTCCTGTTCCAACATGACTGTGCACCAGTGAACAAAGCAAGGTCCATAAAGATATGGATGAGCGTGTTTGGGATGAAGGAACTCGACTGGCCTGCAGAGTCCCGACCTGAACCAGATAGAACACCTTTGGGATGAATTAGAGCGGAGACTTGGAGCCAGGCCTTCTCGGCCAACATCAGTGCATGACCTCACAAATGCACTTCTGGAAGAATGGTTAAACATTCCCATAGACACACTCCTAAACCTTGTGAACAGCCTTCCCAGAAAAGTTGAAGCTGTTATAGCTGCAAAGGGTGGGCCAACTAAATATTGAACCCTATGGACTAAGACTGGGATGCCATTAGTTCATGTGCATGCAAAGGCAGGTGTCCCAATACTTTTGGTAATATAGTGTATGTTTGTGTATGGAACATTGTGATGGTAAAATTATCAGACAAGTAAAAGCATCTGATACAGCTTAGTAAATCAGCTCCCTGTTGTTGAACAGTTCAACTGCAGAACACAAAATCTTCCACCAACATAAGAATTTGTTGCCTGTAGATCTTCTAATCTAATATTTATGATGTAAAAAACACATCAAAAGATATCTCATCTGTGTATAAGTTCAGTGTATCATCAATCAGCATCTTACTCCGTTGTTCGAAAAGGAAGCTCTGTAGCCACTCAGTGGTCAAAAACACCATGCCTACACAAGTGGACAACCTACTACTCCAAAGTGATAAGGGTTAACTAGTCAGTAAGCACATTCCTTTGAAAAGGAAATGGGGGAAACAGAACAATAGGCCAGGATGGATGACGCATGAAGTGAGAAAGGAAATGAATGTGAAGAAAGGGCTCTGCAGGCAGAGAATAAGAAGAATACGGCAAGAAGTCACTAACTAAACTTAATTGTAGGGGTGTGAGCATGTCTTATAATGCACTGTTCATCCTCCTGCTCTGCAGTGTAATAATGCATCAGAGGACAGGGGAATGTTTCTCTACATGGCTGTGACAAGTGAATCAGCGATAAGAGACGTTTTATCAATGGGCTTCCCTGCTAGAACAAACCATACATGAATGAGAGGAAACGCTGTAAATCAGCTCGTAGGAAGTGCCAATATGTGAGCAAAACATGGTTCTTAAACAGCGCACATCATGACGGAAATATTTTTAAGCCCTGATAGAAAAGATTCCTGAAGAAGTGCTGAAGTATATAACATTTTAACAAACAGGTGTATAAGATAACATTCACATTCATTTGCCCATGTTCACCGATTTTTGGTAAACAGTAACTTCTTAAAGGAGAGGGAAAACTTATTTTTTTTTAATTAAAGTTGTGCCCAGGCCATGGGAACACCAATCACTGAGGGATGATAGGATACATGTTGGGGTGGTTGCCACTTTTTTGTACAGTTGGGTAAGTTTGATGTGGGGACACACTGGATGCCTTCAGCTGCAATTGTGCACTTGCTGGGCATCCTGTGCATCTCTATACCTTTAACCACTAGCCTACCGCCCACCGTCATATGACGGCGGGACGGTAAGCCTCTTGTTCTGGGCGGACGTCATATGATGTGAGCCCGTTTAAACAGGGCATGCACGCGATCGTGAGCGCGCAGCCTTGTACTGTCGGTGGCGGCGTGTCACCGAGACACCATTCGTCACCGACAGGGGTGAACAGCCACTGGGCATGGCTGTTTACCATGTGATCAGCCGTGATGAAGTCACGGCCGATCACTAATGGTACATCCCCGCATTGCACGGCGCATGCGCGTGATCGTGAGCGCGCTGCGCTTGCACGTCGGTGGTGGCGTGTTCCCCGGGAACACTGCTCGTCACCGACGATAGTACACAGCCATTGGATACCATGTGATCAGCTGTGATCCATTCACAGCCGATCACTAACTGTAAACAAAGAGCTGTCACTAGCTGTTACTAGCCCTTCTCTCCTCACACACCGTTTCCAGTGTGAGGAGAGAAGAGCCAGGAGCAGTGAGTTACAGATCTATGTATTGTAGTGTCTGCACCAACACCACACCTGTCCCATCGCCCCCCCCCCAATTGTCATCTGTCACCCAACAGTCACCCCATAAAAAGTGCACCTGTCACATAGAGACTGCCATCAGTGACCATCAGCGGTGCAACCATCACCCATCAGTGACCTGCCCTGTCACCCGTCACCCACCAGTGACCGTGCCCTGTCACCCATCACCCATCAGTGACCTGCCCTGTCACCCGTCACCCACCAGTGACCGTGCCCTGTCACCCATCAGTGACCATCAGCGGTGCACTCGTCACCCATCAGTGACCGTCGCCTGTCAGTGACCGTCGCCTGTCAGTGACCGTCGCCTGTCAACAATCTGTGACTATCACCTGTCACCGTCCGTGGCCTGTTACCCATCAGTGACCGTGCCCTCTCACCCGTCACCCATCAGTGACTGTGCCCTGTCACCCATCAGTGACAATCAGCGGTGCACCTGTCACCCATCAGTGACCGTCGCCTGTCAACTATCTGTGACCATCGCCCATCACACCATCACCTCTCAGTGAACGTCACCTGCCGCCCATCGCACAGCCCATCAGTGACCGTCACCTGCCACCCATCTGTCACCCGTCGCACAGCTACCCGCCACACAGCCATGCCCAAAAGAGGATATACTAGTGAGGAGGCGTTCCAGATCCTCTCTATGACTGATGAGAGCACCGGGGAGTTCTCATCAGAGTCCAATTCTGATTCCGAATCAAATTCGGCATTTGAACCGATCGAGAGTAGCAATGATTCGGATGAAGAATGGGTCCCTCCTAAAAGGGCACGACACTCTGGAAACCAGGAAGCCGCCAGCAACCAGGATTATATTGCCAGGCCCAGTACCAGCTCTGCCGCCAGAAATAGGCCCCAGGAACAAAGGCCCAGTACCAGTGCTGCCACCAAAGATAGGCCCCGCGCACAAATGCCCAGTACCAGTGCTGCCACATCACACCTGAGTACCAGCACAGGAAATTAAACTCCCCCAACTACTGGAGTGTCACGTCCCCCAAGAGCCAGGGCCGCTACCTATATGCCAGATGGTCTTGCCAACCCAACATGGCTGCCTTCCAACTCGGGATCACCAAATATTCCCCCTTTCACAGCACAGCCAGGTGTGCAGGCCAACACCCAAAATTTTACAGAGATCAATTTTTTTCACCTGTTTTTGCCCGACACTTTGCTGCAGTTCATTGTGGACCAGACAAATTTGTATGCCCAGCAGTATATTGCCAGCAACCCCCAATCATCTTATGCCCGTCCGTTTGAGTGGAGAGATTTGAATTTGGAGGAGTTCAAATTGTTTTTGGGCCTCACTCTAAATATGGGGCTTACAAAAAAAAAATGGAGGACATACCTATTGGTCCACCTACCCCATCCACCATATGCCCATGTATTCTGCCGCAATGTCCAGGTCCCGATATGAGATTCTTTCATTTTAACGACAACACCCAGTGCCCTCCCCGCAATCATCCAAATTCCGATAAGCTATACAAGATTCGCCCCCTGATAAATTTATTTTCCTAACGATTTGCAGAACTCTATGTCCCAGAGAAGAATATATGTGTGGATGAGTCCCTGGTACCATTTTCAGGCCGGCTAGGAATAAAACAATATATTCTTAGCAAAAAGGCCAAATATGGAGTCAAATTTTACAAGCTGTGTGAGAGAGCCATGGGATATCTATATGCGTTCCGCATATATGAGGGAAGAGATTCCCAGCTCCAGCCCCCTGAGTGCCCGGCCTACATGGGCACAACTGGAAAAATTGTATGGGACCTGGCTTACCCACTTCTGAAAAAGGCTATCATATATACCTGGACAACTTTTATACCAGCCTTCCCCTTTTCAGACACCTATATATCGAAAAAACCCTGGCCTGTGGAACCTCAAGAAAAAATAGGAAGGGCTTCCCACAATCCATAGCGAACAAAAAGCTGCAAAGGGGGGAAAGAGCAACACTGAGATGTAATGAAGTGCTGGTCTTGAGGTGGAAGGATAACAGGAACGTGCACATGATGTCCTCCATTCATGATGACACTACAGTTGTAGTTCAGCGAAGACGAGGTCCCATTGAAAAACCGACATGTGTCCAAGACTATAATCTCTACATGGGGGGGGGGATTTCAATGACCAAATGATTCAGCCCTATTTGTCAATAAGGAGGTCCCGATTCTGGTACAAGAAGGTAGCAATATATCTAATCCATTTGGCCATTTACAATTCCTACATAATCTACACAAAATCCACAGAAAGCCCCGCCCCCTTCCTAAAATTCATAGAAGTAGTAGTCACATCCCTCATCTATCAACAAAGACCCCTCCCAGAAGGACTTCGTTCTGATGCTGTTAGCCAACTTCATGAACGCCACTTCCCGTACAACATTCCACCATTGGAAGCAGGCCAAAGACGGCAAAAAAGATGTCGAGTGTGCAGCAGAAGAGGTTTTTGAAAAGATACCAGCTTCCATTGTCCCCAGTGTCCCTCCCGACCTGGCCTTTGCATTGGTGAATGCTTCGAACTGTATCATACATCCCCAAGTTATTAGCCCATATTTTCCCCATTTTCGCTGATCATTTTCCATGCTTTCCCAAATAACCATGCCACTGCCTTCAATGTGAACTGACCCTGGCCTGCTTTTTGACTATGCCTCTGCCTACCGTTTGGACTGCTTCCACATGAACTGACCCTAGCCTGTTTTGACTATGCCTCTGCCCACCGTTTGGACTGCTTGCTCGTGAACTGACCCTGGCCTGTTTTGTGACTATGCTTCTGCCCACCGCTTGAACTGCTTGCACGTTAACTGACCCTGGCCTGTTTTATGGACTATGCTTTTGCCTACCGCTTGGACTGATCTGTTGCCCTGCTACTATAGTACACGGGGGTCTCACATATGTGAGGGGCTCTAGAATAGTTTTTCCGGATGGAGATAACAATTTTTTTTGTTTTCTCCCGGTTTTGTAATTTCTGGATAAGGGTCTGGAGTCCGGAGGCTTCATAGAGATTTGGGTGGGTCGAAGCCTCTACCCCTGTGCCCCTGTGCACAGGTCTTACCCGATTGCGGCCCTCAGCCTTCTGCTGACTTACTGCCATCATGACTTTGTCTGCCGCATGAACGGACCACACCTTGCCTGCTACCTGGACTATGCAAATAATTCGCTGTAGCAAGAGGCAGTATGTTTATGAAGGGCTGGAGAGCGGTACAATAATGAGTGTCTGCAGGTAACAGTGTACCAGGACCAATATTATGGCTGTGCTGGCTGTCTCTGCCTGGACAATTCCTATGGACTGTGCTGTGCCGACTATAGACAATATTCCTGCCTGCTGCCTGGATAGTTAATATTGCTGTCGCTAAGCACATCCCTGACTGCTGCCTGGACCAGTGCTCTCTTCTGTGGACACTACTAAAAGCACAGGTAATATTTTTTTTTTATCCTTTCCGCAATAGAATTTATTTTGGGTTGTAATTCTTGGTATGTACATGCTATGTGTTAGAAATATGAAGGGCCTTCAAAAATGATAGGTTGCCAGGAAATTATCTATGTAATGTATGCTCCTAGAACGCCTGATGGTGCTATTTGGATGTTGGGCCTCTGTATGTGGCCAAGCTGTGTAAAAGTCTCACACATGTGGTATCCCCATACTCAGGAGGAGTAGCAGAATGTATTTTGGGGTGTCATTTTTGCTATGTGTTGGAAATATCTTATAAATGGACAACTTTGTGTAAAAAAAAAGCGTTTTTATTTTTTTTCCACATTTTCCAAAAACTTCTGGAAAAAAAATAACCGTTCAAAATACTCATTATGCCTCATAGATTATACGTTGGGGTGTTTGCTTTCCAAAATGGGGACATTTTGTGTGCAATTCCATTGTCCTGGTGCTCCAGGGCCTTCAAAAGTGTAATAGGTGGTTGAGAAATGAGATGTGCAATTTATGCTTGTAGATCGCCTGATGGTGCGACTTCAATGTTGGGCCTTTGTATGTGGCCAGGCTGTGTAAAATTTCCACACATGTGGTATCGCCATACTCAGGAGGAGTAGCAGAATGTATTTTGGGGTGTCATTTTTGCTATGTATTTGCTATGTGTTGGAAATATCTTATTAATGGACAACTTTGTGTAAAAAAAAATGCGTTTTCATTTTTTTTCCACATTTTCCAAAAACATCTGGAAAAAAAATAACCGTTCAAAAGACTCATTATGCCTCATAGATTATACATTGGGGTGTTTGCTTTCCAAAATGGGGTCATTTTGTGGGCAATTCCTTTGTCCTGGTGCTCCAGGGCCTTCAAAAGTGTAATAGGTGGTTGAGACATGATATGTGCAATTTATGCTCGTAGATCGCCTGATGGTGCGACTTCAATGTTGGGCCTTTGTATGTGGCCAGGCTGTGTAAAAGTCCCACACATGTGGTATCCCCATACTTGGCAAGAGTAGCAGAATGTATTTTGGGGTGTAATTTGTTGTATGCATATGCTCTGTGAGAGAAATAACCAGTTAATATGACAATTTTGAAAAAAAAAAAATCTTCCCTTTGCAAAGAATTGTGGGAAAAAATTACAACTTAAAAAAACTCACCATGCTACTTACTTAATACCTTGGAATGTCTACTTTCTAAAAAGGGGTCATTTGGGGGGTATTTGTACTTTTCTGACTTGTTAGTACCTCAAGAAATGAGATTCACCTGATGTACTGAAGGCCTGATCAGATGTTTTCAATTTTCAGTGATTGGCACCATAGTTTGTAGACTCTATAACTTTCACAAAGACCAAATAATATACACTAATTTGTGTTATTTTTACCAAAGATATATAGCAGTATAAATTTTGGCCAAAATGTATGAAGAAAAATTACTAATTTGCTAAATTTTATGACAAAAACCAAGAAAAAGGCAATTTTTCACAAAATTTACGGTCTTTTTTTATTTATAGCACAAAAAATAAAAAACCCATTAGTGATTAAATACCGCCAAAAGAAAGCTCTATTTGTGTGGAAAAGGACACATATTTCATTTGGGTACAGTGTTGCATGACTGAGTAATGGTCATTCAAAGTGTGAGAGCACCGAAAGCAGAAAATTTGTCTGGGCAGGAAGGGGGTTTAAGTGTCCTGTATTGAGGTGGTTAAGGAGGGGTGGGCTCCCTCCAGGCACACCTGTCCCTAATCTACTCACTGCTATATGTGCTCCATCTTGGGAGACTTTGACCTCCTGTTTACGACCTTGCTTGCCCTTAGATACCTCTTGTCTCTCTCCCAGCTCTGACCTCAGATTGCCCACAGATCTTCTCAGGTCTCCTGTCCTGTGTATGAATTTGGCTTGTCTGACCATGTCTCTGCTCTTCTGTCTGCTGACCACCGGCTTACCGACCTTGGCATCCATCCCCTAATGTTTCACCCTGTCTGGTGACTACCTGCAGTACCCAGCCTGCTGTACCAACCTGCAGTACTTACCTGCAGTACTTACCTGCTGTCCCAGCCTGCAATACCTACTTGCTGTATCCAGTCTGCTGCACCTTCCATTGCAACTTGTTTTCGGCTGTGTGCCGTCTGCACCATCATCAGCTCTACTGCACACCTCACCTGGTATCCACATACGGAGAGATCTCCACACCAGCATCTCTCATCTGTGGCACAGCCAGCAATCCCTGCTTCTTTTGGCTTTGTGTTCCCTGTTTCCACCTTCAGGGGCACTGAGCACTCAGCTGCAAGGAGAGCCCTCTCAGCATTTCACCTTCAGGGCCAGGTATGTGACAGTTATCAATCACCTGCCTGTCCTCCATTCATAAATTGTGTTTTATTCATCAAAGCTGCAGTAATGGCTTTTATGAATGGAGGGGCTGGGTGGAAAGGGCAATAATAGTTGGGCTCTCTTGACGAGTGCCTATCACAGCCCCTTAGTTCTATTGATTCCCACTGCATTGGAAGATTATTGTGGTGGGGGTTGGGGGAGGAAGGGGCATTGGAAGAGGAAGATTTTGAAGAACGGACACAGTGATACAAGGTGCGCAGCCCGCTGAGGTTAAGTAATGTTTCTGCTGATTTTTTAGTTTTAGGCAAATTTAGGCCTTAAAGGGATTTATTTTTTTTTTTAATAACAAGCATGTCATACAATAGTTTTGCACACAGCAGCCCAAATCCTTCTCTTATGGGGTCCCCTGCTGCTGCTCCTGGCTCCTTCTCCCTCTGAGTGCCCCCAGAACAAGCCACTTGCTATGGGGGCACTTGTGTGGGCTGGTTCCCGAGCTGTGCTTTCTGTGTTAATTGACACACACAGCGCAGCTTGGCCCCACCCCCCATTCTCTGCTCACTGGCTGTGATGGAAAGCAGTAGGAGCCAATGGCTCCTGCTGCTGCCTCTATGTCCAGTGAAGAGAGAGAAAGTGGAGAGAGTACAGCGCTGCACAGAGATTGGGCTCAAGTAAGTATAAGAGAGAGACTGTGGGGGAGCTGCACAAAAAAAAGTTTTTTTACTGTAATGCAGGGAATGCATTAAAGTAAAAAACCTTCTACGTTTACAGCCACTTTAAGTGAGAAGGGACTTTGGGAATCATCATTTGAGGACACACAAGTTTACCATACTCTAAAAGCTATTTGGTAAAACATCAACACAACAGAAATGATGATTTTTAAAAAAAAAAATTGTGTTGAACTATTTATGGCTATATAACCATTGTAACCTGGGGGACAGGTAGCAGGTACAAAAGCTCCCTGGGGTGAGCAGTCTTTCAGGCACAGATACTAAATCCAGTGAGGTAGTGACAAACAGTGCGGTGCTTATTTGTGTTATATACAAGTCTATATACAGGTGCTGTACAGTGTTCCAGAAAACAAACAGCATACCTCCCAACTTTCTGAGATGGGAACGAAGGACACCTATCAGCAAAAGTATGTAGGCATAGGACACACACCCCTGCCACGCCCCTTTAAAGGAGAATTGTACAACAAAAAAATGATTAGTTAAACACACAAGTGCTTTTTACCACTACTACTCCTTTGTCAGATATCTTAAGTCTCCCAGAAGGTGCAGGAGACTCCTGCACTTCTGGGGTGGCTCCCGCACACCCGCAAGCGCCTCCCGATCTCCAGGGAACGATCGGTGCAGTGGGGATCAGCTGTGATCACGATCTCCTTTGTATAGATTTTTAGCTGACAGCCGCTTCTCCTTCTCTCCCTCCTGTGGCTGATGGCTAGAAAGCTATACAGGGAGATCGGTGATCACAGCTGTCCCTCCAGCTGCACCGATCATCCCCAGCTGCTCCCTGTGTGTTCTTCCTCCGGCCCCCTCCGTGTCCTTCTCCACCCCCCCTTGTCCCCCACAGCCGGCTCCCCTCCTCTCCTCTCCCGCCAGCTGTGGGGGGAACTAGTAATAGGACACAGTGAGCGAGATCGCTCCTGTGTCCTGTGATTACGGAGCAGAGTAAACTGTGTTTACTCTGCTCAGTTTATGAATGGACAGGAGCTTTTGTCTCCTGTTCATTCATCTTTAGTGCTGAGAAAGGGACTGGGGAATCTGTGTCCTCAGTCCCTTTGTCTGTCTCAAAGGGGAGATGTCAGAGGTCTGTTTAGACCCCTGAAATCTCACCAAAGCCCCCCAAAAAATATTGTAAAAAAATTCTAAAAAATGAAAAAGTGTAAAAAAATAAAATAAACTACTGACCACTCTCCCCTGCCCTACCAACTCTGTCCATTGCCCCAACCCCCTCCCCCAAAAAGCATTGTGAAAAAAAATTAAAAACAAATTAAATTGTAAAAAAATCAATTGGGCGTTTGTGGGAGCGAAGTTTTTGCAGGTTGGGATGTCTGCTTTGTATTAGCTTATGGAATTTACAAATGCAGCCATTTAGAGATTGAATGACAGGTTTAACACTGTGAAACACTGTTTGATACTATATAGATCAGACCAAAATGAGGGACAAATGAGGAGCAAAGAGGGACAGAGGGACATTGCTTCAAAACAGGGACAGTCCCTCGAAATCAGGGACAGTTGGGAGCTATGAAATAGGAATAAAAATAGCAAAACAAAATCCTAGCCATGTCTCGGCTCTAACTTTACAATATATACAGGTCCTAACTACCAGGCTGAGCAAGCCTACCGCTTGTCAGCTTCCACAAATACAGCTTAACAGCTTTTATCTTTTTACCAACCTTTTGCTCTCACAGACCAGTGTTGTCTGTGTTTTCCAGACCAAGAGCAAAGGCTGTCTGTCTCAGGTGAGCTTAAATTAGCCTGGGGAAGAGAACCAAGATCCAAACTGGATCATGGATCAGAGATCCCTGAACATATATGAGAGGAGCCTGGGAGACGTATAAACCCTGAACAGGACTTTTCCTGGCTCTCTCTGGGACGCTGTGCTACACCATGCACAACACTGTATTGCATGAAAGATCTGTCCAGAAAAGAAGTAATATATATATATTTTTTTAATCAAATATTTTTTATTGAGAAATTTCTCCACTTTATACAACAGTACAAAAATACATTTTCCCCTCCGGGGTAAAGAGCTGTATCCAATCACTGCTGATCACAGATGTAAATAGAAGCCGATTATCTGCACTCTTTTCCCCATGCTGACAGCATGAGAAGAGGAGAAGAGAGCTGATAACCGGCTTCTCTAAAAAGGGACATCTACACCAGTGGTTCTCAACTCCAGTCCTCAGGACCCACCAACAGACCAGATTTTAAGTATTACCTTGGGGAGATACAGACTAGAATACTGCAATCACTGAGCAGCAAATGATGTCACCTGTGATGTATTTCAGTTATCTTGCAAACCTGGCCTGTTAGTGGGCCGTGAGGACCGGAGTTGAGAACCACTGATCTACACTGATAATCAGGGCACTGACTATCAGTGTCCTGATTATCAGTACAGTCCCTACAGTGCCCACCAGTGCTGCCAATCAGTGCCCAACAGTGCTGTCAATCAGTACTTGAATCAGAAAAGGGCTGGCGACTCGGATGCCCTTAAAAAAAAAGTCCTTTATTGGGTTACATGGGCACACGGGTACAGGCTACGCTGACGCGTTTCGGCTAAGAAGCCTTCATCAAAGCATACATGTTTGATTTAAAAACTGATATTTATAACAGAGTAAGCACTCCAAATAGAGCGGGCGCATCTTAATCAGAGCAATCAAAACAATTAAAAACACACGGAGAAAAGAAAGAGAAGCACAGCAGGCATATGAGAAACATATCAATCGTTGCGATTCTTAAAGCGCATCTCCCCCTCTTGTATGCTGACAAGGATTTGTACTCTGTTATCCAGGGCGGTTGTCAATTTTCCAGTAGAAGGGCCCCCAGTCTGGGAAGTATATTGTCACCCAAACTTGTTTTGCTCCCAGAAGTCAAACAAATCGCAGACCTGGCTTTCCACTGTAGGTTCCTACATGTGTGGCCACAACACCTGTAGGCAGTGTCATAGCACGTCAGTTTTTTCTTTTTCTACCAAGAAAACATATACCATCAAACAGTATATAAACTGCAACTCTAAATCTTTGGTATATGTTATTCAGTGTAGTGCCTGCAGCTTACAATATGTTGGGTGCACTATACGCCCGTGGAGAGTTAGAATCTCGGAACATGTGAATGACACTACAAATACTAATGCTAAAAATATCTCAAATGTGTCAAAACATTTCCGGGAATTCCATCATGGTATCTTGACACTTTTTCCTTTTTTGGTGCTGAACAGGTTAAAAAACCCCCAAGAGGAGGTGACACCCATCATATTTTGCTCAAGCGTGAAGTATGGTGGATACATACCCTCAATACTAGAAAACCGTATGGTTTGAACTAGGGGTGCAACGGATCGTCACGATCCGCGATCCGAACGGGCCAACCTGTTCGGATCGGCACACCCGCGATCCGCGGAGCGCTCCGCGGCCTCGGGTTTTAGGAAAGGCCGCGGCTTCGGCCTAGCTCCGGAGCCGCGGCCATCTTGGTACACCCGGCGGCGCTGAGCATCGTGTGACGTCATCACCCCGCCCCCAACTCGTGGGTTTGGCGGCTTCTCTAAAGCAAGGTATGAGTCTGACTAACAGGCACAGCACTAATACAGTGGGAAGTCTGTGTCTATATTACAGTGGGGGACATGGACTGGCTATATTACAGTGGGGGACATGGATTGCCTATATTACAGTGGGGGACATGGACTGGCTATATTACAGTGGGGGACATGGACTGGCTATATTACAGTGGGGGACATGGATTGCCTATATTACAGTGGGGGACATGGACTGGCTATATTACAGTGGTGGACATGGACTGGCTATATTACGGTGGGGGACATGTGGCTATGATACGGTGGGGGACATGTGGCTATATTACGGTGGGGGACATGTGGCTATATTACGGTGGGGGACATGGGGCTATATTACGGTGGGGGACATGTGGCTATATTACGGTGGGGGACATGTGGCTATATTACCGTGGGGGACATGTGGCTATATTACCGTGGGGGACATATGGCTATATTACCGTGGGGGACAAGTGGCTATATTACAGTGGGGGACATGTGGCTATATTACAGTGCGGGACATGTGGCTGCATTACAGTGGGGGACATGTGGCTATATTACAGTGGGGGACATGTGGCTATATTACAGTGCGGGACATGTGGCTGTATTACAGTGCGGGACATGTGGCTGTATTACGGTGGGGGACATGTGGCTATATTACGGTGGGGGACATGTGGCTATATAACGGTGGGGGACATGTGGCTATATTACGGTGGGGGACATGTGGCTATATTACAGTGGGGGACATGTGGCTATATTACAGTGGGGGACATGTGGCTATATTACAGTGCGGGACATTAAATGTGAAAATCAGAGGTGTTCTGTCACATTAGCAACCATGTAAGGTCAGCAGGTTTGCTGTTGCTTTTAAAATCTAACATCTAAACAGTCCGTCCGATCTACAAATACTGTATTTATGCATATAAGCTCCGTTTTGTGTTGAAAATAGCTTTTAAATCTAAAACTCCGGGGGGTGTAACAAGATTTGTGTGTTTGTTTGTTTTTTGTTTTTTGTTTTTTTGCTGATCCGAGGATCGATCCGATCCGTGAGTTTTTTGATCCGTTGCACCCCTAGTTTGAACGACAGGATAGATATACGGTAAATCTTTTTTTAACATAATTGCATTTTTCAACATAGTCGCATTGTTTGATACATTTATCGCACCATTTTGAATATGCTTTATTTGTTCATGATATGTTTCTCATATGCCTGCTGTGCTTCTCTTTCTTTTCTCCATGTGTTTTTAATTGTTTTGATTGCTCTGATTAAGATGCACCCGCCCTATTTGGAGTGCTTACTCTGTTATAAATATCAGTTTTTAAATCAAACATGTATGCTTTGATGAAGGCTTCTTAGCCGAAACGCGTCAACGTAGCCTGTACCCGTGTACCCATGTAACCCAATAAAGGACTTTTATTTAAGGGCATCCGAGTCGCCAGCCCTTTTCTGACTCAAGTACTGCATTTTGGGGCCTGAACGTCCTGGCTAGAGCACCGGATCACAGTTCATAGATCATCATATTGGCAGTGGAGCTGGGGTATCATTTTGCTTCTGCTGTCAATCAGTGCCTCCTCATCAGTGTCACCTATCAATGCCACCTATCAGTGCCCATCAGTGCTGCCTATCAGTGCAGCCTCATCAGTGCCCACTAGTGCCTGCTCATCAGTACCCACCAGTGCCGCCTTATCATTTTTTTTTTTCATTTTGGATAGAGTAAAGGAAGGTTATAACCCCTATAAGCATAGGCATGTGCACAGGGTGTGCTGGATGTACCTGGGCACACTCTACTCACTCCATGCGCATTAGCATTTTTGCTCTGTGTGCTGGCAGGAAGATGGGAAAGATTTCCCTCTTACCGACTCTGCCATAAGAGAAGTGTTTATACACTTCTCTTTCACTGTGATGGCAGGTAGATCAATGTACTGGGTTCATATATTTGTAGACACACATGCGCATGTTTGAGCTTTAGGGTGCACATCCTAATGCAATAAGCCATGCACACCTATGCCTATAATTTTTATTTTTTCTATCTTTGTCCCATTGGGGAAATTCACCTTAATTTCCTTTCCCATAGCCCAACAGGATGTTAGAGGAAACGGGGCCACTGACAGCAATAAAAACTGACAGCTGTTCTAATCATTCTCCACTCTGTCCAAAACTAAGTTTTGCCTTTAGTTTTCCTTAAATTAATAAAAAAAACATTTTGCCTTTATAACCACTTAAAAAAAAATTGTCAGTGGTTACATTTTCAATCATCTGCCAAAAAACTAAAATATCAAGTGTGGGTGAGCTGATTCTTAAAAAATGCTTATAGTGCAAAATTTGTGCCATGTTTGTACATGCTATAGTGTCTTAAAAAAGTATTCATACCCCTTGAAATGTTCCACATTTTGTCATGTTACAACCAAAAACGTAAATGTATTTTATTGGGATTTCATGTGATAAACCAACATAAAGTGGCACATAATTGTGAAGTGAATGTAAAATGATAAATGGTTTTTAAAATGTTTTACAAATAAATATGTGAAAAGTGTGGCGTGCATTTGTTTTCAGCCCCCCTGAGTCAGTACTTTGTAGAGCCACCTTTCGCTGCAATTACAGCTGCAAGTCTTTTTGGGGATGTCTCTACCAGCTTTGTCTAGAGAGTGACATTTTTGCCATAATTCTTTGCAAAATAAATCAAGCTCTGTCAAATTGGATGGAGAGCGTCTGTGAACAGCAATTTTAAAGTCTTGCCACAGATTCTCAATTGGATTTAGGTCTGGACTTTGACTGGGCCATTTTAACAAATGAATATGCTTTGATCTAAACCATTCCATTGTAGCTCTGGCTGTATGTTTAGGGTCGTTGTCCTGCTGGAAGATGAACCTCCGCCCCAGTCGCAAGTCTTTTGCTGACTCTAATGCCCCGTACACACGGTCGGACTTTGTTCGGACATTCCGACAACAAAATCCTAGGATTTTTTCCGACGGATGTTGGCTCAAACTTGTCTTGCATACACATGGTCACACAAAGTTGTCGGAAAATCCGATCATTCTGAACGCAGTGACGTAAAACACGTACGTCGGGACTATAAACGGGGCAGTGGCCAATAGCTTTCATCTCTTTATTTATTCTGAGCCTGCGTGGCACTTTGTCCGTCGGATTTGTGTACACACGATCGGAAATTCCAACAACGGATTTTGTTGTCGGAAAATTTTATAGCCTGCTCTCAAACTTTGTGTGTCGGAAAATCCGATGGAAAATGTGTGATGGAGCCTACACACGGTCGGAATTTCCGACAACAAGGTCCTATCACACATTTTCCGTCGGAAAATCCGACCGTGTGTACGGGGCATAACAAGTTTTCTTCTATTGCCCCGTACACACGGTCAGATTTTCCGACGGAAAATGTGTGATAGGACCTTGTTGTCGGAAATTCCGACCGTGTGTAGGCTCCATCACACATTTTCCATTGGATTTTCCGACACACAAAGTTTGAGAGCAGGCTATAAAATTTTCCGACAACAAAATCCGTTGTCGGAAATTCCGATCGTGTGTACACAAATCCGATGGACAAAGTGCCAAGCATGCTCAGAATAAATAGAGATGAAAGCTATTGGCCACTGCCCCATTTATAGTCCTCACGTATGTGTTTTACGTCACCGCGTTTAGAATGATCGGATTTTCCGACAACTTTGTGTGACCGCGTGTATGCAAGACAAGTTTGAGCCAACATCCGTCGGAAAAAATCCTAGGATTTTGTTGTCGGAATGTCCGAACAAAGTCCGACCGTGTGTACAGGGCATAAGAGTTCCATGTATTTGGCTTCATCCATCTTCCCATCAACTCTGACCAGCTTCCCTGTCCCTGCTGAAGAAAAGCATCCCCCCCCCCATGACTTCTAGCAAACTGCAAACGGGACATCTTTTGGTTTTCTTTCAACAATGGCTTTCATCTTGCCACTCTTCCATAAAGGCCAGATTTGTGGAATGCACAACTAATGCCGCATACATACAGTCGGACTTTTCGACGGACTAAAGCTGGCTGACAATCCGATCGTGTGTGGGCTTCCCTGGACTTTCAGTGGACTTTCAGCGGACTTTTCCAGCCTCAAATCTGACGGACTTTAGATTTGAAACATGCTTCAAATCTTTACGTCGTAACTACGCCGGACCCAGAAATCCGCTCGTCTGTGTGCTAGTCCGACGGACAAAAACCCACGCTAGGGCAGCTATTGGCTACTGGCTATCAACTTCCTTATTTTAGTCCGGTGTACGTCATCACGTACGAATCTGTCGGACTTTTGTGTGATCGTATATGGGCAAGTCCGTTCGTAAGAAAGTCTGCCGCAAGTCCGCCAAAAGTCCGACAAAAGTCTGACAAAAGTCCGTCGAAAGTCTGTCGGACAGGCTGTCGGACTTTTGTAGCCGAAAAGTCCGACCGTGTGTACGCGGCATTATAGTTGCCCTGTGGACAGATTCTCCCACCTGTGTATCTCTGCAGCTCCTCCAGAGTTACCATGGGCCTCTTGGCTGCTTCTATGATTAATGCTTTCCTTGCCCAGCCTGTCAGTTTAGGTTGACGGTCATGTCTTGGTAGGTTTGCAGCTGTGCCATACTCATTCCATTTTTGGTTTGTAGCAAGAGATATACAAATAAACCGCCCCTGAATCTCTCTTACTCCACTGCGCCAAAGAAAAGTGCAAAGCTATATAAAAGATGTGTAAATTAATACAAAATGTGTGTACATACACAGTGTACAGTGAAACAAGCTGCCACTTATATAGATACGTAAACTGATCAGAATCCCAAAACTATACCTCTCACACGTGTACAGATAGAGATAGCGGCGCTAATATAAATTGTGTAAAATAATATGTCAGAGCAGCATAATGCCTATGACCCTCTACTTATGCATAAAAATATTAATAATAATAGTGTCATGAAAAATATTAATTTTATCATGAAAATAAATTTCTTTAACACCCAGTGAAAAATGTCACTATAAATAATAAATTACAAGAAATGAATGATCAAGTTCAACAGTTGTTTTTCAATCTTCTTGTGTGAAAAATCTTCTACTCTTCCACCACACCACCGTGATAGTGACACCACTCCCTCTGAAGAGCGCACTCACCAGATTGTATAGCCTCCCACTCTCGTGTTCGGCAAAACGGCAATTGAGCCACACCTGGGTTGCATGTGATGAACCGTGACTCCAATTAAGCCAGCTCCATATGTGAAAAAATGAGTACAGTGCTCCACATAGCATGATACCATTTTGACAGATTTATTAAAATCACTTCTAACACACTTCAATGGTTACACTCACTTTTAAACTGAAACATAAAAGCCTTTAAAAGAAATCCACAGCAAGCAACAGGATCAGTGATCCAACGGTGCACCGCGGTCACAGCGGACCTGAAGTGTAAACTGGTGTATCTCTCACCCAACCTTCTAAGGCCCAGCCATCCGATCGGTGTAGTCCTCCTCAGACAGCGGCATCTAATGTCAGTGTGATGGAATGCTGTGTAACCATGCCCAAGACATGTTTCGTCGAAAAAACTTCTTCAAGTGGGATTGGGATCCATTTTTGGATGATGGATTGAACAGTGCTCCGTGAGCTGTTCAAAGTTTGGGATATTTTTCTATAGCCTATAAGAATAAGGCCCCTTTCACACTTATACGACTTGTCCAACGATTTTGTACTGCAAAATCGTATGACAAGTCATTCTCCATGATTTTCAATGACTACCATTCATATTGGCACGACTTTAAGTCGTGCCGACTTGAAAGTAGTCCCTGCACTACTTTGGTCCAACTTCTATGCGAGTTGTACTCCATGGACCTCAATGTTAAACCCTGAAGTAGCATGCAAGTCGTGCCTGAATAATATAGACACGACTTCAGTACGACTTTGTAAGCACAAGCCTGGCTCGCTGATCGGGAAAGGAAAACTTTTTTTTCCTTTCCCGAAGAGCGACAGGCAGTGCTGACAGCTGTCTGGTATGAATCCAGAGGGGGAACGCCGCGCCAAGTTTTTAAATGAAAAAACCGGCGTGGGGTCCCCCCCAAAATCCATACCAGGCCCCGATCCGAGCACGCAGCCCGGCCGGTCAGGAATGGGGGTGGGGACGAGCGAGCGCCCCCCCTCCTGGACCGTACCAGGCCGCATGCCCTCAACATGGGGGGGTGGGTGCTTTAGGGCATGGGGGGCACCCTGCGGGCCCCCCACCCCAAAGCACCTTGTCCCCATGTTGATGAGGACAAGGGCCTCTTCCCGACAACCCTGGCCGTTGGTTGTCGGGGTCTGCGGGCAGGGGGCTTATCGGAATCCAGGAGCCCCCTTTAATAAGGGAGCCCCCAGATCCCGGCCCCCCACCCTATGTGAATGAGTATGGGGTACATGGTACCCCTACCCATTCACCTAGGGAAAAAAGCATCAATAAAAAACACAGTACACAGGTTTTTAAAATAATTTATTAGGCAGCTCCGGGATCTTCTTCCGACTTCGGGGGTCCTCTTCCGACTTCAGGGGTCTCTCCGCCGTCTCCTCCCGGTGTCCGCATCTTCTGCCGGATCCTCCGCTATCTTCTGCAGCTCAATTGCTAGCGGTGGTCCGGACTTCTGCCTTCTGCCTTTCTTCCAGAGATGTTGACACGACGCTCTCTCCAGCTGGAATAGTCTCTGAACGCTCCGCAACGGACTTATATAGGCGGTGACCCCGCCCCCTTATGAGGTCACTGTCCCGGGGCATGCTGGGACTGTGCCGTCATAAGGGGGCGTGGTCATCACCCGGTGACCACGCCTCCTAAAACGTCACAGTCCCAGCATGCCCAGGGACTGTGACGGCATAAGGGGGCGGGGTCACCGCCTATATAAGTCCGTTGCGGAGCGCACAGAGACCATTCTGGCTGGAGAGAGCGTCGTGTCAACATCTCTGGAAGAGAAGAGGGAAGAAGACGATCCAGAGGTCCGGACCACCGCTGGCAAAAGAGCGCCAGAAGATAGCGGTGGAGCCGGCAGAAGATGCGGATACCGGGAGAAGACGCCGGAGAGACCCCCGAAGTCGGAAGAGGACCCCCGAAGTCGGAAGAAGATCCCGGAGCTGCCTAATAAATTATTTTAAAAACCTGTGTACTGTGTTTTTTATTGACGCTTTTTTCCCTAGGTGAATGGGTAGGGGTACCATGTACCCCATACTCATTCACATAGGGTGGGGGGCCGGGATCTGGGGGCCCCCTTATTAAAGGGGGCTCCCAGATTCCGATAAGCCCCCCGCCCGCAGACCCCGACAACCAACGGCCAGGGTTGTCGGGAAGAGGCCCTTGTCCTCATCAACATGGAGACAAGGTGCTTTGGGGTGGGGGGGGCCGCAGGGCGCCCCCCCATGCCCCAAAGTACCCACCCCCCATGTTGAGGGCATGTGGCCTGGTACGGTCCAGGAGGGCGGGGGCGCTAGCTCGTCCCCACCCCCATTCCTGACCGGCCGGGCTGCGTGCTCGGATAAGGGTCTGGTATGGAATTTGGGGGGACCCCCACGCCGATTTTTCGGCGTAGGGGGTTCCCCTTACAATCCATACCAGACCTAAGGGCCTGATATGCCCCTGGGGGGGAACCCACGCCAGTTTTTTTATTTAAAACTTGGCGTGGAGTTCACCCTTATGATTCATACCAACTACTGTATGTTTTCATTTGTTAATGCCAAAAACGTGGCAAAGTAGTACTGCTCCCAAATCGCGGTAAAATCGCGGCAAATCATGGTAAAATCGCGGCAAAATCGCGGCCACGAAATCGCTGTAAAATCGTGCGACTTTGAAGTCGTATAAGTGTGAAAGGGGCCTAAACCTCAAATTATGGGATTTTGTAGGCAATTGAAAAAGAGATAATCCATAATATTACATATAAATTTTATTACAAAAAGATTTCAGTAAAATTCCAAATTTGAAAATAAAAAGATACGACAACAAGTGATGATATCACACTACATGAAATTGGATATGATCATAAAGTGGTAGTCCCCAGCTACTTGCTGTTTCTTCATTGGTGAATTATGATGAAATAGAGTAGATGGGGATATCCAGTGCATTTCGAAATATGCAATTATAAGCAAATCTTCAGGGAATAATACCACTTCTGAAAAATACAACTGAATTGAAAAACACAATATATATATATATGATATATAACTGTATATGGACATGCATATGCACGTATATATACATACAAACATATCCATATATACACTTACAATGTTTACATTTTCTTAGCATGAGTACTCCTTGAAATGCCAGGAGACCAATATGTCACCATATACTCTTCATAAACTGCAGAGACTCACAAAAAATTCCAAGCTGTATAATGCCCCAAAGGGAGATGGAAGATGCACTATAGAGAGGAAAAGAAAAAAAACAAACAAAAAATTATGAAAGAATCCGTTGGAAGATAATTAGTATCTATTCCATGGGATACTGGGTCAACCAAGGGATTGTTTCATCGTTTTTTGTTTGTTTTTTTCTTTTCCTCTCTATAGTGCATCTTCCATCTCCCTTTGGGGCATTATACAGCTTGGCATTTTTTGTGAGTCTCTGCAGTTTTACCAAGAGTATATGATGACATATGGGTATCTTAGCATTTCAAAGAGTGCTTGTGCTAAGAAAATTTAAACATTGTAAGTGTATATATGGATATTTTTGTACGTGTACATTGTTCCATATACAGTTATATATATATATATATAATATATATATATATATTGTGTTTTTCAATTCAATTGTATGTTTCAGAAGTGGTATTATTCCCTTGAAGAAGATTTGCTTATATTTGACAACCATTTTTCATTTTCCTTCCATTTCACAATTTTGTGCCACTTTGTGTTGGTCTATCACATAAAATCACAATAAAATACATTTATGTTTTTGGTTGTAACATGATAAAATATGGGAGTATGAATACTTTTTCAAGGCACTGTAGAGAAATCTAAATAATCGGAGTAAATAAAATAAAACATAGCAAAACAAGATTTATCTGTCAATTATTAATTATTTGGTATTATGGCTATTAAAACTAACCAGTACAAATGGAAAATGTAAGTTTCAACTATCACAGCCTATCCCAATTCCACTCTGTTGTTTCTCAACCTGAAAGTGAACTATAACTTCCTATCATTAGCAAGACTTTTCCAACAAGCAAAAAAACCCTTATTGAACAGGGAAAGCCATCTTGCCTGTCACCTGACTAGTCAACCATTGAATGACCTGGTGTCACATCCTGCTCTTACCGTCAGGTCACAAAAGTCCTGTGTGGAAAAAGAGTAATGTAGCTTGGAGGGACCCTGTCAGGATTAAATTAAAGGTCTCTGCAATCGAGAAATGTTTATACTCACTTCCCCAGTTGCCTGTGTCTCCTACCTTTCCCTCAGTAAGGAACAAGGATAACTTTGCGCTTACTCAGTGGTGTAAGCGGCTAACACAACAAATAGAAATTTTGTAATAAGCGATAGGTGTAACAAGGTGTAGCGCTAAACAAATAATAAGAAACAAAGGATAAAAATAGTATTTTTAGAAAGTCTCTGGTGTCTTTTTAAAAGTCCATCATATGTAATAATGAGTCACAGTCCATTTATACGTGAGACCATCTTGATCACCATATGTGAAAACGAAAAAATGTGGAAAAACCGCCACCGAAGTGAATGGAGGCCTACCAGAAAGTTTGAACCCAAAACAGCATATGCTCAATGGGTCAAACAAGCTTGTATTGCCCATCGACAATGAAGAGAAAGCCTTGATGACCAACGAAAAAATGGGATCCTAAGAGCCTTCACAAAAGGTGTCGCGTGCATATACATGTGAAGATACCACAACCAAAGTGAATAGAGGCTTACCGGAGGGTTTGAACCCAAGATAGCATACGCTATATGAGTCAAACCAGCTTGTATTGCCCACCGGCAATAGAGGGGAAGCCTTGGTAACCAGCGGGGGATAGGGTCCCAGGAGCCTTCATAGAGGTGTCTTCTCCATAAAAGTGGTTATACGTCCAAGGACATGGCCCATAAAGAATAAAAAAGGGGCCACATAGTGTGATCCCGTAAACAAAGTAAACTTTTGATAAAAGAAATACACTTATATTTAATAGTTTAAAAAGCGCTTGTACATAAAAATGGCGGCAGTGGAGTCCTCCCAACGCGTTTTGTCTAACAAGACTTTGTCTGGGGTGTCCATCCACTGCAGCCAAACGCCTTAATAAAGGCACTATGACCCCTGTGATGAGAATCCAGCTGCTACGATTCTTTGATTTGACACTTCTGGGTCGTCCAAGATGGCGGACCCGCGTGCGTTCCAAGCCTCTCTAATGGGATACCCCTTGCGTTCCAGCACCGCAAAATCTATTTCATTAGTACCCATATATGAGGAAGACTTGTTCCTTATAGATGGTGTATAGCAGGGATTAAATAGAAATTGGTTTTCCCCTCAAAATAAAAGGTGTGTAGTGATAAACATACCGTAAGCCGGACGTCTTCCGGTTTGCGAGGTGGTGTACTCCTGACACCAGATCTTGCGATCTTACGTCACAGCGTAGGACTAAGGATGCGTTCCGACAAGCCTCATTCTAAAAATGGCTTGCGTTAGTAGGCCGATTGTAAGTGGCATTAATTCCATTACGGCAAGAATAGGTAAATATATAGACTTATCTACAATCCTTAGTAAAATAAACACCCTCTTACTTGAAAGATACCAGCTCTACCATTAGACTTCCTGAAAATACTGCTATACAAGATAGTTACATTATGGCTACCGCCGATGTAGCATCATTATATACCTGTATACCACATGAGAAAGGTATTGAGGCAGTTACACATTTCCTTGTCCGTGAACAATCTTTAGCATCATTTCAATGTGAGTATTTGATAGAATTACTCGAGTTCGCAACCAAACACAATTATTTTTGGTTCAGCCAGGGCTACTACCTTCAACAACGTGGAGTAGCGATGGGAGCGAAATTCGCACCTAGCCTTGCGAACCTATTCATGGCCAAGTGGGAGGAGGATGTCGTCAATACCCATGGGACCGGGTCATTGGTCCTGTGGCCTAGATATATAGATGACATCCTCCTCCTATGGAGTGGAACTTTAGAGACACTTAAACAATTTTTTGACTATCTGAACCCCAATGATAGAGGGATTTCCTTATCATATGAAGCCAGTGAAACCAAAATTCACTTTTTTGATTTACAAATTGAAATAGTGGACAAACAATTTATATTTAATACATATTTCAAACCTACAGACCGTAATGGTTTCATTCCTGTGGATAGCTGTCACCACAGGTCCTGGTTAAGTGCAGTTCCACAAAGCCAATTTTTAAGGCTTTGTAGGAACTGCACTGATACAGATGTATTCACAATACAGGCAGGTATTCTTAAACAAAAATTTATTGACAAGGGATAGGAAGGAACGAGTCTAGATCTTAAAATCCAAAGGGCCATTGACACTGACAGAAAGTCCTTGCTTGCAATAAAGCCACAAAAAGAATCGGACGGGAAATTCAAGTGGGCCATGATGACATCCTTCTCAATACAGTATAAGCAAATTAAAAACATCATGAGGAAACATTGGGACGTCCTCAGACAAGATAATATTCCAGGTACGTTGTTGCCAGAAGAAGCTAAGGTTATCTTTAGGGGAGCACCATCCCTACAAGGCCGGGTGGCTCCCAATGTCATTAACCCCCCTGCCCGTCCTTCTTTTTTCCATGACTTAACCGGTTTCTTCCCTTGTAGAAGGTGTGTTGTGTGTAAACAACACACACTAGAGATGCAAAGTGACAGAGTTCACATCTACTGTGACCGGAAAGAGATACACTATAAAACCATTCTGTACATGTAGAATCAGAAAAAGGGGAAGGTACCATCCAACAGTGTCACAAAAGTTGCCACCATCCCTAGCATACGAGAAAAGAGAGAAGAGACCCCTCAGAGAGTGGTGGGACTTTAAAGGCAACAAAAAATAAGAATAAAAAAGCAGGTTTTATTAATACAATTAAATAAAATTATACATTTGAAAAAACATTTTTTTACAGATACAAACATATGAATCAGTTTGACAATAAAAACAATATTCTGCTGGTGAGCGAACAAAAGATGTATTCATGTAGTCTTCTACCTGAGCCTACGCGTTTCGGGGCTGTTAAAGTCCCTTCATCAGGGGCAATGGTAAGCAGACTTTACACTGGTAAAACATGAAGTATTATAATTAGGTACAATTGTATTGAACATGTTTGCTGCATTTGATATCATTCTAGGAAAGAAAGGAGAAGAAGAAAAAAAAAAAAAATAAATAAATAAATTAATTACAAACCCAAGCATGAGCAGGAGAAGAGGCCAACCGTCGGAAGCATTCCTGGGGGCAACCACACATTGGACGCCAGAAAACCAAATTGGGAAACGGGCGTGTCTCCGGCCCCACCTTATCCACACTGGTCCCAGTGTATCCCCGCAGAAAGGGGGACAACGCTACCCCAAGCGGTCCCAGCGACCAAAGGATCAAAAGAGGAGAGGAGGAAGAGAAGGGGATTGTCTGAAAATACAAAAAAGGGAAAAGGAAAAGCCTTATGTGCTGAGATGCTAAAGGGGAGGGGCTTGTATAGTAATTAGATGTATATCTGCTAAAGACACATAACTAACATGCGTCGGAGCAGCAATATAACCATGTATTTAGGATACACTACAAACTGCGCAGATGTGCGGGTATTCCCAAACAACAGGGGTTAGAAAATAATCTCAGCATATGTGACTTACCCCGGTATAAGTGTGTAAAAAAGTATATGCCCAGTGGCACGTGGAAGAAGCAGGTGTCCTAGATGAGCAGACTCAGCTGTAATTATAATGATCAGTGGAGACCTCCTATAAGGAAATCTGTAAAGAGGAATGGAGAAAGTGTTGGCTGAATGTAATGCAGCCCAATGTGTATGACCATGGTGTTCCTTGGCAAGCACATTGAGCGGCGTATTCATATAACAAGGATAAGGTAAGAGTAATCCTAATAGGTAGTATAAGAATAGCCTTACCTGGGTCTCTAATATTGCCGGTGTCGTAGGTGGTTGGTAGCCGCCTCACTCCGCCGCCGCCGTGTCAGACAATGACACCGACACAGGCGTTGGGGGGTGGGGTATAAGAGGGGGAAGAGGAGGTGGGTGCGGCGATGATTGGCGTGGAATCCCGCCAATCATAGCGCCGCTCCTGTCAGTCACCGGTGCCAGGGGATCTGACAGCGTCAACAGACGCTGAGAAAGAGAAACCAAAATGACGTAGTAAGGGAAGAGGGAAAAGGGGTGGATGCGGCAGTGATTGGCGTGAGATTCGGCCAATCATACCGCAAATGTTAATCGATTACAGAGGTCAGGGGAATCCTACAGCGTCGACAGACGCTGAGAGAGGGATACCATGGTGACAGCCAAACACAACCCAGGATCGCATCATTACCGATGCGATCCAGAGGGGGGTGCCGGGGAAACAGTGTCATTCCAACATAGAACGCTGGAGAGGAAAAATGCACGGCAGCCCCGGACATTTGTATTTCAAAAACGAGGGGGGGCCTAAGCAGGGGTGACCTGTCACTACACCAATGCATGGGCGGGGATGTGTACCCAACAAAACAGTGCAAACCACCCCATAAGGGGAAGGTGTGCACGCAGTGTGTTGATGTGTAGAGGGAAGACAGTTTGGGAAATACTCTCCGAGGGTCGTCACATGAACACCGCTGGGGCAGAGGGACCCTGGGCGGGGACTGCACGGCACCCCCCCACGTGGACCGTGGGGGGGGGTCATGCAGAGACCGCCCACCGACGCAGAGGAGGGAACCGAGGATAGCGGGCATGGACTGGCAGAAAGAGGGGCTGCCAGACATTCCGCGAGTTTGTTCCGGGCACCCATATAGAGGCCCCCCGAAGGACAAAAAATTTTTTCCCGGGGAGCCCACGTGCGCCGGGCGGGACAAGGAAGGGCCAGAGCTGTGGCTGAGAGATGTTGTCCAAGCACGACCGACAGTGTGCCTCAAATCCCGGCACGCCTGTGCGTGACAAGAAAAGGGGGGGGGGAAAGGGAGAATGGGGTGAAAACAAAAAATGGACAAAAATAACAAGAGAAAGACATACATGGAGGCAACCAGGATGGGCATAGGGGCATCAATATTTTATAGATCTTTTTCGCAAACCCCAGAAGAGAAACCCTCTAGAAAGGGTCTAAAGCTCAAATGATCATTAAGGCCGGGGGGGTGAGGTGGCAGCAAGGTCTGCAATCCAGCGGGCCTCCCGTTGCAGTAAAGCCTTGTTCCAATCACCGCCCCTCGGACTCGGGTGTACTCTGTCCAGGATTAGAAAATAGATGTTGGGAAAAGTGCCGTGGTGCACATTCGCCACATGTCTCCCCAGTGGAAATTCGGGATTCGCTTTCCTCATGGCAGAAATGTGCCGTGAGGCTCGCAACGAGAATTTTTGTTTAGTCTTACCTACGTAGAATTGGAAACACTGGCAAACTAAAAGATATATCACACCCTCTGTTTTGCAGTTAGCGAAATGGCATGGTCTGTATGGGTGTCCATTGTATGGGTGTCCCAATGGACACCCATACAGACCACGCCATTTCGCTAACTGCAAAACAGAGGGTGTGATATATCTTTTAGTTTGCCAGTGTTTCCAATTCTACGTAGGTAAGACTAAACAAAAATTCTCGTTGCGAGCCTCACGGCACATTTCTGCCATGAGGAAAGCGAATCCCGAATTTCCACTGGGGAGACATGTGGCGAATGTGCACCACGGCACTTTTCCCAACATCTATTTTCTAATCCTGGACAGAGTACACCCGAGTCCGAGGGGCGGTGATTGGAACAAGGCTTTACTGCAACGGGAGGCCCGCTGGATTGCAGACCTTGCTGCCACCTCACCCCCCGGCCTTAATGATCATTTGAGCTTTAGACCCTTTCTAGAGGGTTTCTCTTCTGGGGTTTGCGAAAAAGATCTATAAAATATTGATGCCCCTATGCCCGTCCTGGTTGCCTCCATGTATGTCTTTCTCTTGTTATTTTTGTCCATTTTTTGTTTTCACCCCATTCTCCCTTCCTCCCCCCCCCTTTTCTTGTCACGCACAGGCGTGCCGGGATTTGAGGCACACTGTCGGTCGTGCTTGGACAACATCTCTCAGCCACAGCTCTGGCCCTTCCTTGTCCCGCCCGGCGCACGTGGGCTCCCCGGGAAAAAATTTTTTGTCCTTCGGGGGGCCTCTATATGGGTGCCCGGAACAAACTCGCGGAATGTCTGGCAGCCCCTCTTTCTGCCAGTCCATGCCCGCTATCCTCGGTTCCCTCCTCTGCGTCGGTGGGCGGTCTCTGCATGACCCCCCCCCACGGTCCACGTGGGGGGGTGCCGTGCAGTCCCCGCCCAGGGTCCCTCTGCCCCAGCGGTGTTCATGTGACGACCCTCGGAGAGTATTTCCCAAACTGTCTTCCCTCTACACATCAACACACTGCGTGCACACCTTCCCCTTATGGGGTGGTTTGCACTGTTTTGTTGGGTACACATCCCCGCCCATGCATTGGTGTAGTGACAGGTCACCCCTGCTTAGGCCCCCCCTCGTTTTTGAAATACAAATGTCCGGGGCTGCCGTGCATTTTTCCTCTCCAGCGTTCTATGTTGGAATGACACTGTTTCCCCGGCACCCCCCTCTGGATCGCATCGGTAATGATGCGATCCTGGGTTGTGTTTGGCTGTCACCATGGTATCCCTCTCTCAGCGTCTGTCGACGCTGTAGGATTCCCCTGACCTCTGTAATCGATTAACATTTGCGGTATGATTGGCCGAATCTCACGCCAATCACTGCCGCATCCACCCCTTTTCCCTCTTCCCTTACTACGTCATTTTGGTTTCTCTTTCTCAGCGTCTGTTGACGCTGTCAGATCCCCTGGCACCGGTGACTGACAGGAGCGGCGCTATGATTGGCGGGATTCCACGCCAATCATCGCCGCACCCACCTCCTCTTCCCCCTCTTATACCCCACCCCCCAACGCCTGTGTCGGTGTCATTGTCTGACACGGCGGCGGCGGAGTGAGGCGGCTACCAACCACCTACGACACCGGCAATATTAGAGACCCAGGTAAGGCTATTCTTATACTACCTATTAGGATTACTCTTACCTTATCCTTGTTATATGAATACGCCGCTCAATGTGCTTGCCAAGGAACACCATGGTCATACACATTGGGCTGCATTACATTCAGCCAACACTTTCTCCATTCCTCTTTACAGATTTCCTTATAGGAGGTCTCCACTGATCATTATAATTACAGCTGAGTCTGCTCATCTAGGACACCTGCTTCTTCCACGTGCCACTGGGCATATACTTTTTTACACACTTATACCGGGGTAAGTCACATATGCTGAGATTATTTTCTAACCCCTGTTGTTTGGGAATACCCGCACATCTGCGCAGTTTGTAGTGTATCCTAAATACATGGTTATATTGCTGCTCCGACGCATGTTAGTTATGCGTCTTTAGCAGATATACATCTAATTACTATACAAGCCCCTCCCCTTTAGCATCTCAGCACATAAGGCTTTTCCTTTTCCCTTTTTTGTATTTTCAGACAATCCCCTTCTCTTCCTCCTCTCCTCTTTTGATCCTTTGGTCGCTGGGACCGCTTGGGGTAGCGTTGTCCCCCTTTCTGCGGGGATACACTGGGACCAGTGTGGATAAGGTGGGGCCGGAGACACGCCCGTTTCCCAATTTGGTTTTCTGGCGTCCAATGTGTGGTTGCCCCCAGGAATGCTTCCGACGGTTGGCCTCTTCTCCTGCTCATGCTTGGGTTTGTAATTAATTTATTTATTTATTTATTTTTTTTTCTTCTTCTCCTTTCTTTCCTAGAATGCTATCAAATGCAGCAAACATGTTCAATACAATTGTACCTAATTATAATACTTCATGTTTTACCAGTGTAAAGTCTGCTTACCATTGCCCCTGATGAAGGGACTTTAACAGCCCCGAAACGCGTAGGCTCAGGTAGAAGACTACATGAATACATCTTTTGTTCGCTCACCAGCAGAATATTGTTTTTATTGTCAAACTGATTCATATGTTTGTATCTGTAAAAAAAATTTTTTTCAAATGTATAATTTTATTTAATTGTATTAATAAAACCTGCTTTTTTATTCTTATTTTTTGTTGCCTTTAAAGTCCCACCACTCTCTGAGGGGTCTCTTCTCTCTATTCTGTACATGTAGTACAGGATATATAGTGTATCTTATTACTTGTCCTTGTCGCAAGCAATACATAGGCCGTACCATCAGGACATTTTCCATAAGAGTAGGCGAGCATATCGCTCTAATTAAGGGTAGGGACTCAAAACATACAGTCCCCAGACATTAATAGGAATTTCACAACTGTAATCCGAAAGGATCTCAATTTATCATCATAGATAAATATACTCCACCTTGGAGGGGGGGCCAGAACCAGAGGGGTATCCCGTCTAAAAATGTTCTGGATACATGAACTACAGACTCTCTTTCCACGGGGTATGAATGTAGAACTGGACATCAATGCCTTTATTGATGATTCATGATCTGCAATAGTTGTGAATTATAATTTGTAATAGCTTTGAATTTTTCATACCTTATATATATATATATATACACATATTTTGGTTCCATGTTATAGAGACTGGTTAAGAATCCATCTCACAACGAAAATCCATCTCATAATGATCTTCATGAGAAAAATTCCCTTGTATACTATAACATAGAAAGGATTTTTAATGTGCAAGAAATTTTTTGTATATGGAAAAAATTTTTTTACATATTTTTTCTTTAACTAGTTTATGTATTGTAACGAGCCCCTTACTCGCTCGGTTCCACTCTCCCGACACTCCTCTGCAGCTATTGAATCAGATTGCAACGTCTGATGGTTCGGTCATCCAATGGTCCGGGATTAGAACCACAGCTCTGTGCCGTTCTAGTCCAGTTGTGATAGCTCAGAACAAACACCAGGCAGGCTGTATGTAAGTTCAAACAGGAATCTATCTTTATTGACAAAATACAGGCTTTTATACACTCAAAGTGGAGGTGCAGACCTCCTGCTCATATTACTCTAACAATACAGCTGTAACCTAATTAACTTAATTAACATGAGGTAATTAACTAATCCCTTTAGACAGCCTAGATGACTCAGACATGACCGTTAGGCCAGACTGGCCGTCTTGTAGTTCAGAAAATCCAATCAACATTAGCACAATCAACATAGACTCTTCTTCACACAATAGCAGAGTTAATTAACACAAATAACAATGGGGATCTAATGACTCTTAGATCCCATAGTAGACTTATTTACAATACACATTTTCAGCAGACAATAGACAGACATGTGTTGGAATTTACATCAGCATCTCCTAACAGTATCTGTCCCAGCATTATGAATCAGCCACTATTCAAATATGGCAAATCCAGGGTCCCCAGGCATACAGCTCACAAAGAGCACCGTTCCCCCAAATGCAAGGGCCCCCGATCGATCGGCAAGAGGCTTGCATACAGTCCCCTCCAAAAGTCTCTTTCCCGGCTAGGTCTGTCACATTTCTCCCCTTTCGGCAGGAGACTAACACAGGAGGAGACCCCAGACGGGTTGACTCCGAAGTTAGTCAGTAGTTCCAGTCTTCTAATGCCTGTACCCACACAGTACCCCAAACAAATTGTTCCAAACAAAGTATTACTCACCCAGCCAACCTCTGCCTCTCTCAGAGAACATATCTGCCGCTGGGGAGAGGCCTGGACTGGCCCTTCTCCCTGGAGTTCTTTCTGCCGCTGGAGAGAAGACAGGGTGTCTGGGCTCACTCCGTTATGCTGTTGTGGATCTGGGCCGACTGCCCAGCATCCCTGGGGTATACAGGTGGAGACTGAGGTCCCATCCACCTTCACAGGACATCCATCCTCTGTTAGTTGAGGGCAGAGTCCAGCAGTACTCAGCCCTGTTGCCAGTCCTTCTGCTGGAAACCCCACACCATCTGCTCCGGCTAACTGTTGGGGAGGGATGACGAACACCTCCTCTCCCTTCTCCCCCTGTATCCTGATCTGCTGCTGGGAAGTGACCACCTCCTTCTCACCCTGAACCTCCGGAACCGCCGCAGGTGTAGGGCAGAGATCTTGGACCCTCTGTCCGGTTGCCAGCGCTTCAGCTGGGGAAGTTCCTTGTGACTTCACAGATACTCCTGTTGGTGCTGGGCAGAGCATAGTGAAGTTTGGCCCTAATAACAGCTCTTCTTCTGCTGGAGGCTCACCAGGTTGTTCCTCCTCAGCAGAAAAGTCTATCAAATCCCCTGTCTCTGCAACTGGTGTCTGGGGATAAAGGTTCACCATCTCCTCTCTGTGGAACCCAGAAGATGCTATCAGTGCTGGGCAGAGGTTAGCAGAGCTCTACCCTGTTGTCAGCACTTCCGGTTTGGGGACGGCAATCTTCAGATTTTCCACTGTCGATTCTCTGGCATTCTGCTGGACAGGCGCATTCCTCCATCCAAGATCATCCAATGCAGAAACAGGTTCATCAAGGTCAGTCAGCACTTGCTGCATCTGCCATAAGACCTCCGCCTCCATAGCTGCGGGTGCAGGTTGGCAAAGCACACCGTTACTCTGCCACATTGTCAACTCTTCAGCCAGGCTTTCAGAGTTGTCAACTGGTATTTCCTGATAGTCCCAGGCAAAGGGAGCACCACCCTGCTGCTGAGCAGAGTCTAACAGCTTTTTGTAGGCGATCTCCAACTCCCATTCCTGAACGGCCAGAAACTCCAAATCTTCCAGTGCCCAGTGCACTTCTGAGACATTCAGTCTCCGCTCTCTGTGCTCCATTATTTCCTCCAAACGCCACTCCCGATCACTTCCAAAGTTAGGGTCCCTGGACAGCCTCCAGTATAACAATCCCAGGCCATCGTAGTCAAAGCCTTCCGTGGGGCTGTAATCCGCTGTCCATGGGCACACTTGGGCTACATACCACTGGAGGGCTCTGTAGCTCTCGTCCAACCGCATTTCTGCCTGGATCAGCCTGCTTAACTCGGCTGTCCACTCCTGGTTCAGCTGTTCCCCCAAAAACAGCATTCGCACTTCATACTGTGACCAGTACCTCACATGGACGGAGGGGAGAACTTTTCCCTGGTGTCGCTGCTCATGGGCTAGCGCTTACTTCCAGAGCTCACAGCGGACAGAATCAAACCATTCTAGCAGGACCTGCTCTGATAGTGGTCCTCTGTGCTGTATCTCCTCTTGCAACCTCCTTCTGGATTCCTCATCCATGGTGGCTGGTATTTCTCCTCTCCTGCTATCCTGCTACCTTGGATCCAGGTGATGGTTTGGATGTGTTCACGGCAAGGAAGCACGATCCCACCATTCCCTCCACGGCTCTCAAGTAAGTCTTTCAGCGTGGCTCTCCTGCAGGCTGGTTTGGAGTGTCCCAATAACTGGAGAGCAAATCCCACTGCTGCCAACCAATGTAACGAGCCCCTTGCTCGCTCGGTTTCACTCTCCCGACACTCCCCTGCAGCTATTGAATCAGATTGCAATGTCTGATGGCTCGGTCATCCAGTGGTCCGGGATTAGAACCACAGCTCTGTGCCGTTCTAGTCCAGTTGTGATAGCTCAGAACAAACACCAGGCAGGCTGTATGTAAGTTCAAACAGGAATCTATCTTTATTGACAAAATACAGGCTTTTATACACTCAAAGTGGAGGTGCAGACCTCCTGCTCATATTACTCTAACAATACAGCTGTAACCTAATTAACCTAATTAACATGAGGTAATTAACTAATCCCTTTAGACAGCCTAGATGACTCAGACATGACCGTTAGGCCAGACTGGCCGTCTTGTAGTTCAGAAAATCCAATCAACATTAGCACAATCAACATAGACTCTTCTTCACACAATAGCAGAGTTAATTAACACAAATAACAATGGGGATCTAATGACTCTTAGATCCCATAGTAGACTTATTTACAATACACATTTTCAGCAGACAATAGACAGACAGGTGTTGGAATTTACATCAGCATCTCCTAACAGTATCTGTCCCAGCATTATGAATCAGCCACTATTCCAATATGGCAAATCCAGGGTCCCCAGGCATACAGCTCACAAAGAGCACCGTTCCCCCAAATGCAAGGGCCCCGATCGATCGGCAAGAGGCTTGCATACAGTCCCCTCCAAAAGTCTCTTTCCCGGCTAGGTCTGTCACATGTATGTTCACATTTAATTGAACTTGTTCGTCGGGTGTGAGAAGTGACAAACAAAGGTGCCATTCCCAACATCATATCCATTACCACAATTCACATAGGGGTTTAATGAGGTACTATGTGTTATGGAGGTATATCCGTACATTGCATACACTTCTCTCCACCTTTGAGATATGGGGTAGACTTTTCTAGCCGCCAACTCCTCCTCCCTCCACGTAGGCGTCCATAACCAATGGATTTTCTATGGACGCTAGTACGCAAGCACGTGTATGACGTCATGACGCACGTCAGTACAACATTCAGACGTGGAACGCAAGCCATTTTTAGAACAAGGCTTGTCGGAACGCATCCTTAGTCCTACTCTGTGACATAAGGTCGTGAGATCTGGTGTCAGGAGTACACCACCTCGCAAACCGGAAGACGTCCGGCTTACGGTATGTTTATCACTACACACCTTTTATTTTGAGGGGAAAACCAATTACTATTTTGTCCCTGCTATACACCATCTATAAGGAACAAGTCTTTCTCATATATGGGTACTAATGAAATAGATTTTGCGGTGCTGGAACGCAAGGGGTATCCCATTAGAGAGGCTTGGAACGCACGCGGGTCCGCCATCTTGGACGACCCAGAAGTGTCGAATCAAAGAATCGTAGGAGCTGGATTCTCATCACAGGGGTCATAGTACCTTTATTAAGGAGTTTGGCTGCAGTGGATGGACACCCCAGACGAAGTCTTGTTAGACGAAACGCGTCGGAAGGACTCCACTGCCGCCATTTTTATGTACAAGCGCTTTTTAAACTACTCAAATGTAAGTGTATTTCTTTTATCAAAAGTTTACTTTGTTTACAGAATCACACTATGTGGCCCCTTTTTTATTCTTTATGGGCCATGTCCTTGGACATATAACCACTTTTATGGAGAAGACACCTCTATGAAGGCTCCTGGAACCCTATCCCCCGCTGGTTACCAAGGCTTCCCCTCTATTGCCGGTGGGCAATACAAGCTGGTTTGACCCATATAGCGTATGCTATCTTAGGTTTAAACCCTCCGGTAAGCCTCCATTCACTTTGGTTGTGGTATTTTCACATGTATATGCACGCGACACCTTTTGTGAAGGCTCTTAGGATCCCATTTTTTTGTTGGTCATCAAGGCTTTCTCTTCATTGTCGGTGGGCAATACAAGCTTGTTTGACCCATTGAGCATATGCTGTTTTGGGTTCAAACTTTCTGGCAGGCCTCCATTCACTTCGGTGGCGGTTTTTCCACATTTTTTCGTTTTCACATATGGTGATCAAGATGGTCTCACGTATAAATGGACTGTGACTCATTATTACATATGATGGACTTTTAAAAAGACACCAGAGACTTTCTAAAAATACTATTTTTATCCTTTGTTTCTTATTATTTGCTTAGCGCTACACCTTGTTACACCTTTCCCTCAGTAAGACTATTTGGTATCAACCGTAAATGGTTCCAACTTCCAACATCAAACCCTTATTCAACGGCTTCATCTTGAAGTGGCATAGTGGTTGGAGGGTGGAACCATGGAGCATGGTTGAGACACAGCCATCTGACATTGTTGAGAATGCTGAAAAATACTAATGGAGTGTAGGAATGGAGACTAGGTAGGAGACATGGGCTGCTGGAAAGGTGAACACAAAGGTTCTTAAGCTGCAGGAACCTTTCATTTGGAGCCACCATTAGTACCGTAGCCTTAAAGCTAGACTCCAGGCACACATAAAAGGCACACATTATTGCAGCTCCCTATAGCTATAACAGATTTGGTGCTGGGGCCAACACATCAATAATCAAATCTACTAGATCCAAGATCCAAACAACTAGTGGACTTAACCTTAGGTATGTTTTATCCCGGTTATAGGCTTTCCAGAGGAGAGCTTTTTCAGTTTTAAGTGCTTTTAACCACTTGCCCACTGGGCACTTAAAGCGGAGTTCCACCCAAAAATGCAACTTCCGCTTTAAGTGTTGGTGACCCTCTGACATGCCACATTTGGCATGTCATTTTTTTATGGGGGAGCGGGTACACTGTTTTCAGAGGTACCCAGGTCCCACTTTCTCCCCTGGCGCCGGAAGGAAGATCACCTCTCCCCCTTCCCTCCCTGCAATCTTCTGGGACATGTGACAGGTTGCAGAAGTTTGTCCGGCCATTCACAGTGCGCATGTGCAGTGCGCACCCAGCAGTGCGCACCCAGCTGTGAAGCCACAGCCAGGAGTCCACAGTTAGATTGCCGGCACCGCGAGGGGATGGGAAGAGGAGCGGGGCTTCGTGTGCCCGCATTGCTGGACCGTGGGACAGGTAAGTGCCTGATTATTAAAAGTCAGCAGCTATACTTTTTGTAGCTATTGACTTTTAAATGGGTGGACCTCCGCTTTAAACCCCCTTCCTAACCAGACCAATTTTCAGCTTTCAGTGCTCTCACACTTTGAATGACAATTACTCAGTCATGCAACACTGTACCCATATGAGTTTTTGTCCTTTTTTTCCACACAAATAGAGCTTTTTTTTGGTGGTATTTGATTACCACTGGGGTTTTTATTTTTTGCGCTATAAGTAAAAAAAGACCGAAAATTTTGTAAAAAAAATATGCATTTTGCTTCGTTTTGGTTATAAAATGTAGCAAATTTGTAATTTGTAATATCTCTGGTAAAAATAACCAAAATAAGTGTATATTATTTGGTCTACAGAGTCTAGAAGCTATGGTGAAAATTGATCACACCTGATTACACCTGATGTACTGACAGGCCTATTTAATTTCTCGAGACACTAGCAAGCCAGGACAGTACAAGTACCCCACAAATGACCCCTTTTTGGAAAGTAGACATTCCAAGGTATGAGGCATGGTGAGTTTTTTGAAATTGTAATTTTTTCCCACAATTTTTTTGCAAAATTAACATTTTTTTTTCCTTTTTTTTCCCCACAAAATTGTCATAATAAGTTATTTCTCACACACAGCATATGCATACCACAAATTACACCGCAAAACACATTATGCTACTCTTCTGAGTATGGCGATACTATGTGTGTGGGACTTTTTCACAGCCTGGCCACATACAGAGGCCCAACATGCAGGAAGCACCATCAGGTATTCTAGGAACATACAGTGGGGACGGAAAGTATTCAGACCCCCTTAAATTTTTCACTCTTTGTTATATTGCAGCCATTTGCTAAACCATTTAAGTTCATTTTTTTTCCTCATTAATGTACACACAGCACCCCATATTGACAGAAAAACACAGAATTGTTGACATTTTTGCAGATTTATTAAAAAAGAAAAACTGAAATATCACATGGTCTGCAGATCCTCTCCAGTTCTGTCAGGTTGAATGGTAAACGTTGATGGACAGCCATTTTTAGGTCTCTCCAGAGATGTTCAATTGGGTTTAAGTCAGGGCTGTGGCTGGGCCATTCAAGAACAGTCACTGAGTTGTTGTGAAGCCACTCCTTCGTTATTTTAGCTGTGTGCTTAGGGTCATTGTCTTGTTGGAAGGTAAACCTTCGGCCCAGTCTGAGGTCCTGAGCATTCTGGAAAAGGTTTTCGTCCAGGATATCCCTGTACTTGGCCGCATTCATCTTTCCCTCGATTGCAACCAGTTGTCCTGTCCCTGCAGCTGAAAAACATCCCCACAGCATGATGCTGCCACCACCATGCTTCACTGTTGGGACTGTATTGGATAGGTGATGAGCAGTGCCTGGTTTTCTCCACACATACCGCTTAGAATTAAGGCCAAAAAGTTCTATATTGGTCCCATCAGACCAGAGAATCTTATTTCTTACCATCTTGGAGTCCTTCAAGTGTTTTTTTAGCAAACTCCATGCAGGCTTTAATGTGTCTTGCACTGAGGAGAGGCTTCCGTAAGGCCACTCTGCCATAAAGCCCCGACTGGTGGAGGGCTGCAGTGATGGTTGACTTTCTACAACTTTCTCCCATCTCCCGACTGCATCTCTGGAGCTCAGCCACAGTGATCTTTGGTTCTTCTTTACCTCTCTCACCAAGGCTCCTCTCCCGATAGCTCAGTTTGGCCGGACGGCCAGCTCTAGGAAGGGTTGTGGTTGTCCCAAATGTCTTCCATTTAAGGATTATGGAGGCCACTGTGCTCTTAGGAACCTTAAGTGCAGCAGAATGTTTTTGAAACCTTGGCCAGATCTGTGCCTTGCCACAATTCTGTCTCTGAGCTCTTAAGGCAGTTCCTTTGACCTCATGATTCTCATTTGCTCTGATATGAACTGTGAGCTGTAAGGTCTTATATAGACAGGTGTGTAGCTTACCTAATCGAGTCCAATCAGTATAATCAAACACAGCTGGACTCAAATGAAGGTGTAGAACCATTTCAAGGATGATCAGAAGAAATGGACAGCACTTGAGTTAAATATATGAGTGTCACAGCAAAGGGTCTGAATACTTAGGACCACGTGATATTTCAGTTTTTCTTTTTTAATAAATCTGCAAAAATGTCAACAATTCTGTGTTTTTCTGTCAATATGGGGTGCTGTGTGTACATTAAGGAGGAAAAAAATGAACTTAAATGATTTTAGCAAATGGCTGCAATATAACAAAGAGTGAAAAATTTAAGGGGGTCTGAATACTTTCCATCCCCGCTGTAAATTACACATATAATTTCTAGACTACCTGTTACACTTTTGAAGGTCCTGGAGCACCAGGACAATGGAAAAGCCAAAAAAAGACCCCATTTTGGAAAGTAAACACCTCAATGTATATTCTACGAGGCATTATGAGTCTTTTGAACATGTGGAAAGAAAATGAAAACGCATTTTCTTTTTACACAAAGTTGTCCATGGAACAGAGAATCTTCGGATTGGTAACACACCCACAACGACAGTAAAGTATAAAGTCGTTATTGAAGCATAAATATTGAAAGCACTGGATGGGTACAGGCAGGGGAAATGCAAGTAGGTTGACGCGTTTCACACTATAGAAGTGCTTTGTCAAAACCACTGTTACATGTTTTCTGCTGCAGTGGCAGGGCGTGCACCCCACCTCACAGAAGCAACATTGGAGTGTTACCGATTGCATCACCTGTTGGCAGCGATCTCTTTTTCTCTACAAAGTTGACCATGTATAAGATATTTCTAACTCATAGCATGTACATAGCAAAAACGACACCCCAAAATACATTCTCCTACTCCTCCTGAGTATAGCGATACCACGTGTGTGAGACTTATACACAGCCTGGCCACATAAAGAGGCCCAACATGCAGGGAGCATCATCAGGTGTTCTAGTGGCATAAATTATACATCTAATTTGACTACCTATTACACTTTTGTGAGGAACTGATGGGCACTGTAGTGGCATTGATGTGGCATGGATGAGTACTGATGTGGCATGAATGTGGTACGGATGAGTACTGATGTGGCATGAATGTGGAACGGATGAGTACTGATGTGGCATGAATGTGGCACGGATGAGTACTGATGTGGCATGAATGTGGCACAGATGAGTACTGATGTGGCATGAATGTGGCACGGATGAGCACAGATGAGGCATGAATGAGCACAGATGTGGCATGGATGAGCACAGATGTGGCAAGGATGAGCACAGATGTGACATGGATGAGCACAGATGTGACATGGATGAGCACTGATGTGGCATGGATGAGGCACGGATGAGCACAGATGTGGCATGAATGAGCTATGGATGGGGATGGATTAGCACGGTTGGGCATGGATGGATGGATGAGCATGGCTGGGCATGGATAAACATGGCTGGGCATGGATGAGCATAGATGGAGCATGAATGAGGATAGTTGGATGGATGAGCCATGAATGAGCACAGATCAGCACTGTGGGCACTTCAGATCCAGCCCACATCGCTGCTGCACCCGGCTCCCTCCTCTACTCACACACTGTACCAATCGGTGCACGTAGAGGGGAGGATCTGAACCATACATGCTCCAGCCTGCTGACAACTGATTGTGGTAAAGTGCCGCTGTACCCTGGAGGACCCGACGGTCACAGACATTCCTGGGTGCATACCTGATTCTGGGAGGACATCATAGTACTCCCTCCCAGAGTTATCCGATCGCGCTGTAACCGTCATTCGGCTATTGTCCGGTCGGCAAGTGGGTAAACCTTTTTGTTGTCTGGACTATTTAGTAGAACCATGAATTCTGACTTGTTTTATGTTTTCTTGAATAATTTTGTCTATACAATAAAGATTTTTTTTTTAAACAAATGATTTTTGCTAATATGCTTTTTGCATATTTAAGGTTATCTACAAATGATTTTTACTTCATCTGTAGCCTAGTTCTTTATATTGTGTGTATATATTGATCATTAAAGTGTCAAATAAATGGTGTATTACATGCTGTTCATACTCACTCAGTCTCTATGAGATTCGTTTTCTGTATTCTGCAAAATTCCTGGTTGATCCTGCTGTTGTCTATCTCCACCTTCTGGTCACCAATTCTGCTAAGAATTTTGCAGCTGTGTTGGCAACTCTGCACATGCTCAGTTTTCAGTGAGTTTCTATGCTGAGCATTTCCTCACTATTACCTGAGCAGCCCATGTGACTATAGAGTCACACATGTGGGCTAATGCACAGTACTAAATTACAGCCCACTCCCTCCCTCTTCCTCCATGCCCACTAACCAGCTAAACACAATGAGGGTGGGGTATTACATGTATATTGATGGAGGCTTCATCTCCCGCTTATCCTAAGACACAGGCTGAAGGGGCGTGACACAACCCGTGACTAGCAGAAATTCACCCACACCATGTTATTGACAAAAAATAATAAAGATTTGATTTCAAATATATATATTTGTATGACAATTTAAAACAGATTATTGATATTATTTATTTTTACTCTGTATTTCAAAGGCTTTTTTTTTATATCAACCTTTTTACTACCGCCCCATAGCAGATTTATTGCAACAGGGTGGATGCTCTGTGTAGAATCACGTATATATACATGAATCTGCACTTCTGGGTTTTGGACGCTAGCACACGCCACCGGAGGCTCGCTCCCACTGTGATTTTACACAGCAGGAGCCGATCAGCAGGTCCCGTGGACCTGATGTCTGCCGAGACCTGCCGATCGTTCAGTACTCTGACAGAATGTCAGTCTGCCTATGTAAACAAGGCAGACTGTCATTCCATGAGTACAGAAGACATGGATCGTGTGCTCCTGTAAAGCAGTAACACCGTAGTAAAAGCACCTCCCCCACAGTTAGCAAACGCTCCCTAGGTACACAGTTAACCCTTTGATTGCCCCTGATGTTAACCCCTTCCCTGCTAGTGTCATTAGTACAGTGACAGTGCATATTTCTAGCACAGATTACTGTAATAATGTCACCGGTCCCCCAAAAAGTGTCAAAAGTGTCAGTTAGGTGTCCGATTTGTGGCTGATTGCTGCCAATACTAGTTTAAAAAAATAAATAAAAATTAAACAAAAATACATAAAAATATCCCATATTTAGTAGACGCTATAACTTTTGCGCAAATCAATCAATATACGCCTATTGGGATTTTTTTTTTGCAAAAATATGCAGCAGAATACATATTGGTCTACATTTATTAAGAAATTAGATTTTTTAAATTGTAAAAATTTTTTTGTATTGGATGTGTTTTAGAGCAGAAAGTAAAAAATAATTTTTTTTTCAAAGTTGTCAGTCGTTCTTTGTTTCTAGCGCAAAAAATAAAAATCGCAGATGTGATCAAATACCACCAAAATAAAGCTTTATTGTGGCAAAAAAAGGACATAAATTTTAGTTGGGTACAGGGTCGTGCGACCATGCAATTATCAGTTAAAGCAACGCAGTGTTGTATCACAAAAAATGGCCTTATCAGGAAGGGGGGTAAACCTTCCAGAGCTGAAGTGGTTAAACACCTGACCAGCAGCAGAGCACTAGAAGCTCCTCCTGCTTATGTTTTCCTGCAGTCAGGCTGGGAAAGATCTGGGTCATGTGACAACTGTATATCAATTAGGAAAACGGTACTTGGATGTTTTTTTATTAAAATAATGACAGTGCTATCATTCACATACAGAAATAGAAGGGACCCTGTAAATTAAACAGTGTGTTTAGTATCACTTTAAATTAAAGTTGGCAAAAATAAGCATGCATAATGTAAGTACCTGAATGAATGAATGAAAAATTTATAGAGCGCTGCAAATGCGAACTGAATCGCCTCAAGGCGCTAATGCGTTGGTGTTGACAGCTTCTAGAAGAGGAAGGTCTTGAGTTTTTTTCTGAAAGCCAGATGGTTTTCTTCCATGCGTATGTGGGGCGGAAGTGCGTTCCACAGTCGAGGTCCTTGGACTGCAAACCTTCGTTCTCCCTTTGCTTTGTAGCGGTATTTGGGAATGAGAAGGAGGTTTTGGTTAGACGATTGAAGATTGCGATTTGGTGTGTAGTGTTTTATTTTCTCTCGAAGGTATTGAGGCACGTTTCCTTGTATGCATTTGTGGGTGAGGCATAGGGTCTTGAATGTGATCCAATTCTTTACGGTTAGCCAGTGTAGGCTCCTCAGGGATGGGGAGATTGACTCCCAGGGTTTTTTTCCTGTTAACAGTCTTGCCGCCGTGTTTTGGATGAGTTGTAAGCGCGCAAGCTGATATTGGGGTAATCCTATATAGAGCGAGTTAGCGTAATCGAGTCGGGAATTGATGATTGTTCCAACTACTGCTGCTTTGTCCTCCTCTGGGATGAAGGGGATAAGTGTACGTAACAGGCGGAGGAGATGGTGGGATCCACTGACAACCGATCCTATTGTCATTTCTGAGTCAAAGATAACTCCGAGACTCTTGAATTTGGTGCTCGGAGAGATGGTCTGTCCTAAGATGGTGGGAGGTATCCACAGAGCCTTGTTTTTGGCATTTTGGTTAGCGTGTAGGAGAAGTTCTGTTTTTGACCCGTTGAGTTTGAGGGAGCTAACGGTCATCCAGTCATCTATCATAGTGAGGCATTTTTCTAGTTGTTGATGGTGGTCTTTTTGTCCGGTGATGTGAAGGTACAGTTGGGTGTCATCAGCATATGAGTGGAAGGAGAGGTCCGAATTTCTGATGATTTTGAGGAGTGGGCGGATGTAGATGTTGAAAAGGACTGGTGATAAGGGTGAACCCTGCGGGACTCCACAGGAGATTGTCCGGGTTTCAGAAGTGAATGCTCCAAGTTTCACTATCTGAGAGCGATTCTCTAAGAAGAATGCAAACCATTTTAGCCCAGAGTCTGTGACTCCTGCTACTTCTTTGAGGCGGGCGAGTAGAGTGTTGTGGTCCACTGTGTCAAATGCTGCACTGAGGTCTAATAGTACCAAGAGACATGATTCTCCGTCATCAGCTGCTTCGAGGGCATCATCCCATATTTTGAGAAGTGCTGTTTCTGTGCCATGCCCTGGGCGAAAGCCTGATTGCAGAGGATCCAGGAGTTGGTGTGTGTCCAGGTGGCGCTGTAGCTGTTGTACTACCGCTTTCTCCATAATCTTGGAGATGGTGTTGAGGCTAGTTATTGGTCTGCGGTAGTTGGGGTCCTTAGGGTCGAGATTGGGTTTCTTTAGTAGGGGTTTGATGATACCTTCCTTGAGAGTGGTTGGCACAATCCCCTCTTTGAATGATTGATTTATGAGGTGTGTTATAGTAGGGGCCAGAATGACGGAACATTCTTTCAGAAGTTTTGTGGGGATTATGTCATTTGGAGATGTGCTGTCTCGAAGACTTCTCATGATGTTTCTAGTCGTGTCAGTGGAGATTGGTGTTAAAGAGAGATCTGGTGGTTTTGTGATGTTCGTGTCGATATCCTCTTCTTGCTTTGGGTGAGTTGTTTTTTTTGTGGTGAATTGATTTGCGAATATTGTCGATTTTGTCGATGAAGAACTTTGATAGCTCGTTACAGAATTCTTGCGTATCGTTTGCTGAGGGCTCTAAGCAGGTAGGGTTCATTGATTGGGCGACTATTTTGAAGAGTTCCCGCGGTCGGTTTAAAGCAGTTGAGATGGTGTTTGAAAAATGTTCTTTTTTGGCTTGGAAGATTGCTTTGTGGTATTTCCCAGTGAGTACTTTGTATTTTGAATGGTTTTCCTTGGTAGGATTTCTTCTCCATGCTCTTTCAGCTCTTCTACGTTCTTGTTTCAGTAGTGTGAGGGTGTCATTAAACCATCTGGAGTTTTTTTTGCGGATGAGTGTTCTGCGTTTTGGCACCACTAAGTCTGCTGTTTGTAGTAGTGACTTGTTTAGGAAGTTGAGTGTTTGTTCCGTTGAGAAGTTTGAGTTTAGCAATGGTATTTTGTTTGATAAAGTGTTTTTGAAGAGTTCGGAGTGTAGTTTCTTTTGAGATCTGTTCCAATGTGTTGTTGTTATATGTTTCTGTTTTTGAAGGGTGGTGTCGGTGGTGATTTTAAACTTGATGGCGTGGTGGTCCATCCATGGAAGCGGTGTGTTGTTGAATATGTTGATGTCTATATTCTGTTCGAAGATGAGGTCTAGAGTGTGTCCTGAACCATGCATGGGAGCATTTATCAGTTGTCGAAGACCTAGTTCTTCCAGTTGGTTAATGCAGGCGGTCGCGATACGGTCTTGGGTAGAGTTTGCCCAGAGGTTGAAGTCCCCGAGTACCAGAAACTTTTTGTTTTCCAGAGTGTGCATTGAGATGAGTTCGGTAAGTGGTGTAAGGAGATTGGTCTTTGGTCCTGGCAGTCTGTAGCATAGTAGTATGTGAATGGTGTCTTGGGGTGTTGTTTGAAGCCGCAGGGAGAGTGTTTCCATAAAAGGCACTGAGTTCTGTGAAGTTGGTTTTGTGAACATCAGATGCGATTTGAAGATCACTGCTAGGCCTCATCCTTTTTTTCCAATTCTATGCTCAGTTAGGATGCTGGAGTTCTTAGGCACCAGTTCGGTTAGGATGGTGTTGCAGTCGGGTGTTAGCCAGATTTCTATAATGAAGAGGCAATCTATGTTGTTTTCGGTGATGAAGTCGTGGATTTCCAGTCTGTGTTTGACTGCCGATCTGGTGTTGATCAGGGCGCATGCTAGTTGCTGTGGTTGGATTGGTGTCTCCTTGTGTTTGATGGTTGACTGTGGTTTGGTCCGTAGTAATTTTTCTTTTTTTAGTCTTTTTTTAGTGTCGGTTGGTATGGTTAAGGTGGTGTTTCTTAGCCTGTGGAGGGCATCCGCAGTGTACTTGAAATTGCACATGGTGGTAAAGACTGTTGCTGAAGGCGGATGCGGGGCCGCTGGGGGATGGAGGGGCTGGAGAATGTTCCTGCTGCTGGAGATATAGCCGCCGGCTGAAAGATGGTGAGTAGTACTGGTGGTGATGGGGGGCTGCCTGCCTCCCTCCTGTTGATCCAGAGGAAGGCAAAAAACCCCTAGCTGAGCCGGCCAATCGCTACAGCAGAGGAAAAAATTCCTTCCTGACCCCCCGGAGGGCGATCGGCTCAAGAGCCTGGATCAACTACTGGGGTACCCGGTGGGCTTACCTGAGCAGGAGATCCGGAGGAGAGGGGGGGGCTAAATTGTAGGGGGGGGTGTTGGCTTACTGGTTAGCCTGGTGGTGCCTGCGTCTTGGCGGATCTCTGGAGGACGCTGGTTGGGTCAGAGCCGTGGAATCCTGGTCCCTGGTGTTGAACTGTGTCCCTGCAGGGGTGTTCCGGTGAATGGGGCATGGAGCCCCCTGGACGGGTGTGGGGGTTTTGAGGTGCTGGCTTGCCGGAGGTTATGCCGTAGCCGTGGTCTGTCCCCCGAGTCTAGTGACTTAGAGCAGTGGGGGTGAATGGACGGCGGCTGCAGCTGCGGTGGTGCCCTGGGGGGGGGGATGTGGATCGGCAGAGGGGGTCCGGAGATGATGGGTCTTACCTGGAGGTAGGTCAGTGCAGACCTGGGAGGGTCGGGAGGGAGCGGGTCCTAATGCTGACCTGCTGGGTAGCAATCTGGCTGAGCTCTGGACAGGGTGGAGATTGCGGCCTCCTGGGTGGACCAAGATGGCTGCCGAGGTAGGCCCGAGCCGCGGGCTTTCCTGATGCTCGGCTCCCGGATGGTTGTGGTCCCGTCTGCTGATTGGGCCCTGCTGGGTGGAGTGCTAGGCTTCCGATGGAGGCTGGGGGTGAGCGACGGGCCGCGTTAGCGGGGCTGGCCGGAGCTGCGGTGTGTCCTATGGGCTGCTTCGGAAGGCTGACAGCTGACAGCTGTGATCCGTGCGATGGTGTTCTATCGTGCCTGTGCGGCGGAGCGGCTGGGATCCCGTTCCGCTCCGGTCATGTAGGTGGGTGCGGGGGGTCCCGGTGACTATGTGGCTGGGGTCCGGGATAGTCCTGGGTGAGGGGAGGCTAAAAATGTGGCCGGATGGCCGGAGCTACTGGAAGCCGGAGCTTCACAACGCACGTCTGCTTTCTGCTCTCTGCTGTCACGTCTGCTCTCTGGTTCATGTTCTTCTGAATTTGATCTGCTATCAGACTCTTGCAAATTCACTATACAGCGAACTCAGACTGGGAGAAGCAGCACATGGAGCTAGTCAGATGTGCTGCAATGTTCATCTGCTAACAAAGAGCATGCTGATAGGTGGAGAGAGAGCAGAGTGAAAGACAGATAAACTCACTAGTAGACATGTGCGGCTCGTTTCATTCCGAATAAATATTCGCCCAAATTTTTCATTATTTGGATATATACGAATACCCGAATTACAGAATAAACAAAGTTTACCGAATGCTCCGAATAACTAAATGAAATTCGTCCGAATTTCTGAAATTCAAATTGACGTTTACATCGAATTCCAGTCGAATTTGAACGGTAAACATGTTTCTGAAATCAAAGACTGTGAGTGTTATTAGAGTACCATTTCCAAATAATGCTGTTTTGGTTAAGCCAAAGATGATTTAAAGAGTCCCTGTAATCATTTGATGACGATTTTTCTTTTGTTTTGTTCACTTTGCCACATTTGAATTAAAAAAAAAAAAAAAGTTTTTGATTTGGCTGATTTTAAAAATGTATTGATTCGAACATTTCAAATTGAAAAAATCCATTAAATTCGAAGAAAATTCAAAAAAGACATAAAACGAATTCCGAATACGAATTGAATGAATCAACCGAATGTAACAAAACAAAATAACTAGAATCTAAATAAAACGAAACACATTTTTTTCGTCATGCACATGTCTATTCACTAGTCTGCTGCTTCTTCTTTCACTGTCCAGTTACAGACTTAGGGAGGGACAAGACCTGTAAGTGTTATTTAACGGCAGCAGAACAAAATCAGGTCTCCTGCTCTGCCAAACAGAGCTGTGATGTGTGACAGAGCTGCATAAATGTCAGAACTGGACGAAAAGAAATGCAAATCCTTTGTTAGGCAAAACAGCTCCCACAAACTGTATGTATTTCATGATGTTGTTTATTTCGCTGTTTAGCTGGAGTTTCGTTTTAGCAGCAAATACATGGCATGTATAATTATTATATTTGTATGTTTTTAAGCATGCCACAAAAGTATTTTTTTATGACACCTGTGACGTGCTTTTCCTTCTAAGCATGAATATGCAGGGAGAACCTGCCCATCACATGGTCATTCACAGCCAATCAGTAGGCTTTGCTGTTTGTTCAGAAATTATGCTAGAAAAAAAAAAAAAGAAACACAATTGTTATGCTAGTACGTGTTATAGTGTCAGTGATACTCATTAATATTGGTATTTGTATAGCTAATGATAACTTTATGCAGACAAAAGCATGAATATGGAATGTAATATATAGCAATGTGATTCACATCTAGGCGCTTTGTCTATTCATTCCTAGGTGTATCTACTCTATTGTGTAGATGACAGTTCCAAAAAGAGTTCCAGCTTTTATCAAACAATAAGAATCTGCCAGAATGAATAGACTGTAAAACACAAGTTAAACAATGCAGTTAAGAGATAAATTTGAATTACACACCAATTTGCTATGAAATCTCAGAACCTGTTTATCTGGCCCCATCCCTTGTGACCTCCTCCATCCAGTAAAATGAGATAATTGGAAACCCATTCCAGGCCAACATTGTGATTGACTCCGTCTATATGTGGGGAGGGATTGGATGACTCACTGTGGACTGTGGGGGGCCCTTCGCCCTTCTCCCTTCTCAGCTCTCTGGTTTTTGCTCCTATACATCTCTGGCCTCTGGTTTCATCTGGGCTGAAGCTTTGGGAACTTTGGTATGTGATGGAATTTTCCACATGATGTATATATATTTTATTTTTGCATGTGTATTTTTAATATTAATTATAATAACTATTAATTATATTTACTTTCATATATTTGTACTGTTGCACGTTAATAGGGCGTACACACGGTCGGACTTTGTTCGGACATTCCGACAATAAAATCCTAGGATTTTTTCCGACGGATGTTGGCTCAAACTTGTTTTGTCTACACACGGTCGCACAAAGTTGTCGGAAAATCAGATCGTTCTAAACGCGGTGACGTAAAACACGTACGTCGGGACTATAAACGGGGCAGTGGCCAATAGCTTTCATCTCTTTATTTATTCTGAGCATGCGTGGCACTTTGTCCGTCGGATTTGTGTACACACGATCGGAATTTCCGACAACGGATTTTGTTGTCGGAAAATTTTATCTCCTGCTCTCCAACTTTGTGTGTCGGAAAATCCGATGGAAAATGTCCGATGGAGCCCACACACGGTCGGAATTTCCGACAACACACTCTGATCGGACATTTTCCATCGGAAAATCCGACCGTGTGTACGGGGCATTACACTTCCTGAAGAAGCCAACTTGGCTAAATCTGTAGAAGACATAAGTGTATTTGGAATCCTATACAGTGTAACACTGTGCATTGCTCAACTACCTATATGTACTTGTAATTTTTATGCGTTTATGGATTTTAAAGTGTTACTAAACCCACAACAATAAAATCAGTCTGTACTGTATATGCAGTAAAGAATGCTTGTTATACTCACTGTGGAACCTAAGGGGTTAATCCTTTGCATTGTGTAAAAAGGCTGTTTAATCCTGTCTTCTCTAATCGTTCCCTTCTTTTACTGTCCCCAATCCATCTGCTGATAGCACCGAGCCTTGGGGGCAAGCTGCACATGCGCAGTTTGGTGTGTATTGCTAGAGAGTTTCTTTTTTCTTGGGAGAGTGCATGTGATCAGCACAGGGCCAAATAGCACTGTACAAACAGAGGGCCGGGGGTCCTGCAGCTTCATAGGACAATCAGGGGAGAATGAAAACTCCTCCTACAAGCTTTACCCAGATCTCTTCTGGACACTGATACTCAGGCCCGGATTTACTCCCTCTGCCGCCCCAAGGCCGGGTAACCTTTAATGCCGCCCCCCCCCCACAAACACACCACCATTCTCAGGTGCTGATCGCTTGGGGGGGCTGACAGGGACGCAGGCGCTGATCATTGGGGGGGGCTGACAGGGGCACAGGCCCTGATCGCTGGGGGGGCTGACAGGGGCACAGGCACTGATTGCTGGGGGGGCTGACAGGGGCGCAGACACTGATTGCTGGGGGGGGCTGACAGCGGCGCAGACACTGATTGCTGGGGGGGCTGACAGGGGCGCAGGCGCTGATTGCTGGGGGGGGGCTGACAGGGGCGCAGACGCTGATTGCTGGGGGGGGCTGACAGAGGCACAGACGCTGATTGCTGGGGGGAGGCTGACAGGGGCGCAGGCGCTGATTGCTGGGGGGGCTGACAGGGGCACAGACGCTGATTGCTGGGGGGGCTGACAAGGGCGCAGGCGCTGATTGCTGGGGGGGCTGACAGGGGCACAGACGCTGATTGCTGGGGGGGCTGACAGGGGCGCAGACGCTGATTGCTGGGGGGGGGCTGACAGGGGCGCAGACGCTGATTGCTGGGGGGGGCTGAAAGGGGCGCAGGCGCTGATCGCTGGGGGGCCAAACAGGGGCGCAGGCGCTGATCGCTGGTGGGGGGCTGACAGGGACGCAGGCACTGATCGCTGGTGGGGGGCTGACAGGGGCGCAGGCGCTGATCGCTGGGGGGGCTGAGAGGGACACACCCAGCGATCCGGGGGTGACTGAACACTGCACCTGTGACTCCAGGGAGAAGAGAGCATGCTGGGATTTGTAGTCTTGTATACTGAGAAGGAACTATCCAGGTGCACAGCTATGAAGGATGGCCGCCCCCCCCCTGTGGGCTCTTCAGGCTTATTACCTCGTTATCAGTGCTGTCAGGACACGGTGCTCAGTAGGCTGTGTATACAGAAGCCCCGGGTTCCCCTCACTTTCTCTCACCCTCTGATTGGAGGCAACACAACCCGGACACAGAGTCAGAATACCCGCCAACAATCCGATGTCGCCCCACCCACACCGGGCGTCATGACGTTTGACGCCAATCCCTCCAACAACTCCACTTGGAGCTATACACCGGGCCACACCGGGGGTCGCCTATTCTGACAAGACACCTGACTTCACGGGCGCCATTTTTACTGCTGGCAAGAAGCCGTGAAGACGGAAGTGTGTGGGCAAGCTGCCCTCCCAGTACGTGTGGGCAGGGGGGGCGGCCGCGAAAGCTGAGAAGTCGCTGCAGGAGCGGCGCCGCGGCCGCCCCTGCACCACTGCCACCCCGAGGCCTGGCCTCGGTGGCCTTGTGGGAAATCCGGCCCTGCTGATACTGCTATATACTACTGATGAGAAAAGGTATTTATTTTCAAATAATTTTTATTAATTTTTGGAAAAGACAAACTTAATAACGTAACATTCAAAAATCACGACATACATGATTACATAACAGATTACATAACATTCACAAATCACAATATACATGACATTCCTAAAGTATATAAATCATGCAAAATTCCCATCCCCAGAAGTGAACATACCATTCTAAGGTTCCCCCTACCATATACTACATTTTTGAGGGCAAGAGGGGATATACTACCACCATCACCCCATCCCCCCCCCCCCCAGAGAGGGGGGAGAGAGAGAGAAAAAAGAAAAACAAACCCCCCCCCCCCCCCACACACACACACACACACTATAACCCCAATCCTTTTAACCATATAAATTTAAAGTGTTATAGATATTTAATTAAGGGGTGGGTCTAGAGATGGCTGCAAAAAGGCCCCCACCCTACTTCCACCCTGATTCCGTGCACCCTTTCCCACCCCTTTTCCTTCCCCAATTCTTTTTATTTATAACCCTTCCTTCCCCCACTTTAGACTCCGCTCTCCTGGTGCAGTAAATGAAACTCTAACTTGTGTGTTTATTTAATTAATTTATTTAAGGGGTGACTCTAGGGACGGAATATCTACATATACCCCCAACCCTATTTCACCCTTATAAAAAAAAAAAAATACTTTAATTCCTCATATTGCTTAAATAAGTCCCAGATTGTTTAAACTCAAGCCAACCTCTCCAAGTTCCACAGAATCTCCGTCCGGAGTAATTTTGCAAAGATATTAGTTCTTCTGTTAATCAAATTTAATCTACTTCCTTAAACCAATCTTTTATTGACGGTATTTTCTTTCATTTTGATTGTCTCGGAATTAGGGCTTTCACTGCATTCAACAAAAACGGGACCACAGCTATTCTATATTTTTTTCTTGTCTCACCTGTAGCATGGAACAAACATTGCCAGGGATCTTGCCTGATTTCAACATTACTAATCTTAATTATTTTCAACATTTCTTTCTAAAATGGTTTAATCAGGCGACAATGCCTCCATATATGGGCATGTGTTTCCTTAAGCCCGCATTCCCTCCAACACAACGATATGTATCTGGATATATAGATATAGATGTATCTCTGGATTGATCTTATGAAATTTTGCTAGGACATAATACCATTTAATTAACAGCTTATAATTTGTTTCTTTTATCCTCGTATCTATTGAAATGGAATGTATAGAATCAATGACCTTACATTTCATTTGCTCTGATATGGTTTGATTTAATTCAAATTCCCAACTCTCCAGAAGACATTGATTAATCTTTAAATTTGAGATTTCCCTGTACTTTTCAAAATCAGCTAGAATGTTTGGAAGCGTTTGTATAGGATTGGAGACATATAACTTACCGTAATATCATCTGCAAATGCAGAAACCTTATGTTCTTGTCCGGCAACCTCCACACCCCTAATTTCTTGATTTGCCCGTATAGTTGCTAACAATGGTTCTAAAAAAAGGACAAAAAGTAAAGACGAAAGTGGGCATCCCTGGCGTGTACCATTGTAAAGCGCAAAGGTACCTGACAGCGTCCCATTAACCCGTACCTGAGCCGTTGATCTGGAGTATAATGCCTCTATCCATTTATACATACGTGGACCTATGCCAACATGTCTTAATGTCGAAAGCATATACTCCCAGTCCAATCTGTCGAAGGCCTTTTGGGCATCTACTGACAGAAATAATAATGGTTTCTTTCCCTTTTTGGCTCCATGGATCAAAAGTAATGCTCTTATTACATTGTCCCTTGCTTCCCTCCCAGGGACAAAACCCACTTGATCTTTCTCTATCCATTTTGACATAAAAAGCTTCAGCTCCTCGGCCAATATCCCCACGTAGATCTTTATATCTTCATTAATCAAGGATATTGGCCTATAGCTGGCGCACAATGTTGGATCTTTCCCTAGCTAGGAGAGTTATATGGGCCCCAAGGCTTCTTCACGTATTTCCAAACCTCCCCCTATAGAGTTCATATATATCTGGAAGTAGGGAATTGAAGTTCGTGAAAATTTTTTAAAATATAATGAAGTGTACCCATCCAGACCTGGGCTTTTACCTACTTTAGTACTTTTATTTGCCTGTTCTATTTTTTCTTTTGAATTCTCTATGTCCAACTTAGTAGAGCCCTCTTCTAATATAGCTGGTAACTTTGCCTTTTCTAAATATTGCTCTATTTTGTTTCATCTAAGTTGTATATCATCGGGATTTTGTATATTATTTACTTTATACAGCAATTGATAATATTCTTGAAAAATTTTTGCAATATAATTTGTAGAATATTTCAGCTCCCCCTTTCTTATCTTTCATTTTTGCTATATAATTCACAATACTTCTAGATTTAATTACCCCTGCCAACAATTTCCCAGGCGTATTTCCCATTTCATAATACTTTTTAGTTGTCCTATTGAATGCCCATTTAGTGTCTTGCTCCATCAGGTCCTTCAATGCCTCTCGCTTTTCTGTTCATGTAACCCTTATTTGATCTTCATTTAATCCTTTATGTCACTGTTCCAGATCCTGGATTTATTGTAGAAGAGATTATTTCTGGGCTTGCCATATTTTTTTTCTCTTAGATCTCTGCTATCAGCCTCCCCCTCATATACACTTTATGAGTTTCCCAAAGTACAGTTGGGGCAATATTTTCTCTATTATTTTCTTTAAAAAATAAATTCATTTCCTTCTCTAGATCCCCAATTATTCTAGAGTCATGTAAAACAGATTCATCTAGTCTCCAAGACCTCTGTCCAGCCGGGATGTCCTTTAACTCCAAGACAATCTCCACTGGAGCTTGGTCTGAGAGGGTTATTGATTTTATTTCTGCCCTTAATAACCCTTCTAAGAGCTGATGATCTAACAAAATATAGTCAATTCTAGAATATGAAGAATGTACTAAACAATAATATGTAAAATCTTTATCCCTAGGATGTAAAATTCTCCATGCCTCCACTAACTACTGTTGATATAGTTTATGTTTAATTGCCCATAGATATTTTCCCTCTGACCTCAGAGAGAGAGGTTGAGTATATAGAGCTGGGTCAAAGACAAAGTTAAAGTCTCCCGCCACTATCAGTCTTCCCTCTCTAAAACCCTCTAGTTTATTTATAACCTTCTTCAGAAAAACAGAGGGACGAGTATTGGGACAGTATACATTCACCAGGGTATAATCAGTATTGAATAAGGATCCCTTGATAAATAAATAACGTCCTTCCGGGTCCAACTCCATTGCTTTCAGTGTAAATAGTGTGTTCTTATCAAACCCTATTGCTGTCCCCCTAGATCTTTTATTAGGAGAGTAACTATGCAACCATTTTAGAAAACATATAACATTGAGGCAACATATACCCCTTTAAGCCTATCCCTCCCTCCTCCCTCCCCTACATTGAAAAACAATGTTGCATCTCACCCGGCCTCCACCCAATAGGGCGCTCAGCAAAGCGGACCATCCCTCGGGGGCTTTTATATGCCCACCTTGTCCCCCAGACCTCATCCCCAAAAAAACTAGTGGTTCCGGAGGTCTAAGTGGGCATAGCCACTCCAGGTTGTCCCCCCCCCACAAGTGATTCCTTTACTTGCCCTCATCCCACTCCATCCCATCTACACAGAATTCTTCTACATCCTTATTTTCAACTTTAATACATTTCCAAGATCTATACTTTATTCTACTTTTGATCTTCTAATTGCTTCCAGCCCAGCGGTCTCTTTTCCCAATTTTCCAGGTTTATCTATGGTAAACCAAGTTTACTGCAAAATTCTTTTAAGTCCTCTGGGAATCGTAGGGTCGCTGAAACCCCCTGATTCTTAGCGATCAGACAAGCTGGGAATCCCCACCTATAGGTAATATTATTCATTTGTAAATGGCTTGTTAAAGGTTTTAGTGCCCTTCTACGGGCTAATGTCTCTGGTGATAGATCTCTAAAAATAAGTAACTTAGTTCCAGTAAAATCCATGGGTGTAGAATTTCTTGTACTCTGAGACAATTGCTCTTTTACTTCATAGTGATGAAATCTTGCTATTACACCCCTCGGAATATCTCCAAGAGATTTATTTATTCTCTGTACTCTTTGGAGTCTTTCAAAACGAATAGGAGTTGATACTTCTCTTTTCAGAGCCTTATTGAACATTTCCCGTAAAACAGCTTCTAAAGCTATATCCTTAATAATCTCTGGAAGGCCCCATATCCTTAAATTTTTTCATCCGCTACGGTTTTCCTGGTCTTCAAGCTTATATCAAATATTCCTTATCTCTAGCCATTCCATCTCGACTCTTTTCGCAGTTCCATAATGGCCCCTTTATGTTCATTCAGATGTTCTCCCATTTATTCTACCCGTTGTAGGACATTCTGTATGTCCCTTCTTGTTGCATTCATTTCACGTTTAATCATATGCTCTAAATGAGACATCATATGTTCCATATCTTGTTTTGTAGGGAGCGTTTGTAAATCTTCGGAGTCCCTTTTCTTTTCTTTTTTTTTTTTTTTTAAATTCTTTATTTATCATTTTTTATAACAAAATATGTCCCACCGGCAAACATTCCATAGTACAAATCCACAATGGTATAAAAATAGTTATCCCCCACTCCCACCTGCCCCCTACCCCCCCTCCCTCCTGCCCACCCAACCCCCCTACCCACCCTGCAGGATCTGCTCGGTGGGGTCACCTTCCATCTTGGTCTCATGTTCTCCAAAAAAAAAAAGTTCCTGCCTTATTATGCCGTATTTAAAATCTCCTTTAGATAACTCCAGGTCTTTTTAAATTTAATCCAACCTGCCCATTTCCCCATATGTTCCTCCTCTTCATCCGGTTCAACACCGCCCTCATCCAAACACTCAACAATATATATTTCATTTAGGCCAAAAAGCCAATCTCGTGTGTTATAACTCTTTACCGGCTCCAAAGTCCCATGAAAGAGACAAACCCACGGGTCCTCCACTATTACTATCCCAGTGATATCCTTTATCAATGATAAAAAAAATTTCCAGTATGTTTTGATGATAGGGCACTCCCACCAGATGTGGGCCATTGTTCCCAAACTTGAGCACCCCCTCCAGAAAGTATTGGCCTTCGTCCTATCCATTTTACTTACCCTGTCTGGGGTGGCGTACCATCTCGCAAGGCATTTATAGTGAATTTCCGTTCGCCTAGTGTCTAATGCTAAGTAATGAACCAGCCTCAAAATCTTGTCTATCCTATCTTTACTACATTGTGACCCTAGTTCCTGCTCCCACCTTTTGATGTAAGGGGGCACCTCCAGCTCCTGCTCTGCTCCCAATATCCTATAGATTTGAGCTATAACACTGCCTGTTTGCTCCTTCATACAAAGCTGCTCAAACGGTCTGAGCTCCTCCACACTTCTGAGCGGTTTCGGTAACTTATCAATAAAATGAGAGAGCTGGAGGTACCTCCATCCATCACCCATAACTCTGACTCACTCCTCAATTCAGTGAATGTGCGAATTCTCCCCTTACTTATAAAATTTTTTAATTGTATTGAATCATCTTTCAGCCAATTCCCTCCCACCTCCCTCCTCCCAGGTTCAAAAAATAAACTGTTTTTCATGTATATCAGTGGTGAATTGTGTAACCATTTGTGCTGAGTATGTATCATGTCCCAATATTTAAAAGTGTTATGAGTCAGCGAAGATGTGTTGGTACTAAGTGCTCTAAATTTTGAAGGATTCCATAGTGAGTGTCCAAGATTCGTGTTACTCAAAAAGTGCTCAATATTAACCCACCGCTTCTCCGACCCTTTTTTAACCCAGTCAGTGACCCGTGAAAGCACTACAGATATGTAGTACCTGTTGAAGTCTGGTAAAGCCAGTCCGCCTTTTTTTTTTCCCCTACTCAATGTTGAGTAGGAGATACGTGGTTTTTTGCCACCCCAGACAGCTTCACCTATTAATCTCCTTAGAGCTTTTAAGAAATACCTTGGTAGAGGGATAGGAAGCATCTGGAATTTATACAGAAGTCTGGGTGTTAAAATCATTTTGACCGCATTTACTCGCCCGAACCATGAGAGGGGCCTAGATCGTAATCTTCTCGCTTCTTGCCTAATCTCATCCAACAACGGTATATAATTTTTTAGAAACAGTTTTTTGAAAGTATTGGCTAATTTAATCCCCAGGTACCTAATTTCCTTTTTCCAAGGGAAGGGGAATACTACAGCTAGATGGTCTTCTTCTTGCTTGCCCAAGTTGATGTTTAGAATCTCAGACTTCCTGGGGTTTATTTTAAAGTTTGAAACGTCTCCATATCTTCTAAGGATCTGGAGCACGTTTGGGAGGGTTATTCTAGGGTTTGTAATGAAGAACAGGACATCGTCGGCAAATGCCGCTAGTTTGTGTTCCTCCATTCCTACCTTCACACCACTGCAGTCAGGACTTTTACGAATAGACGCCAATAGAGGTTCGAGGGACAGGACGAACAAGAGGGGGGAGAGAGGGCAGCCCTGCCTGGTTCCGTTTACCATCCGGAAGGGTTTGGAGATGGCCCCATTTACTCTTACAGCAGCCGTAGGACTGCTGTACAGTATTCTGACCCAAGAAATGAACCTCGGGCCAAACCCCAGGGCCTCCAGAGTACTCATCATGAACCCCCAGTCTACCCTGTCAAACGCTTTTTCGGCGTCAACTGACAGGAATAGAGCTGGGGGCCCACCACGTTTGCAGAATTCCGACAGTAGCACCGCCCGCACCCCATTGTCCCTGCACTGTCTACCGGGAACAAAACCAGCCTGGTCCGGATGCACCAGGGTGGTCATTTTTTCTTTCAGTCTATTGGCCAGCACTTTCGCATATAGTTTAACATCTGCATTCAGCAGGGAAATAGGTCTATAGCTTGAACACAGCCTAGCATCCTTCCCCTCTTTCAAAATCAGGGTAATCATGGCGGACAGTGCCTCTCCTTCCATTCCACAGCTGGCGCCAAGTTCGTTCCAGTAGTGGCAAAGCCTAGGGACCAAAATGTGTTTCATTTTCTCAAAATAGATGGAGGTGAATCCATCCGGACCTGGGCTTTTACCCTTCGGGGAGTCTCTCAAGGCGGCTAGAATTTCCTCCTCCTCAATAGGCTTGTCCAGGAAGACGCTGTCCTCGGTGGGCAGCCTTGCTAGTCCTGCTCCTTTTACAAATTCCACGCCCCTGTCTGTCCGGGCGCTGTCCTCCCCCCCTGTTGCCCTATGGAGTAAAGGTCGGCATAGAACTTTTTGAACTCCTCTGCCATACCTCCACTGGTCACTATTGCCTCCCCTCTTTTATTATGTATTTTATCAATAAAGTTCCGACCTCTTTTTTTCCTTATTAATCTGGCCAAGTGTTTACTAGACTTGTTCGCCCAATGATAGTTGTCCCTGGTTATTATATTGACAGATCTCTTAGCCTCTTGTTCCATCATGTCCCTCAGCTCCTCCCTTTTGGCGACCAATAGGCGATAGCAGTCCTGGTCCTGCCCCTTTGCCTTTTTATGTACCTGCTCCAGGGAAAAAACTTTCCTCTATCAACTTTCCCCTTTCTTCCCTTCTCTTTTTTTTTTTTAGACCTGCTCCTATTGATATGAGGATCCCCCTAATGAAGGCTTTGTGTGCCTCCCATAGAATAGAGGGGGACACCTCACCCGTAACGTTTGATTTGAAGAAGAAGTCCACTTCCTCCTGAATCCTCTTCACTACTTCAGGATCCTTCAACAAACCTTCATTCAGCTTCCACGAGAAGGGCCGCCCCAACACTTCTGGGATCTTCACCCTCATCGTGACCGGGGAGTGGTCTGAAAGGGACGTTATTTCTATTCTAGTTTCCTCAACCCACTCCAGTAAGCTGTGATCTACAAAGATGTAATCTAATCTGGAGTAAGTCCCGTGCACAGGGGAGAAGAAGGTGAAATCTCTCTCTTTAGCATGTTGCAGTCTCCACACGTCCATTAACTGGCTGCGAAGCAGCTTCCGCCTGATTGACCCTAATGACACCTTCCTTATCCCCTGGGCACGGGACGTACCATCCAGATCAGGGTCGAGGCAGAAGTTTAGGTCCCCTGCCAGAACTACCTCCCCCTCCCCAAATTCCGACAGCTTCTTCAATTCTTGTCCCAGGAAAACCGTTAGATTTTTATTAGGCCAGTCGGAGTCCCTTTTCTGTTGCTGTCATTCCCCTGAGGGTGCATGATCTATTTTATTGCTCTTAACTTGTGGAGACTGAACTTTGTGACCCTTTTGGGTATCGTCTACCGATGTTTTATCTCCTTCCTCTTGCTCTCCCATACAAGTCCTCTTTTTTGTTTGCTCTACTGGTGGTGGTAATGTAATCTCACCTATACCTTCTACTACTTGATCCACCTCATCTTGGATCAAGTATTATTTTGTAGTATTACAGTTCCCACCTTCTGCCTTGTTGGTCTTAGCTCCTTTCCTCCCCATTACTTTACTCCAAAGGTGGTTGCTGTGAACAGCAACCACTACACTACTAGATGCGTAATTTAATTGCGTTCAGTTTAATCGATCAATAAATTGATAGGCTGTTAAAAAAAAGAAAAGGGGGGGAGAGGAGAGGAGGAGCTTAAAAAAATATGCAAGGTTCAAGCAGGATCTCAATAATAAGATGGTATATATAATGGAATTACTATGATGTATAATTGTTCGTACTAAATGGACTGAGCTGGGTTCATATAGAATGGGATGGAACATTAATGAAGGAAAAAATGAATAAAAAATAGTCTGTAATCCTTAGGTCATACAAATGCAAATGTACCACAGAATATGCTGCTCTTAGTTATCCAGGCAAGGAGATATCAGTAGCATAAAAGGTCTTGTAATCTATGTTAACCTTTAAGTGTTTTATCCAAGTACCTGCTCCCTCCCCTCCACAACCAGGGAGCAGACAACAAACAGCAAACTGCAAATACTCCTAGTATAGTTCATTGCCTGTGTGTGTATACCACAATGCCCTAATTGTATACAATATAAGTTCAGTTTTATTTGTTTTGCCTTCTATATATAACTCCTGCCTTAATGATAACAGTTCATAACAATTCATATGCACTTAATTCATTCCTGCAGTTACTACTCCCACTAGTACTGTGGACCTTTCTTTCACCAGCCCAGACCACCTCTTATAGCATGCACACTGGGCTTAGAGCTTAGTTGCAAGCTGGTATTTATTATTTACTGGTATTTACTATTTACAGAGGTTCCACTGCCAGCCATAGGCACTGGCACCCTCCTGTACCTTTCCGGTGCCTCTTCCGGAACCTCTCACAGTCCATGTCTCTCAGATGGATCTCCAGGCAGGTTCTGCACCTTCCTCACCGGCCGTGCCACTCCTTCAAGGCTACCGGTATTACTCTCCGTCCTCAGCACTCAACACTGACTCGGCTCCCACTGCGCTTGTGCGGGTATAGCTATCTCCTTTGGGCTCCCATCACACCGTCACTCTGATCCTCCCCAAAGAATGCAGAGAGACTCAGAGATGCCGAGAGGCTCCGACCTCGGCGCAGGAGAGGTCAGATGGCTTCTCAACGAGCGAGCAATGCTCGGGGACACTCCCACCCACCTAAGCTGAGTTGCCCCTCACTCCACTCCAGGACAGCAGCGACAAGGCAGCGGCAAGGCAGCAGCGGCCGGAACAGAGATTGAAGACCAGCTGGTATGTGCAATTGTCAGACTGTAGGTCCACAAGCTGACAGGCAGACGAGTCTGACTTAACATAAGCAGGGTTTTAGCAGTCCGAAGAGTGAATGCGGATATCAGGCATTGCTTATATGGGATAGTTCCCTCTCCTAAAGGCTCACTTGGGGAAACACAAGGAGCTCGCAGCTACACACTGCAACACAGCGCCATGTTGTTGCTCTGCCCCGGGGCGGAGAAAAGGTGTTTAGCAGTTTATATTTACTAAAGCTATTGCATCTCCATGTTCTGTGTACTGTGGGAGACCAGATAGATTGAATTCAGGACCCTGGGTTTAGTAACACTTTAACATTTCTATGAATAAAATGTACATGTTTAAATTTTACTTTTTGGTGGATTTACCATTAAAATAAATAAATCACCAAAAAAACCCCATTCCATCAATGTTTGAGAAGTCAGCGACAAGGCAGCGGCAAAGCAGTAGCGGCCGGAACAGAGATTGAAGACCAGCTGGTATGTGCAATTGTCAGACTGTAGGTCCACAAGCTGACAGGCAGACGAGTCTGACTTAACATAAGCAGGGTTTTAGCAGTCCGAAGAGTGAATGTGGATATTAGGCATTGCTTATATGGGAGAGTTCCCTCTCCTAAAGGCTCACTTGGGGAAACACATGGAGCTCGCAGCTACACACTGCAACACGGCGCCATGTTGTTGCTCTGCCCCAGGGCGGAGAAAAGGTATTTAGCAGTTTATATTTACTAAAGCTATTGCATCTCCATGTTCTGTGTACTGTGGGAGACCAGATATAGTGAATGCAGGGCCCTGGGTTTAGTAACACTTTAACATTTCTATGAATAAAATGTACATGTTTTAACCTTTACTTTTTGGTGGATTTACCAATAAAATAAATAAATCACCAATAAAATCCCATTCCATCCCTGTTTGAGAGATAAGTATATCTAGAGGGATGTGGTGCTGATACATTATACCGCCAACCACAAAACTATAGCCATTATAACATTCCAGGTCATCATATTGATTAATTGTTGCTCCATAAGAAAGCATTAAAATAAAAGCCTACTGTGTGTAAAAGCCCCCCTCAGCCCCCCTATGATTTACCTGAGCCCCATCTCTGTCTAGCGATGTCCACGAGTCCCTTCGGCCGTCTGGGACTCTCCCTCCTAATTGGCTTAGGCACAGCAGCGGAGCCATTGGCTCCGGCTGCTGTCAAAGTCAGTTAGCCAATCAGGAGAGAGAGAGGGGTGGGGCTAAATGGCAGCTCCATGTCTGAATGGACACACAGAGCTGCAGCTCGGCTCGGATGCCCCCATAGCAAGCTGCTTGCTGTGGGGGCACTCAACAGGAGGGAGTGGCCAGGAGCAGGGAAGAGGGCCTCCCCCAGAAGAGGAAGATCCAGGCTGCTCTGTGCAAACCAACTGCACAGTGGAGGTAAGTATAACATGTTTGGTATTTAAAAATAAAATAGACGGGGGGCGTGTCTAAGATGGCGGCGTGAAGTGGTCCGGGACGTTGCCCGACAGGAGACCTGCCTCCCGAGCCCCGGAGGGCCCCTACCGGGACGCGTAGGCCTGTGATTACTGGAGGCCTGTGCCTCACGTGGGGAGCGCCGGACCGGAGATCCTTCCTGCTGCGGGATCGAGCGGCGGGCCTGCCGGCCACTGCGGGACTACATCCGGTCCACACCCGGCTTTCTCCTCCCTCCTACTACGGCTGCTGTCTGCAGGATTCCATCCGGATTTTCCCCTGCTGCAGACGCAACGGCCTGCGGACTACACTAGGCCTTAAGTGAGACCGGGGTCTCGCCTGAGCAGACGGCCGGAGCCGCCGGCGGAAGTCGCGACGCGGACAGGGAGACCCAGGAGCCCTCTCCCACCCTGCTCCAACACCACCAGGGGCGGTCTGCCTGATCCCAGAGGTGCAGGAGACCCCAGCAACCCTGCGGAGGATCTGAATGAGGCGACGCCAGTCGGGCGCAACGGCCGGTAAGGGGAAAAAGTATAAATTCCCTCCTTCCCCTGAGATAACCCCCTCACAACCAGCTCCTTCTTAAACACCCAGGCCTACCCGCAGTGTCTGTAGAGCATCACAGAGTGCAATAATGGAGGCTGAGGAAGCAAGACCCCCATGGTTAGCGGAAGTAATGGCGGCCATAGCCACATGTCAGTCCACGCTCACCGCAAAAATAGACGCAGTGCAAATGGATGTGGGTCTATTGAGGCAGGACATGGATAAGCTCCGTTCCAGGGTGACAGAAACAGAGCAGAGGGTCAGCAACACAGAGGACATAGTCGCAGAACACAGCGCAGCAATTCATACACTCCAAACCAAGGTGAAGGCCCTGGAATACAGGGCAGAAGACGCGGAAAACAGGAACAGGCGCAATAACCTACGCATAGTGGGTCTGGCGGAGGGGGCAGAGGGAAACAACCCAACAGGTTTTGTGGAGGACATGTTGCGTAACCTTCTGCCAGACGCCCGTTTATCTCCTCACTACACAGTCGAAAGGGCACACAGAATTCCACCCAGACCCGGTCCCCCAGGGGCTCCCCCTCGGACTTTCATTTTGAGACTTCTCAATTTCCGGGATAGGGACGAGATTTTGCGCGCCTCTAGGTTTGTGGGTGATTTAGGGCACCTGTCAGAGAACCATTACAAACGCTCGTTCCCGTGCGCCAGTCAGACGTGCGGCACGAATGTGTGAACCCCGGACCAGGCACGCACGTTAGTACTCTCATACGAACGAGTGCACGTCGACGTGGGCATGTCTGCAAGCCAACGAATCACAGCACAGGGCGCCCTATTTAAAGGATCAGCATACTAGTATCAGTGCTGGATTGTCTCAGCTAGTTCCTGTATCCTTGATTGCTGTTTGATTGAACCTTGATCCTGAAAGCTTGGCCTTCCTGACTTCTCTTTTGGATTATCCCTGCAACTCTGTTTACTTCTGCTTCCTGTACTGAACCCGGCTTGAACTTCTGACCACGGCTCTGTCTTCCGATCTTGTACCTCTCTGCCAGCCCATTGCCAACCTCCGCTAGCCCCTGACTACGAACCTGCCTATCGATTGTGTACCTTCCAGCCAGCACGTTGCCGACTCCTGCTTCGTCCAGACCTTGCAAGTTCTCCTGTTGGACTTTCCTGAACCTATCCAGGATCAACATCCCACCAGCATCTCTAGGCTACGGTGTTCCTGATCCTGCCAACTGGCACCTGCACCCTTCCGTCGCCCTAGCAGCCCTGTCTCAACCTCCAGGGGTGTTAGGACCGGAACCGTGCAAGAGGTCACCCTCGTCATTTCAGACTCCACTGTAAGGTACGTGACAGTACAATCCAGCCAAAATGGAGTCTGAAAGGGGGGCCTCAGCTATGGATGCTCTGTGCCAGCAGATTGCAAACCTCACTCAAGCAGTCCAGGGCCTGCAGGATGGCTATCAGCGACTTGAGCAACGAGTGGAGTCTCTCTCTCCAAGCACCTCGGCACGCCAGACAGCCGCAGCACCTGCACCGTCGATCTCAACTTCTACTCCCTCAGTAGTGGTGCCACCCCCAGAGCCACGAGTTCCTGCTCCAGAAAGATTCATGGGAGACCGCAGTAAATTCCGCTCTTTCAGAAACGCTTGCCATCTGTATTTCCTACTTCAGCCTCGCACCTTCTCCTTGGAAAGTACCAAGGTGGGATTCATCATCTCGTTGCTACAGGGAGAACCCCAGACCTGGGCTCACCATCTATTGGAACAAGCTAGTCCCTTGCTAGGCACCATGGACTCTTTTTTTGATGAAATGGCTAAGCTTTATGATGACCCTCAGCGCACCACTACAGCTGAGGCTAGTCTCCACTCCCTCCAGCAAGGCCGTAGGCCTGTGGAGGACTATGTCACAGACTTTCGACGGTGGAGTTCTGACACACAGTGGAACGACGCCGCTTTTCGTTTTCAGTTCCGCTCAGGACTGTCAGAGGCATTGAAAGATGAACTAGCTCGGGTGGGGGTCCCCAATTCTCTTGAAGAACTGATTCAGCTATCTATTCAGATCGATCGCTGGCTGAGGGAGCGAAGATCTGAAAGAACCAGCCAATACCGGCCCATGTGGATGTTACCTAGGGTACCCAACTACCCACCTATTCCTGCAACCCCACTATCTGCTCCAGTCACTGAAGCTCCTGAGCCAATGCAATTAGGCCTGCTTCGTGCCCCATTGACACCAGAAGAGAAGCAGCGCCGCCGTATGAATAATCTATGCCTTTACTGTGGAGGAGCCGGTCACTACGCCAACATGTGTCCTAACAAGACTCGTAAGTGTGTCTCTCCTTCTCTTGATCCTTGTGCTTTGGCTCTATCAAGATCAACTCACATTGCTGTTCCTGTCTCCCTACAGCTTCCGGAAGGGGCACTCCAGGTCCAGGCCATCGTTGACTCAGGCGCCTGTAGTTGCTTCGTCGACCATGCCTTCGCCCTGCAACACAAGATTCCTCTACGTCCCAAGCAACACAAATTGTCCATACGACTAGCTGATGGGTCCAACAACAAATCTGGGCCCATCATTCAAGAAACTCAACCTCTGCCCGCTGATATCTCACCCAACCACCAAGAACTGTTGTGCTTAGACGTGATATCCTCACCGCTCTTCCCAATGATCCTGGGAATGCCATGGTTGCAAGCACACAACCCACAGATCGATTGGACAACCGGCAAGGTGGTCTTTCAGTCTGCCTATTGCCTCCATAACTGCCTCCAAACCCTCCACCACTCAGTACCAGTTGTTGGCTGTCTCAAACCCACATCCGAATCCCAAGACCTTGTTCCACCCGTATACCACGATTTCCTGGATGTCTTTGATAAACAGAAAGCAGACACCCTTCCTCCCCACCGGGCCTACGATTGTCCAATTGAACTTTTACCAGGGGCAGAAATCCCCTTTGGCCGAATTTTCCCCCTCTCTGAACCTGAACTCTTGGTCCTGAAAGACTACGTCAATGAGAACCTCAAAAAGGGGTTCATCCGACACTCTACTTCTCCAGCCGGAGCAGGAATATTCTTTGTTGAAAAGAAGGACCACTCACTCAGGCCGTGTGTGGATTACAGGGAACTAAATCGGATTACCGTTAAAAACCGCTACCCCCTGCCGCTAATTCCAGAATTACTCCAGAGACTCCGCTCTGCAACAATTTTCACCAAGTTGGATCTACGAGGTGCGTACAACTTGATCAGGATCAGAAAGGGTGATGAGTGGAAAACGGCCTTCCGGACGCGGTTTGGCCATTTCGAGTACCTTGTTATGCCCTTTGGGTTATGTAACGCACCAGCAACTTTCCAGCATTTCGTAAATAATATTTTCAGAGACTTCCTAGACTTATTCATGATCGTTTATCTAGACGACATTCTGATTTTCTCGGTTTCCCTGGAACTACATCGTGACCATGTGAAAAAGGTCCTTCTTAGGTTAAGACAAAATGGACTCTATGCCAAGGCCAAGAAATGTGAATTCGAACGGCAGACCATTCACTTTCTCGGACTAGTAATCTCTACAGGAGGGATGGCAATGGATCCTCAAAAGGTCGCAGCCATAATGTTCTGGCCGCCTCCCGTTGACAAGAAAGGGGTACAACGGTTTATTGGTTTCTCCAATTTTTACAGGAAATTTATTAAAAACTTTTCGGGTATCATCATGCCCATCACTCAGCTCACCAAAAAACAGAACCGCTTTCAGTGGACAGAGGTAGCTCAAGCTGCTTTTGACAAATTAAAGAGACTATTCACCTCTGCCCCGGTATTGAAGCACCATGATCCTGCCCTTCCCTACATACTGGAAGTAGATGCTTCAGAGAGCGCTGTAGGGGCCATCCTGTCTCAGCGCCAAGGACCTAAAGCTTTAATGCACCCTGTGGCCTTTTTCTCGAAGAAATTAGGGCCTTCAGAAAGGAACTACGATGTGGGGGACCGGGAACTGTTGGCAATCAAATCGGCTCTGGAAGAGTGGCGATACCTCTTGGAGGGAGCAACACACCCAATACTGATCTTCACAGATCACAAGAATTTAGAGTATCTCAGGACTGCTAAACGTCTCAGACCCAGACAAGCAAGATGGGCTCTTTTTTTTTCTTGCTTCAGTTTTCATATAACCTACCGGCCCAGATCCAAGAATGTGAAACCAGACGCGTTGTCGCGTATGTTCACGGAAATCGAGGTTCCACCTCAAACGGATACCATATTACAGGCTGGGAATTTTTTGCTCACACAAAATGATTTAATGACACAGATACGTCAAGCATCCAGGGGAATCTCTCTGCCTCCAGATAGGAACCTTCAAGAAGACGATGGGCTCTATTGGCAGGGGAATAAAATTTTCGTACCACAGAATCTGCGTACCACTATTTTACAAGTGTGCCATGACTACCCGCTGGCCGGCCATTTCGGGGGACATAAGACCATGGATTTGGTCCAGAGACATTTTTGGTGGCCCAGCTTAGCAAGGGACTGCAGGAAATATGTCGGCTTGTGCTCAATTTGTCTCAGAAACAAGAACAGCAAAAGCAAAGCATGGGGATTATTAAGACCACTATCCATTCCTGAAAGACCCTGGGATAAGATTGCTATGGATTTTATTGTAGAGCTCCCGCCATCGGAAGGATTTTCATCCATCTTTGTAGTGGTGGACCGCCTCTTCAGGATGTCACATTTTGTCCCCATGAAAGGGACCCCATCAGCAACAGAAACTGCTGAAGTTTTTATTAAAGAAGTGGTGAGATTGCATGGAATCCCTAGTGACATTGTTTCAGATCGCGGAGTGAAGTTTACTTCAAGATCTTGGAAAACACTGTGCGAAGCACTGGGCATCAAACTAAATTTCTCCTCAGCGTATCATCCCCAGTCCAATGGACAGACTGAGCGTACCAACCAAACGCTAGAACAATACCTGCGATGCTTTACCTCTTTTTCCCAGGAAGATTGGGCCTCACTATTGCCCTTGGCGGAATTCGCATTTAACAACTCTACCCATACAGCTACCAACCAATCTCCCTTCTTCTCTAATTATGGGTTCCATCCCTCTTTCTTGCCAACGCTAATTCCAGACTCTCCCTTACCAGCTGTTCAGGACAGACTAAATTTCCTTACTACTAACAACCAGGTGCTGAGAGAGACCATTGCCAGGACACAGGAGGTTAATAAAAGATTCTTTGACAGAAAGAGGAGAGGAGAACTGGATTTGAAAGTGGGTGACCGTGTGTGGCTTTCAACAGTCAATCTGAAACTGGCCTGCCCGTCCAGGAAATTGGGACCTAAATATCTGGGACCTTTCCCAGTCAAGAGAAAGATCAATTCAGTGGCGTATGAACTTGAACTTCCCGACACATTCAAGATACATCTTGTGTTTCATACTTCCTTGTTGAAACCTGACGTGGCTAATCCCTTTCCAGGACGCGAAATGGGGCCCCCAGAGGCCATAATGGTGGATGGAGAGGAGGAGTTCGAGATCAAGACCATTGTGGACTGCAGAAAAAGGCAAGGACATAATCAATATTTAATTAAATGGAAAGGTTTTGGCCCAGAAGAAAACTCCTGGGAACCGGAAGCAAACCTTCATGCCCCAAGGCTTATACAAGCTTTTCATCGCTCTCATCCAGAAAGAAGGATCCAGAGGGGCATCCGGAGGCTGCCCGTAAGGAGGGGGCAATGTCAGAGAACCATTACAAACGCTCGTTCCCGTGCGCCAGTCAGACGTGCGGCACGAATGTGTGAACCCCGGACCAGGCACGCATGTTAGTACTCTCATACGAACGAGTGCACGTCGACGTGGGCATGTCTGCAAGCCAACGAATCACAGCACAGGGCGCCCTATTTAAAGGATCAGCATACTAGTATCAGTGCTGGATTGTCTCAGCTAGTTCCTGTATCCTTGATTGCTGTTTGATTGAACCTTGATCCTGAAACCTTGGCCTTCCTGACTTCTCTTTTGGATTATCCCTGCAACTCTGTTTACTTCTGCTTCCTGTACTGAACCCGGCTTGAACTTCTGACCACGGCTCTGTCTTCCGATCTTGTACCTCTCTGCCAGCCCATTGCCAACCTCCGCTAGCCCCTGACTACGAACCTGCCTATCGATTGTGTACCTTCCAGCCAGCACGTTGCCGACTCCTGCTTGTTCCAGACCTTGCAAGTTCTCCTGTTTGGACTTTCCTGAACCTATCCAGGATCAACATCCCACCAGCATCTCTAGGCTACGGTGTTCCTGATCCTGCCAACTGGCACCTGCACCCTTCCGTCGCCTTAGCAGCCCTGTCTCAACCTCCAGGGGTGTTAGGACCGGAACCGTGCAAGAGGCCACCCTCGTCATTTCAGACTCCACTGTAAGGTACGTGACAGCACCAAAACAACAAATTGATGATCTTTCCTGACTACTCGATAGAAACACAAAAACTCAGGAAGTCATTCGACCATGTGAAAGCAGCCTTGAGGGCCCGTAATATTCGCTACAGTATCTTATTCCCGGCGCGCCTGAGGGCCCAGGATGGAGAATCGGTCCGCTTCTTCCCTCCCCTGGGAGGCATCGGCTTGGTTGGATACACTGCCCCATGACCGACAGCAGAGAGCTTGACACGTGAATATAATACATATGCGTTTGCAACCAGTTGGGGCCCTGAATACCAAGCCCCTGCAACGACCAACATTGCCTCCATTAACTTGATCCTCAAACCGAGGCTGTTTGGAAGCACCAGTTTACCTATTTTAAAATGCCTGCCTTTATAAGGATCCCGTAAATACCAAGTCAGAGCCCCTGGTCAGATGCACCAGGAGACCGTTAAAGTTATAGTTGCATTGTAAAGAGTACTGCTCCCTCTCACGTAGAGACCACAGGGTACTGGAATGCCACATGCACCACTGATGGCGGATTCTTCCCCTTTTATTTTTCTTCACAAAAATTTTCTTCTCCCCCCCTTTTTGTTTTTTCCCCTCTAATTCACCATTTACTCTTATCCATATGCAAGCAAGGGAAGGGCTCTGCACAATGTTGTACTATTTGAATATTTTAGCCTTCTTATGGGGGGCCCCCCCGACAGATTTAGTGATGCTCCGGCAGGGCCCCAGGCCAGCGGAGAGTGACTCGGCTCACTTGAGCCCCTCGGGAACTTTTGAGGGGTCGAAACGCCTCTTGCACAGGACCCCCCTTTTGCAGCCGGCGTGCTGATTTCGATTGGGATGAATACCTGCCTCAGTTTCAAGGGGTTGGGTGGGGTGGGGGGGAGGGGTAGTTGCCCCATAAGGGCAAGTTTATTGTTTTGGGTTAACCTCTTGGTTTCTAAAAGTTTGATTTTGATAACATGTTTTCTGAATGCATTGCAAATGTCAGTACTGTACGATTTGGGATGTTGTACCCTCCGGACCGGGTGGGCAGCCTGGGGGGGGGGAGTGTCCTCTAAATCCAAGCACATCCATTCTAATACACAATTATGGCATCCCTTAACATTTTGTCCTGGAAAACCAGGGGTCTGAACTCATCGGTCAAAAGATCACTGGTGTTCAAATACATTAAAGCTCATGGCCCACACATCTGCATTTTGCAGGAAACCCATTTACTGGGTAGTAAAACTATGGCCCTAAAGAAACCCTAGATTGGGCATCATTATCACTCCACGTATTCCAATTTTGCACGGGGCGTAAGCATCCTAGTCCATAAATCTCTCCCCTTTAGGCTGCTGGACCTGGTGTTGGAATCGGAGGGTAGATACGTAGTGGTTCACGCTCAGATACACTCTATGAGATGGGTGACAGTGGGAGTGTATTTATCTCCCCCGGCCTCAATACCTCTCCTGCACCAAGTGGCCTCCAGAATAGCTGACTTCCATAACCATTTTAGGCGACTTTAATTTAGCCCCCAATCCGGAGGTCGACAGGATGTCCAGCGTTGGGCACTCCCACCTCGGCCTGGCGGACTGGGCTGAATTATATGGCTTGACGGATGTGTGGCGGTGGAGAAATCCTCACCTTAGGGCCTATACCTGCCACTCGGCTTCTCACAGATCCTTCTCCAGGATCGATTTGGCCTACGTGGATCACACGGCCTTATCTAGGGTGAGGGACATCAAGATTCTCCCCCGGGGAATCTCAGATCATGCACCGCTCCTCCTGACGTTAGTGGTCTCCTCCACACCGGGAGTTTCCCTGTGGAGACTATCTAGATTTTGGGTGTCGGACGAGACGGTTGATGGTCATTTTAGAGAGGCAATGGGGGAGTACTGGGATATTAATCCAGGTTAAGCCAGTGCAGCTACAGTCTGGGACACTTTCAAGGCATACACTAGAGCAGTGGTTCTCAACCTTCCCAGTGCTGTGACCCCTTGATAACATTTCCCAAGTTGTGGGGACCCCAACAGGAAAATTATTTTTGTAGCGTGTTTTGTCAGCACCCAAGGCAAGACAAGTACTTTGCACCCCTAACCCATGGACATTTAGCGCTCCCTGAGTCCCTTCCACTTGTACAGTATTAAACCCCCTTATGGTACATTTTAAGATGTACCACTCTTTGTTCTCCTTTCTTTGCCCTTTATCTCTCTCTATCGTAATTTCCTGTTTTTTCCCCCATCCCTCTCACTAGCTATGTTTCTTATTCTTTCTCTCCCTTTTTTCTTTGTTCCTCCCCCTCTTTTCCTCTCCCTTCCATGTATTCTCTATTTTTATTCCTTCTCTTAGTCCTTGGTGGGGGGGTGAGGGTGGGGGGGGGGATGAGTGGCAGTGCTGGTGGGGGGGGGGAGATAAGTGGCAGTGCTGGGGGAAGTTCTGATCAGCCAACTGCTCTTGATCAAGGTCATCTGCTGATCTAAGAACTGTAGTGGGGACTTTTAATCGAAACTCTAATCACAGGTAGTGTTACTCACTGTGTCTCCTACTTTGTGGTGTCTCGCAGCAGTGACACCTATGCTGAAATCAGGAGATGGGGTCTCCTCCAGCCCCTCCCACTTTACATTCCTCACCAGTCAGCTGACCTCTAGTCTCTGCCCCCAGCCATGCCGTGAACTGAATGGGTGGCTGCGAAAAGGCTGGGAGAGCAGTGCAGGCTTCAGGAACAGCCCAGGATTTGGTGACCCCTGGCAAATCGTCATTCGACCCCCGAGTGGGTCCCGACCCCCAGGTTGAGAACCACTGCACTAGGGGAAGATACCAGACCATTATAGCTAGGGTACGCAGGGAGAGGAGAGCAGATTTGGAGGCAGTAGAGAGGAAGGCAGATCTGCAGGAAGCACTTTTTCTTAGGACCAAAAACCCTGGTGACTATGACGAGCTTCAGAGACTCACTGGGGAGGTTGTCCGCATCCGCACCTCTCTCACCCAGAAACGTCTTCTTGCTCAGACACACCGCATATTCGAGCAGGGGGAGAGGTCCGGGAAGCTATTGGCATGGTTGTCAAGGGAACAACAGGGGGGGTTGTGTATACCACACATAAAGGGACCTGACGGATGTCTCAAATATGACCCAGACGAGATAAACGAATGCTTCGCCTCCTTTTATAAAAATCTTTATAGCTCCAGGGCCGCTTACACCAAGGAGGAATTGACCACTTATCTAGAGCCTTTTGACTTCCCGGTTCTCACTACAAAATACTGTGACAGTCTTGATGCCCCTATCACCACAGATGAACTGCTGAAGGCTCTTAAGACTCTCCAGGTGGGCAAATCTCCAGGCCCGGACGGGATACCAGTCGAGTTCTATAAGCAATATGCAGAGGAGCTGACGGGGAAACTACATACTATGTTTATGGAGGCACAACGCCTGGAGACGCTTCCCAGCTCATTAAGTGAGGCGGTGGTGGTTGTAATCCTCAAGCCAGGTAAAGACTCGACTCTGTGCTCCTCTTACCGCCCTATCTCTCTCATTAATGTGGATGCTAAGCTCCTGGCCAAAGTATTGGCCAGGAGGCTTAACACAGTAATAGCGGCCCTGGTACACCCAGACCAAACAGGGTTCATGCCGGGGAGGGGGACAGATATCAACATTAGAAGGCTTTTCACCCATATGGATAGGGCACAGGCAGACTCGGCAGGAGTAGTAGTATCCCTTGACGCCGAAAAGGCCTTTGATTCTGTAGAATGTGAGTTCTTATGGGGGGTTCTATCAAAATTCGGATTTGGTCCGAAATTTCTGACATGGATACGGATGCTCTATGCCAATCCCAAAGCGAGGGTCCATACAAACGGAGCCCTTTCTGAAACCTTTCCCCTGGAGAGGGGCACTCGCCAGGGGAGCCCTTTGTCACCGGGACTCTTCGCCTTAGTGATAGAACCTCTTGCCATTGCCCTGAGGGCGGAGGCCGGGGTAAGGGGGATACCAGTAGGCACAATTGAAGAAAAAGTGTCCCTATATGCGGACGACACATTGCTTTACCTCGCTGACCCTAACCAGTCACTGCAGAAGGCTCTGGGCTTATTCGAAGACTTCGCTTGGTTTTCAGGGGTTCGCATAAACTGGGATAAGTCGGTCCTGTTCCCGCTCCACCCCTCGCTTCCCAGGGTGGATACTGCCAACCCACTTCAGTGGGTGGGTGAGTTTATCTATCTGGGCATCAAAATTAGTAATACCACCCATGAATTCATGGAAAAAAACGTGCAGCCTCTCCTCTCTCAGCTTACAGTGAAATGCATGGCCTGGCGTTCCCTACCGCTCACCCCTGTGGGTAGAATAAATCTGCTTAAAATGGTGTTTCTTCCAAAATTTCTCTACTTCTTCCGCAACACACCCTCCCATATACCTAGGTCCTTTTTTAGACGTCTGGAGGGGATTCTGACCTCTTTCATCTGGGCTGGGAGGACACCCAGAGTGGCGAAGAGGGTACTCTATCTTCCTCTTTCGGGGGGGGGGACTTGCCCTTCCAAATTTTTTGTTATACTACTGGGCTGCTGTGCTGGTCACGGTGCGCTGGTGGTTCTCCCAGCCCAGACAAAACCCTGCAGTCAGGCTTGAGGCTGCCATTGTCGGCTCTTATGCGGCTCTGTCAAACATAGTTTATAGGGGTTCTAAAGCACCTTATCCCCTGACAACACTGATGAAAACCACCATTAGAGCATGGAGGGAGGCTAGGGCTATTTATGTCGAGCCGAATCGAGTATCCCCACATACACCGCTTTGGTGCAATCCCGCCCTCCCACATCTTTAGGACATGCCAGATCCCTCCCAGTGGGCCACACGGGGAATAACCACCCTAAAACATATTATAGCTAATGGGAAACTCATGTCCTTTCAGGACATTAAACGGCAGTACTCCCTACCCCGATCCTCCAAGTGCAGATATTGGCAATTGAGACACGCAATGAGGGCACAGTTCCCGGACAGATTAATTCTGGAACCAGACTCGGTTGAGCGATTTCTTAGTTCAAGTGTGATGGGGAAGCCCCTATCCACACTGTACATGTATTTGACGGTAGCACATGACATTAAGCCCACTCGGGCATTTGATAAATGGAGGGTGGATATTCAGGCATTGGGAGATGACGAATGGGAGGACATTGTCTCAATCTACATCCCAACTGTAATAGCAGCTAAAGATAGATTTATACAATTGAAATTTCTCCATAGGGCATACTTCACTCCACACAGGATGGCTAGAATCTATCCCCATATTGACCCCTTATGCCCCCGGTGTGCAGGACCAATGAGGGGACATTCTGGCACATGGTATGGGCATGCCCGAAGCTCGGGCCGTATTGGGAGGGAGTGACGGGGGTGCTTAACGATATATGGGACCTCAGACTATCACTTGACGCTATGCTGCTCTTGCTGCGCTTTATGGGAGACGTGGAAGGGGACAGATACACCAAACTCTCTGTTACATTCCTGCTATTCTATGCTAGGAGGGAGATAATGCTACATTGGAAGTCAGCTGAGCCACCCACCATTAGTTCTTGGAAGAAAGCGGTAAACTCGGTGCTGCCACTGTACAAACTCACGTATGAAAGCAGGCAGTGTCCGGCTACATTTGACAAGGTTTGGTCGACCTGGGCGTCGGCACGTGGCTGAGGGACCGGGAGTGGTGGACCTATTGATGGATTCCCCCTTGCGGTCAGGGGCAATGCCCCCCCTCCTCGGACACGGGGCGCTGTCGGGTCATACTGATGGATGATTGATTCCGATCTGACGAAAGGGGTAAATGCAGACAGGAACATCCTTAGACCCCATAGGGTTAGGAAGAAAGGGAGTGGGCAGTTATGGATTAGAGGGAGACTATGAACAAGGCTAAATACTCTGATGTAGATGTAAATATGAGACTGTATGTAGTATTTGAAATGCACACCATTGTTGAGTAGCTAACTCACCACCCCTCTTATATCCTAACGGATGTACAGGGAACTTGCAAAGATGTACTTGTGAGATGCTGCATTATTGAACAGATGTTTTATTATAACGCTGTAAGGATTCAGATATTCTTTGTCGTACACTGACGGTTTTGTAATGCTGATTTGTTTTTGAAAATAAAAACCTTTTGCTGTAAAAAAAAAAAAAAAAAATAGACTTTAAAATCACTTTAACATAACATAAAAGACTGTAGCTTACCTTTTTTTAATGCTCTTTTCTAGATCATCCAGCAAGGAAAAAGCCTACATAGTTGTTTGTTTTTCTACAGAGACTGGTGAGCTGTGTTTGCCATAATAAACCCTGTCTGTACGGTGCAGGCAGATCTTCATTATCAATTGTAACTAGATGTGAACACTGTCCATCCTAACAAAGAGTTAAAGGTGTAGAGGTTGGGCTTCTTGCATTGTATGTTAATTAGGACAGATGTGGGACAGGCTCAATCTAACATTGTTCAAGGGGGGCGTGGCCAAGGCAGGCATGTGAGAGGACGCATCTCCCACAGCTCCCAGCAGTGATCCGGTAACCGATCCTCCCCCAGCCCACATACCGATCTTATTTTGCCCTATGCAGCACGGGCACGATCCTGAGACCCCAGGGGATCATCCGCCGGCTCTCTGCACCAGAGGAAAGTTCCGAAAAGGACAAACTGAGATGACGGGCCTGGAGATCCAAGATGGCGCCGCGGCGTCCTCAGTGAAGCACACACCGCGCGGACAGGACAAGCTGAAAGACTCTTGGCCTAAAGCAAGTAAGGCACCAAAACTCACTGGTAAAGACACACCTAAAGACATGATCTACTATGCACAGAAAATGGCTGGGACACTGGGAACGGAGCAGCCATCCAGCCAGGCTGGGACACATGCTATGCAGGCAGATATCACACAGGCGCTCTGGGGAGAGGAGGAGGGAGAGCAGTCAGCCCTTGCATCTGGGGAACCACAAAGCCCAGCGGACCCGGACGCTGTACAGCCTACTTTAGCTGACATACTCAGAGCTGTGAACAATTGCACAGCTTCAGTTAACACCTTGAAGGAGCAATTTGGGGGTCTGAGAGAAGATGTGTCATTACTTAGGCAAGACATGCAAAAGATACGGGAGCGCACCACGGCTGTGGAAAGCAGAGTCAGTGACATGGAAGACCAATTACCACCTATAACACAAGATACCAGAACAGCACTGCAACTAGCCAGGGATGCATGCGATCATGCAGAGGATTTGGAAAATCGCTTAAGGCGAAACAATGTTCGCATAGTGGGGTTGCCTGAGAAGGTGGAGGGCAGGGATCCCACTACCTATGTTGAAAACTGGCTAATGGAACTTTTTGGGAAAAATGCATTCTCCCCAATGTTTGCGGTGGAACGTGCCCACAGAGTGCCCTCACGCCCTCCCCCACCAGGGGGCCCTCCAAGATCCATTCTTGCAAGAATTCTACATTACAAGGATAGAGAAGCGGTGCTGAGACACGCTCGAGAGAAGGCAAATGTTCTCCATAATGGAGTCCGGGTATCCTTCTATCCGGACTTTTCGGCAGAGGTCCAGAGGCGCAGAGCTAAATTCACCGATGTGAAACGCAGACTGCGACTTCTGCAGCTCCCATACGCTATGTTATATCCGGCGAAACTTCGGATTGTGGTGAGAGGCCAAGCACAATTCTTTGAATCCGCTAAGGACGCTTCAGTCTGGTTAGACAGAAATGAGCAGGCATTGAAACGGCAGGCTCCACAAGAAGAAGACTGAAAGGACTGAACCGGCTACTTGCAGAGGACTGGGATGCTAGAAAATGTTATTCTGTTCCCTGTTTCTAGATGGGCAACCAGAACATACCCTACCCTTTATTTCCAGTGTTGACAGATGTTCCTTGGCTGGGGGACTGAATATTCCTAAGCAATGCAATGAGAGCGAATTGGACTAAAAGTTGAATTTACAAATGACCATTTGCAGAAAAAGTGAGCGATCGAATGTCGCATACGTTGCTAAAGTTGCCATGTTGGCAGAATGTGCAGTTTATAGCACAGAAAAGTTTTCCTTTACACCACCCCCCATTGAAGCGGGGAAGATTCTAGCAACAAGAGTTACAAGCAGCACAAAGAATACCTCAACAAGACACGAATTCATCAAACATACGGCAAGCCTAGCAGAACCTCACTACAGAAATGGATCCATTATCTTGCACAAGTGCACACAAAGTACCGGTCAATATTACTCACTTACAAGCAGACATGGCGGACATCCCAGTAGTATCCTGGAACGTTAGGGGACTACACTCCCCATTGAAGCGTACCATGATTCGCATGTGTTTGAAGAGGTACATCCCCGGAATTCTCTGCTACCAGGAGACCCACTTGACTGCGGACACTGTGAGCTTCCTGGGATACTCCTGGGTAGGAAAGGCCTATCACTCCACGCACACCTCATATTCTAGGGGGGTGAGCGTGTTGATCCATGGCAACCTGGACTATGAAGAAATCGCAAATGAAATTGATAGTGAAGGTCGATATGTTTTTCTCCATTGCAGGTTGGGTACATTGACATGTGTGCTGGCGGTGGTGTATATTCCTCCCCCCTTCTCGGCGGCGGTACTTAGGTCTCTGCTGACATTTATGGATGGCAGGCCTGACGCACCGCTGTTGGTAATGGGGGACTTTAACTGTTGCCTAAATCCAGTTGAAGACAGACACCCAGGACCCGGAGCCTCTGCCCTCTCCAGGGATACCCCCCTGGCGCGGTTGTTGCAAGAGGTGGGCTGGGTGGATGTCTGGAGACATAGGAACCCTGGAGTTAGACAATTCACATGCTTTTCCAAAACCCATGGTTGTTTATCTAGAATTGACCTGGGGGTGTGCAGCTTAAACATGCTCCCGTTTGTCTCAGATATGGTACATAGGCCCCGCAGTGTATCAGACCACTCACCAGTGGTTATACGGCTTATAATTGCCCCACTAGTCACACTACCTAAAGCCCCTTGGAAATTTAATGCTTTTTGGTTGAAACTGTTCCGCTCACACGAGGGGATAGTTGGGAGCATGTGTGAGTTTTTCCGCACCCAGGATCCAAATGAATCAATGATTGGGCAATGGGATGCCTTTAAGGCATATTTGAGGGGTGTGTTAATTGCTGAAATTAATAAGGTTAAACAAGACTCTTCAGCACTTAAAAACGAACTTGAAACTAGAGTACAAGAGATGGAACAATTGTATGTCACAGATCCCTCCGAGTCGACCAAGGAGGCATGGCAGGCGGCTCTTTCTGCATACCGCCAACTGCTGTCCTCATCGGCCGACAAGAAGAGATTCTTTGCTAAGCAGGCGTTTTTTGAGGAGGGCGAGAAAACAGGCCGCATACTGGCGAGAATAGCAAATGCATACCAGAAGTCCCCAACTATAGGTGCTATTAGGACCAAAGAGGGTAACATTGTTAACACGCCTGAAAAGGTGCTGCAGGTACTAAATGAGTTTTATGAGGATCTGTATAAGCCGGGTACATCTTACACATCTGACGAGTTATGCCGCGTACACACGGTCGTACTTTTCGTCTACAAAAGTCGGACAGCCTGTCCGACAGACTTCCGGCAGACTTTCGGTGGACTTGCGGCGGACTTGCGGCCTACTTTCTAACGACCGGACTTGCCTACACACGACCACACAAAAGTCGGTCGGATTCGTACGTGATGACGTACACCGGACTAAAATAAGGAAGTTCATAGCCAGTAGCCAATAGGTGCCCTAGCGTGGCTTTTTGTCCGTCGGACTAGCACACAGACGAGCGGATTTCGGGGTCCGTCGTAGTTACGAAGTAAAGTTTTAAAGCATGTTTCAAATCTAAAGTACGTCGGATTTGAGGCTAAAAAAGTCGGTTGAAAGTCCGGAGAAGCCCACACACGATCGGATTACCAGCCAGCTTTAGTCCGTCAGCGTCCGTTGGACTTTTGTAGACGAAAAGTACGACCGTGTGTACGCGGCATTAGAACAATATTTAGGACAGATAGATTTCCCTAGACTGAACACAGATCAGAGAGGGCTCTTGGAGACTCCCCTTACAGTGGAAGAACTACAGGAGGCGGTTGGATCCTTTCCTAACTGTAAAGCGCCCGGGGAGGACGGAATTCCCATAGAAATATATAAACAGTATCCCAATGAGTTACTACCCCAGCTACTTAAAGTCTTTAATAGAGCCCGGGAGGAAGGCCACCTACCAATCTCAATGTCAAGGGCCAATATTATTTTGTTACTCAAACCTGGCAAGGATCCAGTAGATCCAGGGGCGTATCGCCCGATTTCCCTGTTACAGAGTGACGTGAAAATACTAGCGAAAGCTCTGGCCATTAGATTAAATGGAGTTATCACTTCAATTGTCCATGGAGACCAAGCTGGCTTCATGCCCAATAAATCGACGGCAGTTAATTTAAGAAGGCTATTCCTTAATATGCAATCCAAAGCAGATAATATGGGTTCCAGGGCCCTGCTGTCACTGGATGCCACTAAGGCATTTGACAGCATAGACTGGAACTATCTGTGGTCGGTCCTGCAGAGTTTTGGATTTGGCCCCCGGTTTGTTTCCTGGGTCAGGCTCCTTTATAGTCAACCGGAGGCCGCGGTGAGGGTTTCCGGCTATCTTTCCCCAAGCTTTGTGTTGAGGAGGGGTACGAGGCAGGGATGTCCCCTGTCTCCTCTCCTCTTCGCACTGGCTATTGAGCCATTGGCGATCGGGATCAGGGCAAATCGGGGCATCACAGGTTTCTGCTACGGTGACATGCAGGAAAAAATCATGCTGTACGCCGACGACACCATGCTTCTACTTGGTGACACTGGCCCCTCCCTTCAGGAGGCCATGTCGACCATATCTGAATTTGGGAAGTTCTCTGGCCTGCATATAAATTGGTCAAAGTCTGCCCTTCTTTTATTAGATGGAGACGAATCACAGGAGGTGTGCGCCACTTGCCCCATTCCGATTGCCACTACGTTCAAATACCTGGGGATCCAAATCACGTCCCAGCCCCGAGACTTTATACATTTAAATATATTTCCACTCCTTCAGCGCTTCAGAGACAAAATTAAGACCTGGAACTCTCTCTTAATGTCAGTAGCAGGTAGAGTAAATTTAGTGAAGATGATTCTCATGCCACAGTTACTTTATTTTCTTCATAATACCCCTATGGTTATCCCATTAAAAATATTTCGTATAGTAAATGCCATTTTCCGAACTCTTATTTGGAAAAATGGGCCCGCCCGGATCAAGTTAGAACATCTGCAGAGACCCAAGGACTGTGGTGGATTGGCATTGCCCAACCCATGGCTGTACTACCTGGCCTCTCAACTGCAACACTTGATTGGTACATTTGTCCCGTCACAAAACTCATCTCACAGGCTAATGATCCACACAGTGGGGAAGGGTCCGATTCACATAGCTCTAGAAGCATTAGCCTTCACTAAACCACATAAAAAATTCCCAACGTTCAGTCTTATTCAAAAGGTGTGGAACAAGACCAAATATCTCCAGAACGCAGATGGATATACGGAATATAGTCCCATTTGGCACAATGACACATATAGGGAACTAGCTAAATTACAATGCGGAGCTCGTTGGAAGCAGCTTGGAATCACTCATATAAAACATATATTTAAGGAGGGTGTGTTGCGCACATTTTCTGATTTAAAAGAAGCGTATAATTTGCCAGCATCAATGCTATTCTACTATATGCAACTTAGACACGCAATACAGATACAGGGCCGCTCCTCAGAGTGGCACTTATCGCCAACCCCGGTTTTCAACCTTCTGGGGGATGCCGGCTCATCTAAGGGATTTATCTCTCAATGCTATGCCATCCTGTTGCAATCCGTGATGGGCCGTCATCCCTTGAGGGTGAGAGAGAAGTGGGAGACAGAGGTGGGACAGCTAGACGGGGATCAGTGGGAGGAGATCTTTCAGGCAGTGAACCAATGTTCACTTAATGTGTCACAAAAACTCACCCAACTTTATATACTATTGAGAACATATTATACTCCGCACAGATTACATTTAATGAACAGATTGACAGAACCAACATGTACTAGATGTAAACGCGAACATGGTGACCTGATACATATGCTGTGGAGATGTCCCAAGTTACACATGTACTGGGCAGGAGTGGTACAAAATATCAACTCAATCTTTAATGTGAGTCTTCCACAGGACCCTAGAGCGTGTCTTTTGGGTGCTTTGGAAGAATACGAATGGGAAGGACACAACAGAGAAGCTGTGCATAGAGTACTTTTTCAGGCCAGAAGGCTGATTATGATTCACTGGAAGTCCGATAGGTCCCCGACTGTGAAGGAGTGGACCGAAAGTATTAACACGAACATAAAAATGGAAAAGTTGATTTACCAACATAGAGGTAGCATGCCAAAATTCGAAAAAATATGGGGTCCGTGGTTAGATATACCGGGATTAGCACCTATGGAACTGGTATATGACAGGTTGCTAGGAATCAATGCTGGGTGAGACATGGATAGAGGTTAACTGTGACTGGAACTAGATTTTAGCTGTTATATTGAGATTGTTACTTGGCTATTGTACAGTGTGTTGTATAAGAGGTACTGTGTAAACCTATTTACAATGTGTGTGGTGTTTTCCCTGCAAATTCAATAAAATTTTGTTGGATTAAAAAAAAAAAAAAACATTGTTCAAGAAACCTTGCAGTCAGCCATGACACTTCCTCCTGAGAAACATCTAAAATGTAAAAAATCTTAAACACAAACAACTTTTTTAGGCATGCTGTGAATACAACACATATAGTGGGGGTGGGTACACACTATAAAAAAAAAATCGGGTAAATGATCATCCGTTTTTCCTCGAGGATGGAAATAATGTATAAAAATTATTGTACGACAAAGGCTTTTTTGTTGTTTATGGTTTCTGATCATGCACAGTCTTTCGTATCTGATTTTTCTCATACGAAAACTGTATACATAGTTACATAGTAAGTGAGGTTGAAAAAAGACACAAGTCCATCAAGTCCAACCTATGTGTGTGATTATATGTCAGTATTACCTTGTATATCCCTGTATGTTGTGATCGTTCAGGTGCTTATATAATCGTTTTTTTTAACTATTGATGCCCCCTCTGAAACCACCACCTGTGGAAGGGAATTCCACGTCCTTGCTGCTCCTTCAGTAAAGAACCCTCTACACAGTTTAAGGTTAAACCTCTTTTCTTCTAATTTTAATGAGTGGCCACGTGTCTTATTAAATTCCCTAGACAAACAAGATATTTGGGGGGCACACCCTAAAAGATGCATTAAAGATGGTGCAGCCATAAGACCATACAACAGAACAAGTATTACAGCGCACACATGCAAAAAAGACATTTACCTCCAGCAAGACTTATTAAAAACACCTAGACATTTTCAAAAAACATTATCAAACATGATGGGGATTTGGTCACACCATATTACTATATGGTGCTTAAGCCCACGTATTGCGACAAAGTACCCCATGATTAGTGGTTCCTACACTATCCATAGATTGGGAGATCATGCTTCTCTGAACCACGGCAGAAATACACTCCTCTATATGGGAAAACTTGAGGTCTCCACCCATAACACAGGTGGACACTAATGAGAGGTACCTAATGAGGGAGTGGGGTGCTCCTCATCCAAAAGGATTTGGTCAGAATCCATACAATAGACAAACAAGATATTTGGGGGGCACACCATAAGTGATGCATCAAAGATGGTGCAGCCATAAGACCATACAACAGAACAAAATATTACAGCGCACACATGCAAAAAAGGCATTTACCTCCAGCACCCCACTCCCTCATTAAGTACTTCTCATTAGTGTCCACCTGTGTCATGGGTGGAGACCTCAAGTTCTCCCATATAGAGGAGTGTATTTCTGCCATGGTTCAGAGAAGCATGATCTCCCAATCTATGGATAGTGTAAGACCCACTAATGATGGGGTACTTTGTCGCAGTAAGTGGGCTTAAGCACCATATAGCAATATGGTGTGACCAAATCCCCATATTTTTTGATAATGTTTTTTGAAAATGTCTAGGCTTATTAATGTTTTTAACAAGCCTTACTGGAGGTAAATGTCTTTTTTGCATGTGTGCGCTGTAATATTTTGTTCTGTTTTATTAAATTCCCTTCCACAGAAACGTTTTATCCCTATTGTGGGGTCACCAGTACGGTATTTGTAAATTGAAATCATATCACCTCTCAAGCGTCTCTTCTCCAGAGAGAATAAGTTCAGTGCTCGCAACCTTTCCTCATAACTAATATCCTCCAGACCCTTTATTATTATTATTATTATACAGGATTTATATAGCGCCAACAGTTTACGCAGCGCTTTACAACATTAGGGCAGACAGTACAATTACAATACAATTCAATACAGGGGGGAATCAGAGAGCCCTGCTCGTTAGAGCTTACAATCTAGGAGGGAGGGTCAAGTTATACAAGAGGGTAACAGCTGTGGGGGATGAGCTAATGGAGAAAATAGTGCAGTTGTTAGATGGAGGCAGGATAGGCTTCTCTGAAGAGGAAGGTTTTCAGGGATCGCCTAAAAGTGGATACATTTGGAGACAGTCTGACAAATTGGGGTAGGGAATTCCAGAGGATGGGCGAGGCTCGGAAGAAGTCATGGAGGCGGATATGGGAGGAGGTTACGAGGGAGCTAGAGAGCAGGAGGTCTTGGGAGGAACAGGGAGGGCGATTAGGTTGGTATTTTGAGACTAGGCTAGTGATGTAGCTGGGGGCAGAGTTGTGGATGGCTTTGTAACTTAATGTTAGTATTTTGAACTTAATTCGTTGGGCAAGTGGCAGCCAATGGAGGGATTGGCAGAGAGGGGTAGCAGACACTGAGCGGTTTGTAAGGTGGATGAGTCTGGCAGCAGAATTCATGATGGACTGAAGGGGGGATAGTCTATTTAAAGGTAAGCCAATGAGGAGGGAGTTGCAGTAGTCAAGGCGAGAGATTACCAGGGAGTGATTAAGGAGCTTTGTGGTTTCCTTGGTTAGAAAGAGATGTAGTTTAGAGATGTTGCGGAGGTTGAGGTGGCAAGCTTTGGAAAATGATTGGATGTGGGGCCGAAAGGAGAGTTCAGAGTCCAGGATAACACTTAGCATGCTGACATGTGGTGATGGGTGGATGGTTGTGCCATTGCTCTTGACAGACAAGTCAGGGGAAGAGGCACGTGGGGGAGGAAATATTATAAGCTCAGTTTTGGACAAGTTGAGTTTGAGTTTATTAGCTTTGTTGCCCTTCTCTGTACAGTGGCAGCATTTGATGGGCACAGTGACAGCGTTTGATGGCAAAGTGGCTGCAATTGATGATTTTTTTTTTCCAAAATTTTTTTGCGCCCCCCCCTTAAAATTTTGAGCACCAGCCACCACTGTTCCTGAGGACTGGTGCCCAGAACTGGACAGCATACTCCAGGTGAGGCCGGACCAGAGTCTTGTAGAGCGGGAGACTTATTGCTTTATCTCTTGAGTTAATCCCCTTTTTAATGCATGCCAATATTCTGTTTGCTTTGTTCGCAGCATTGCATGCCATTGCTGAGCCTATCATCTACTAGGACCCCCAGGTCCTTTTCCATCCTAGATTCCCCCAGTGAGTAGCTTGCATTCATATTTTTGCCTCCCAAATGCATTCTTTTATATTTTTCCACATTAAACCTCATTTGCCATTTAGTTGCCCACCCCATTAATTTGTTCATATCTTTTTGCAAGGTTTCCACATCCTGCGGAGAAGTTATTGCCCTGCTTAGCTTAGTATTGTCTGCAAATACAGAGATTGAACTGTTTATCCCATCCTCCAAGTCGTTTATGAACAAATTAAATAGGATTGGTCCCAGCACAGAACCCTGGGGGGACCCCACTACCCACCCCTGACCATTCCGAGTACTCCCCATTTATCACCACCCTCTGAACTCGTCCTTGTAGCCAGTTTTCATTCCATGTACTCACCCTATGATCCATGCCAACAGACCTTATTTTGTACAGTAAACGGTTATGGGGATTTGTGTCAAATGCTTTTGAAAAATCCAGATACACCACGTCTACGGGCCTTTACCATATATACTTTAAACAATCAATTGACAGGCTGTTTTTATCAACAAGTTGATAGATAAAGGAACTTCGATTAATGCGCCACAAGTTAGAGAAAGAATTGCATAGTTCCCCATCAGCACTTTCTTTTCACAATAAGCTATTACAGCAAAAAGTGTTCATATTAGAGGACACAATAAAATATTTTCAGTGTTGGCTGCAAGATGCTTTTGGCTCAGCATGTTTTCAGCATGAAAACAGGATTTATGGTCACACTAAATAGCTGCAGTCTAGTTAAGAATTCCTGACTTACCTGTGAAAGGAAATAAAATCATGCACAGCAACTGTAGAAATACCATGCTTCTTGTCACATTCCTTAGGAAAGACAAAACAGGAAAGAACTCCATAATCAAAATAAACCCAAGCTCTTGATTATTTTAGGACAATAAAATGTCTTGAATTATTAATACTGTATGTTAAAGCTGAATAACAGACAAATAGTTAAATACATAGATGAAAGATATATGTGGGTACTGTGTTACCTAACAAAGAATTTGTATTCCTGTCCATCCAGTCCTGAGATTTTCACAGCTCTGTCATACAGTGTAATCCTGTATGACAGGGCATGGGTCATGATCAGGGCTTTTTTTTTAGAGAATAGGTGCAGGAACTCTCCCTTTCTGAGTCATTTTTTGTCTCCGCCCTCTACCCATCTCCGAGCACTGTATCTTGATTCCACCCCCACCCACTTCTCAGTACCACCACTTTTAGAGAATACAGAGCCAAGTATCATTTTGTGGTGCTAAGTAATTTGTATGGAAATTGGTAATGATAACAAGAAAAGCAGTAAAATAGATCCCCTGCAGCCAGCAGCAATAGACCCCTCCCAGGAACCACAGATCTCCCAGCATCCAGAATCAATAGACCCCTCCCTCAACAGGAGATCCTATCCAGCAACATTTGACCCCCCCCCCCCCAGCAATATAAGCCCCCTCCAGCAAACCAGCAACAAAAAACAAGCATCCAAAAAATAAATCCCATCCAGCAACAATAGATCCCCCAGTAGCTAGCATCAATAGACCCTCCAGCACACCCCGGCACCCCTTGCTATTACATACAGTACGTTTCAGTACTGAAGGTCATGGAACTAAGTTCCCGTGCATTCCCGCTGAAAAAAAGTCCTAGTCCTGATTATTGCTCTGCCCCCACTGAGTAACACTGACAGACCGAGCCCCTTCTCCAGTCTGTAACTGGACAGTAAGCACAGCACACTGATAGGCTTATCTCTCTGTCACTCCTGCTCTCTCCTATCACCAGCAGCAGTAAGCACATGAGCACTGCAGTTCAACTGATTGGCTACTTGTGCTGCTTCTTCCACTCCCATTCTGAGCATTGCTGTACAATGGACTGCAAGATACTGATGTCAAGACAAAAGAAAATACCTAAACTAGTTACATTCAAACAAAATGGCCCCTGCCCCCATCTATAACTGGCCTTCACAGCAAAGAGCACATGGAAGGGCAATGCATGCAAAACAAAACCAGAAAAAATTCCCAGCTCAAATCGCCAACTAGTCTGCTTACCAACCGAATTAACCTGTCTAACAGTATGCGTTAAAAACAGTTGTTTAGCTTGCACTCATTTGCAAACGCATGCGCAAGTAGCAAGGCCACTTCACGGCACCCTGTATTACCTGCAGTCCTAACACTTGTAAATTTATGAGAATCTCCACAGTGGAGGCACATGCATTCTAATGGATAGATAGGGGGCAGGTGGGCCTGGAGGTAGCCCAGTCCTCCTTAAAGGCACAGGGGCACACTGGACACCCAGCATATAGCACAATGGCAGCAAAGGTGTCCAGTGTGTCCCCTCACCAAAGTTACATCAGTAACAAACAAAATATCCCCTGTCCCCATCTGTAACTAACCTTCACAGCAAGGAGCACATGGAAGGGCAACGCATGCAAGATGAAACCAGAGAAAATTCCCAGCCCAACTCACCAACCAGACTGCTTACCAACCGAATTAACCTGTCTAACAGTATGCGTTAAAAACAGGGATTTAGTTAGCGCACATTTGCAAAGTATGCAAAAACAGAGAAGAGTGGGAAAAAGGGGACAGTGGCTGATGTTGGCCCGGTAATATTCCCACCCTGGAAAAGACTGGACTATATCGGTACAGATAGACAACAATAATAAATAGTAAATAAAAAGTTTATTACAAAAAAGAAAAATACATGTTGTACTTGTTAAAATTGCAAAAACAGAGGCTCGGGAATACCCAAGGGACATCTGTAGTTACAGGGTATAGAATGGTCTGGTTCTCGACTAGTTTCGCGGTATTACCGCCTCCTCAGGAGGACCAATCTATGAGACAGATAATAAAAATAATACAACCATAATACATACAAACATTGTAATGCAGCGTGTAAAAACCAACATAACCTAAGAGGTAAATACAGAAATGGCTTACCCTATATTTGGGTGAATATGTGCGGCACCCAGCTGCCCAAACATAACTCCCCCGCGGCGGACAAGGGGGATTGTACGGAATTCCCTGAATGGATAACAAATAGCAATTGAGGGGTCTAGTATATCAGCTGGTTGGGAGTAGAAGAGATTAGCCGTTAGCATAGGAGAGGGAGATAAATAAGAGCAGAAGGGAAGAAGGGAATAAGAAAGGAGAAAGGAAAGGGATAGAATTAGGGGAGGGAAAATGGGGAAAGGGATAATAGGGATGGGGAGGGGGGGGAGGAAGAGAGGGAAGGGAGAGGGGGGGAAGAAGGGCGGGGAAGGAGGGGAAAGGGGGAAGGGCAAGGCAGGTGGTGGGGAGGGAGGATATAGGCTAGAGGGGGAAGGAAGGGAAGGGGGACTGGGGGTGGGAGGGGGAGGGAAGGACAGATGGAGGGAGTAGGGAAAGAGAAATGGGGAAGGGGGGGGGAAAGCAGAGGAGGGGGGAGAACAAGATGGGGCAAGCAAGGCACAGAGACAAAGAGAAAAAGGGGGGATAAAGTGCCCACACCCTCGCTAGTGATATTGAGGCATATGGTGTAACTTACCATGATTATTAGCCCAAGGGGTGATATAATACCAAGTCACATAGAGGCTTGTTGAAACCGCAGAGGTCGGATGGCCCATAGGAAGCAAGAGTATCTACTGTGTCCACCGAGAAGGGGATCAAAGGGGGTACATGGCTGTGGGAGCCCAGCGGTATGAGGGGATGCCCACAGGGTAACATGGAAATCTGTCAATGAAAGCGTATCACATATAACATGAGATACAGGATAGTATCCATAAGGCGGTATCAGTCATAGATAACGTAAGGTAAAGGATAGTATCCAAGGTAAAAATTGAGGATAAACGTACCCAAAGATGTCCCCGGTAGGACAGCGGAGGCGTCCCTTCCATCCAAGCCCCACGTGTACAAGTCTTTAGTGGGGAGAGCCGCACTGCTCACGTCAAATGGCCCGAGGGCCCATTAAGTGAGCTCCCCAACCCGGAGACGCCCACGACGCCGCCGTCCGGCGGCGTCTGACATCGCCATCCGGCGGCGCCTGACGTCGCCGGGTCAGTTCCCCCGCACTGCGCAGGTGCGCGACCAGCGCTACTGCGCAAGCGCGTTCAAGGCGAGCCCGTGGGCGGAGAGCCCTGGGCTCGACGAGAGCAAGCAGGGGATAAACCGGACACGTCATCCCTGCCAGGGGAAACACAAGTCCGCCGCTAAGGGAGGTAAGGGCAGCCACGAACCGCACCAGACACCCAAGGATCGCCAAAACAATAAAATTGACATTGAAACAATAATGAAAAGAGAGATAATAATTATGTAAACAATTGAAGGTAAAAATAAATATAAGTGGCAGTGTTGAATGCCACAATAACAATTACGGTGTTTGGTACATTTGCTAAGTAGTTGCATTCAAGCAAATATATGTAATGATGTATTAATGAATACAGAGCTGCATTTATTTGGATCATTTGCCTGGAGTTTGGCTTTAAAGTTGAACTCCAAGATAACTAAAACACCTCTCTTGCAGGGTTAACTGCTTGTTTAAGTCTAGGGGATAGGGATGAGCCGAACACCCCCCTGTTCGGTTCGCACCAGAACATGCGAACAGGAAAAAAATTTGTTCGAACACGCGAACACCGTTAAAGTCTATGGGACACGAACATGAATAATCAAAAGTGCTAATTTTAAAGGCTAATATGCAAGTTATTGTCAATAAAAGTGTTTGGGGACCTGGGTCCTGCCCCAGGGGACATGGATCAATGCAAAAAAAAGTTTTAAAAACAGCCGTTTTTTCAGGAGCAGTGATTTTAATAATGCTTAAAGTCAAACAATAAAAGTGTAATATCCCTTTAAATTTCGTACCTGGGGGGTGTCTATAGTATGCCTGAAAGGGGCGCATGTTTCCCGTGTTTAGAACAGTCTGACAGCAAAATGACATTTTGAAGGAAAAAACTCATTTAAAACTACCGCGGCTATTGCATTGCCGACAATACACATAGAAGTTCATTGATAAAAACGGCATGGGAATTCCCCACAGGGCAACCCCGAACCAAAATTAAAAAAAAAAAATGATGTGGGAGTCCCCCTAAATTCCATACAAGGCCCTTCAGGTCTGGTATGGATATTAAGGGGAACCCCAGCCAAAATTTAAAAAAAAAATTGACGTGGGGTTCCCCCTAAATTCCATACCAGACCCTTCAGGTCTGGTATGGATTTTAAGGGGAACCCCGCGCCCAAAAAAAAAAAAAAAACGGCGTGGGGTCCCCCTAAAAATCCATACCAGACCCTTATCCGAGCACGCAACCTGGCAGGCCGCAGGAAAAGAGGGGGGGACGAGAGTGCGGCCCCCCCCCCTCCTGAACCATACCAGGCCACATGCCCTCAACATTGGGAGGGTGCTTTGGGGTAGCCCCCCAAAGCACCTTGTCCCCATGTTGATGAAGACAAGGGCCTCATCCCCACAACCGTGGCCGGTGGTTGTGGGGGTCTGCGGGCGGGGGGCTTATCGGAATCTGGAAGCCCCCTTTAACAAGGGGACCCCCAGATCCCGGCCCCCCCCCTGTGTGAAATGGTAAGGGGGTACTACTTACCCCTACCATTTCACTAAAAAACTGTCAAAAATGTTAAAAATGACAAGAGACAGTTTTTGACAATTCCTTTATTTAAATGCTTCTTCTTTCTTCCTTCATCTTCTTCTTCTTCTGGTTCTTCTGGCTCTTCTGGTTCTTCCTCCGGCGTTCTCGTCCAGCATCTCCTCCGCGGCGTCTTCTATCTTCTTCTCCTCGGGCCGCTCCGCACCCATGGCATGAGGGGGGAGGCTCCCGCTCTTCTCTTCATCTTCTTCTTCATCTTCATCTTCTTCTTCATCTTCTTCTTCTTCTTCTTCTTCTTCTCTTCTTCATCTCTTCTTCCTTCTTCATTTCTTCTGCGGGCCGCTCCGCATCCATGCATGGAGGGAGGCTCCCGCTGTGTGACGGCGTCTCTTCGTCTGACGGTTCTTAAATAACGGGGGGCGGGGCCACCCGGTGACCCCGCCCCCCTCTGACGCACGGGACATGACGGGACTTCCCTGTGGCATTCCCCGTGACGTCACAGGGAAGTCCCGTCAATTCACCGTGCGTCAGAGGGGGGCGGGGTCACCGGATGGCCCCGCCCCCCGTTATTTAAGAACCGTCAGACGAAGAGACGCCGTCACACAGCGGGAGCCTCCCTCCATGCATGGATGCGGAGCGGCCCGCAGAAGAAATGAAGAAGGAAGAAGAGATGAAGAAGAGAAGAAGAAGAAGAAGAAGAAGAAGAAGAAGATGAAGAAGAAGATGAAGATGAAGAAGAAGATGAAGAGAAGAGCGGGAGCCTCCCCCCTCATGCCATGGGTGCGGAGCGGCCCGAGGAGAAGAAGATAGAAGACGCCGCGGAGGAGATGCTGGACGAGAACGCCGGAGGAAGAACCAGAAGAGCCAGAAGAACCAGAAGAAGATGAAGGAAGAAAGAAGAAGCATTTAAATAAAGGAATTGTCAAAAACTGTCTCTTGTCATTTTTAACATTTTTGACAGTTTTTTAGTGAAATGGTAGGGGTAAGTACCCCCTTACCATTTCACACAGGGGGGGGGCCGGGATCTGGGGGTCCCCTTGTTAAAGGGGGCTTCCAGATTCCGATAAGCCCCCCGCCCGCAGACCCCCACAACCACCGGCCACGGTTGTGGGGATGAGGCCCTTGTCTTCATCAACATGGGGACAAGGTGTTTTGGGGGGCTACCCCAAAGCACCCTCCCAATGTTGAGGGCATGTGGCCTGGTACGGTTCAGGAGGGGGGGGGCCGCACTCTCGTCCCCCCCTCTTTTCCTGCGGCCTGCCAGGTTGCGTGCTCGGATAAGGGTCTGGTATGGATTTTTAGGGGGACCCCACGCCGTTTTTTTTTTTTTTTTTGGCGCGGGGTTCCCCTTAAAATCCATACCAGACCTGAAGGGTCTGGTATGGAATTTAGGGGGAACCCCACGTCAATTTTTTTTTTAAATTTTGGCTGGGGTTCCCCTTAATATCCATACCAGACCTGAAGGGCCTTGTATGGAATTTAGGGGGACCCCCACATCATTTTTTTTTTATTATTTTGGTTCGGGGTTGCCCTGTGGGGAATTCCCATGCCGTTTTTATCAATGAACTTCTATGTGTATTGTCGGCAATGCAATAGCCGCGGGTAGTTTTAAATGAGTTTTTTCCTTCCAAATGTCATTTTGCTGTCAGACTGTTCTAAACACAGGAAACATGCGCCCCTTTACAGGCATACTATAGACACCCCCCAGGTACGAAATTTAAAGGGATATTACACTTTTATTGTTTGACTTTAAGCATTAATAAAATCACTGCTCCTGAAAAAACGTCCGTTTTTAAAACTTTTTCTTGCATTGATCCATGTCCCCTGGGGCAGGACCCGGGTCCCCAAACACTTTTTATGACAATAACTTGCATATAAGCCTTTAAAATTAGCACTTTTGATTTCTCCCATAGACTTTTAAAGGGTGTTCCGCGGCATTCGAATTTGCCGCGAACACCCCAAATTGTTCGCTGTTCGGCGAACTTGCGAACAGCCAATGTTCGAGTAGAACATGAGTTCGACTCGAACTCGAAGCTCATCCCTACTAGGGGATCACAAAATCACTTTTTACTTAATTTATGTAGCACCCTCTAGTGCTAGAAGTGTAAATATTTTTTTTTATTACAGGTACATTTATGCAGGGTTGGGCAGAAATCCAGGGAGAGCAGGCAGCATCACTGAGACCTCCCCCTAGTTCTAGAATGTGCTGGAACCTTATAGAAAGATGAGAGGGGAAGAAAGGTGGAGCTGCCTGGAGTATTCTGAGGACCCTGACCAATCCCCAAATTGGAATGGCGGGGGGCAGGCCCCATTAAATACTCGGTCAGCCAAGCTGGGGAGGAGACTTCGGCTGGAAGCTGGAAATGGAGTGTTATAGGGCATACACACGGTCGGACTTTGTTCGGACATTCCGACAACAAAATCCTAGGATTTTTTCCGACGGATGTTGGCTCAAACTTGTTTTGTCTACACACGGTCGCACAAAGTTGTCGGAAAATCCGATCGTTCTAAACGCGGTGACGTAAAACACGTACGTCGGGACTATAAACGGGGCAGTGGCCAATAGCTTTCATCTCTTTATTTATTCTGAGCATGCGTGGCACTTTGTCCGTCGGATTTGTGTACACACGATCGGAATTTCCGACAACGGATTTTGTTGTCGGAAAATTTTATCTCCTGCTCTCCAACTTTGTGTGTCAGAAAATCCGATGGAAAATGTCCGATGGAGCCCACACACGGTCGTAATTTCCGACAACACGCTCCGATCTGACATTTTCCATCGGAAAATCCGACCGTGTGTACGGGGCATTAGGCTGTCGTGGTCTTTGAGGGCGCTCCCCAGCCTTGGGGGGGTGACCTTGGGCCTGGGCTAGTGTGTGGACAGAACCCTCTCAAGACACATGGAGGTGTCTTGGACAGGAGGCACTGGGAGCAAGGAGAGAACAGCGGGAAAACACTGCCGGACAAGTCTCTAGGAGCAACAGGAACAGCCAGGAGAGCTGGTGAGTGACATGCAGTCAGAAGGACTTGGAGGTACGACTGAGAGGACTGGGATGGAGCAGTCTGGAATGGGTGCAGAGCCAGTCAGAAGGACTGTGGTGGCACTGGCAGTAGAAAGAGGCAGCTGCAGCCAGGAGGGCTGGCAGTGCCTGAAGAGGTGATACTGGGAACAGTAGCCACATGTAGGACAACTAGCACTCAGGACTACCATATTTTTGTTACACCATAGGGGCCCATGGTCCCTGCCTGTACAGGGCATTTGCTTTGGGCCTGGCTGAGCCAGAGTCAGGTCCCCACATCAGTGCTAGCTGGTCCTGGGAGTGATAGTCTGTAAGCAAGTGTATGTGCTAGAGGTGAAAGTGAAGAGGTTGTATATACCAGAGTGTATATAGTTTTGGTCCCTATTTATTTGTTATTTTTCTTTAATCAAGTGTGCATCCCATTATGTACCCCATCCAAGTTTAATTCCCCTAATAAAACAAAAAAAGCACTTCTTCTTGACTCGGTTTGTTTGGAAATTCGTGTGACTGACTATGCAGAGTGGGAGACGAACCACAATCACCAGAGGCCCCTACAGGGGTAGCACTACACTTACAGTCCTCCAATCCTGTGGTCTCCTCTGCGCTGCTAGACAAGGTCCAGCAGCCTCTTCCTTCCTGCTCTCTGGCAGTCAAATGTCCTTTGGTGTCATCCAGACCAATGCATTGCATGTGAGGCTGTTGGGGAATAGTCCACTGTTGGAGCATCGGGGAGGGCCATCTGCTGGGGAGCAGAAGAGCAGATAAGTAAAAGTGATTTTACCATCCTCTAGACATAAACAAACAGGTAACCCTTGCAGTATGGGTGAAGCCCCACTGCACGAGATAAGTTTCAGTTTTACTGGAGTTGAGCTTTAAGTTGCCTAAGCAGATCAAGTTCTCCCCCCTCGGTACAATGGTTCAGTCAGCAATAAGCTTGTCCATCCACAGTAATGTTTTAGGTCAAATCGACTTGGTGGGTACCAACATGCCATTTTGAAGGACAATGGGAATGATCCTATGAGTCCCACATACAGTGACCAACACAGCCACCATACCACCACATCTTCTAATATCCATCCAGGTACCTACTTGTAGAAAAGTCAGGGGGAATCTGTATGAAGCAAGCTTTCCTTGCAGATAATCTGTACACCTACATAGTTTAAAGCCTACCCCTATGTACAAGATAGTGGCCTAGGAAACCAACAATTTCAAAATGAATCATCTATCTAAGAAATACTCTTGTTGATTCCATAATGTTACTCACACAGTTCAGATTAGTGGAAGCTGAATTCATGTTGGTTCACAAATGAATGAATTACAAGGGAAATCACACTATTTTCAATGGTGCCCGATCACATTAATGTTGTGTGATTTTGGAAAAGTTTCCTGTACTACCTTGGTTTCAGTGCGATTTGGCTTCATAGAATATGCTAACCACATCCAAGGTCGCACTACATATTTGCACTGAAAATGGCATCAAATGCATATCGCAATAGTGTGAACCGAGCCTCAAAAAAGTATTATAAGCAATTGTATTACTATGTGTACAAATCTTAGTTTGTAACATTTTATTACTTTCAGGTTTAAAAGAGAAGTATGGGAATGTTTTTTTTTTGAATCATACTTACCGAGGGGGATGCAGCATCGGTCTGATGTCACATCTGTCCCCCACCAGCTCTAAGACTGAGAACCGAGCAATCAAGACTGAGAACCGAGGATCTCAGAGCTCCCTGAGCAGCTCCGCCTCTCTGCTCTGCCCCCCTCACGCTACAGGAGCTCTGGGCTGTGGAAGGGGGCGGGAGCCTCCGCTGAGAGGCTAAGCTGGGTGCTGGTCCAGGCATGTGGGCAGATCCCGACCATATTAATGCAAACTTTCCTAAGCCTGGACCGGCTTCTTAATGTCAGCCGACAGCGGGCTTCAGAATAAACTGCACTCCTGTGATCCATAGGAGAAGTACAGCCAAACAAGCTTTTTACATTCTTTTACACTATTAAATGAATATACAGAATGCATAGCCGTAATAAAGCACAGGATGGTTAATGAATTAATTAGTTCACTCAATGACTGATCCTGCAAGCTCATAGCCCAATATTATTTCTCTCCAGGCTTTCCTGATTTCCTGCAATACGTCATTGAATGTATAATTGTTGCTAATAAAGGTAGCAAATATATGTATATTATTGATATCAGGCCAGGTTTCTGTATACATGCACACATAAAGAAGGAAGTATGACACATTTAACAGCTTGATGTTGCTCTATTTGTAGGCATCTATCAATAGGCTTATCAAGTAAATACAGGTCATTTCTTGGAACTGCTGTGCTTTGCCTTTGTTTTAAGTCAATGATGGATCATTTAGGAAACAATGCAATACATATTTCAAGGCTGGATTAACTGAAATGAAGGTTACAGACACACAACCTGTAATGTTTAGGCAACTGAAAATGCTAGCGAGTACAAATAGCTAACCAACGATGGGCCTGTGGCTGTGTGAGTGTTTCTATGTGGTGCAAGGTAGCAGTGTATATACAACCAGGACTGCAGAATTGATGTATTTGTGTGCAATCCAAGACTGTTTTCTCATTGAGTTTTTGTATGAACAATACAAATGGCACAATATAAGCTAAATGCTGCACCATTGGAAGGTTTCTGCATGATATAGAATATGCCTTGATATACCATCTGTGTCTATTGAATGGATGTACTTGCAAGAATACCCTAATGTGAAACCTAAACTTTTATATATGTGACCTCCTCTGGAGGAGCAACACAAATTAAAATCAAGATTGCCCAACATGCTTATCTGTGTGAGGGAGGTTATGTGCTATATACTCCAATGGGGGTGACTCTCATATCTTCAGGTCACAGCTCACCTCCTCTGGACCACTGCGGATAATATCACCTTTTGTTTTCAACTTTGCTGTCAAATTCCCTGGTGTTTTGAGTTCAAAACCCACTGGTCCATTCCACAATAAATTTGTTCTTGGATGTCATGCGTTTATATATGCTGGACTGATACATTTCCTCATGGTGTATTAATTTTAGTTGGGTGGCCACCCGTTACTATTTACATATCTGATACATATCTAAGGGGTTTACACATTGTTACAATATAGCTCTGTATTAAATCAGAGTCAGATTAGGATATGAAGTCAATTTAAGAGCAGGAGCAGGTTAGCTGGATCATATTTTTAAACATGTCTTGTGTTACATGTTGTTTATGTGATCAGTTTTAACCTTTATCATAAAGACTTAGCTTTGTGTGTGAATGAAAATGGTTGCACATTTCCATACCTCCCAACTTTTTGAGATGGAAACGAGGGACACCTATTAACAAAAGTATGTAGGCATAGGACACACCCCCTGCCACGCCCCATTAAAGGGGAAATAAACAAAAAAATATTAGTTAAAGGGGGGTTCCGGCCGCAATATTTTTATTTTTTTTAAAAGTCAGCAGCTACAAACACTGTAGATGCTGACTTTTAATAAGGACACTTACCTGTCCAGCGAGCCAACGATGACGCCCCCCCCCCCCGAGGCCGATCCGTCTGCGCCTCCATCTTAACGAAGGGAAACAGGCAGTGGAGACTTGCGGCTTCACTGCCCGTTTCCTACTGCTCATGCGCGAGTCGCGTGGCGCTTTGTGAATGGCCCCGTGGTTTTCTGGGACACACACAGTTCCCAGAAGGCAACGGGGCCGCTCACCAAAGAGGAGGAAGCGCCGCAGAATAGGAAGAGGCAGATTAGGAAGACTGCCTAGCAACAAGGGTTTCAGGTAAGTTAAAAAAAAATTTTTTTCAAATGTTTTTTTAAATTTTTTTTAAAGATTTTTGATGCAATTTTTTATTTTAGGGTGGCCCTCCACTTTAACCACTTAAGGACCGTAAGATTTACCCGTTTAATGACCATGCCATTTTTTGCGATTCGGCACTGCGTCGCTTTAACTGACAATTGTGCGGTCGTGCGACGCTGTACCCAAACAAAATGGACATCCTTTTTTTCCCACAAATAGAGCTTTCTTTTGGTGGTATTTGATCATGTCTCTGCGGTTTTTATTTTTTGCACTATAAACAAAAAAAAACACAGACAATTTTGAAAAATAAAAACAGAATTTTTCATTTTTGCTATAATAAATATCCGCCCCAAAAAATGTAAAAAAAAATTCTTCCTCAGTTTAGACCAATATGTATTCTTCTACATATTTTTGGTAAAAAAATTCCAAATTAGCATATATTGATTGGTTTGCGCAAAAGTTATCGCGTCTACAAAATAGGGGATAGATTTATGGCATTTTTATTACTATTTTTTTTTTTTACTAGTAATAGCGGTGATCCATGATTTTTAGCAGGACTGCGACATTGCGGTGGACAAATCAGATACTTTTGACACTTTTTTGGGACCATTGACATTTATACAGCGATTAGTGCTATAAAAATGCACTGATTACTGTATAAATGACACTGGCAGGGAAGGGGTTAACACCAGGGGTGAGCAAAGGGTTAAACGTTCCCTAGGAAGGTGCTTTCTAACTGTGGGGGGAGGGGACTGACAGGGAGTAGAGAGAGATCACTGTTCCTGATCACTAGGAACAGACAATCTCACTCTACTCCTCTGACAGAACAGAGGATCTGTTTGTTTACACTGGCAGATCCCCCTTCTTCCTCTCTGTGGAGTGATCACAGGTGGCCGGTGGACATCGAGTCTACCAGACCCGCTCATTGGCTCCCCCTCTAGCGAATGGGCATGCCCACAGATTGCCGTGTACGTACCCAACGTACAATGATGGCGATTCACGGAGGACAGCCAACCTGCCGCAGTACAACTGCGGCGGCTGGTCATTAAGTAGTTAAACCCACAAGTGCTTTTTTTTTTCCACTACCATTCCTTTATATTGGCTTTCGAAATTTACAAGTGCAGCAATTTAGAAATTGGATGAAAGGTTTAGCACTGGGAACACTTTTTGAAAGATAAATAGTGCATTTTATATACAACTATATAGATCAGGCCAAAACGTGGGACAAATGAGGAGGAAAGAGGGACAGAGGGACTTTGTTCCAAATCAGGGACAGTCCCTCGAAATCAGGGACAGTTGGGAGCTATGCATTCCTGTTCACTCTCTCTCTCCTCCACTCCCCCCCCCCCCCCTCCACTGGGACATTATTAGACACCCTCTAGGGTTAACCATTCTAGACTGGTTTACCAATAAAATGTATTAAGGGGGACGGCTGGGGTTGAGGCCATATCCACCCTGTTGTTGGAGTATTTGTGGTATAAGGCACTATAATCCTGATGAACGATTGCTTGTCCCTCCACCTATTGCAGCAATGAAAGCAAAATCATGTTTTTTTAGATGCCAAGATTTAGAGTGCATAAAAGCATTACGTTTTTAAGATTTAAATAGGTTGGATAGGGAACCACTGCTAAATTTTTATTGTAAATTAATAAATATTGTTGCACTATCCCTTTAAATCCACATCAATATTAGTGAAATTATAAGTGAGTGTATAAATCACCATAAACCACCATTTCTGAATAATGCATAAAGATTCAAAATAAACAGAAGTCCTTTCACACCACATGCGAAAAGGGCTGCTGTTAGAAATCACGGGGCCCTTTACAGCCTACCTGACAGCCCCCCGCACTGGCCAAAAGTGACTGAGGACCTAGATTTGTCAGTCCCTTTCTCTGCAGCCTCAGCAGCACAGATGAATGAGTAGGAAACGCTCTGGGGCTCCATGCTCATTTACAAACTGAAGCATAGTAAACACACACAGTTTACTGTGCTTCAGTGATGAATGAACACTACATCGATTGGTACAGATCGCTCACTGTGTTCATTCAGGAAAGGAAGGGCCCATAAAATTACATCTACTGGCCCCTGCCCCCGCTCTCTATCCTGAAACATCCCCCTGTGTGCTTGCAGCAGCTACCGGCAGGAGAGGAGAGGAGGGAAGTCGGAGGTGCTGCAGGGGGGGGAAAGGGGCACACAGAGGGGCCCAGACAGCAGATGGAAGGGGTGCATGTGCTAGGACCCCTGCAGCGCAGTCAGAGTGAGAAAGAGGAGGAGAAACTGGCAGCGCTGCAGGGGGAGGCAGAAGAGGATCGGTGTCTGCAATAAGACAGTACAGCTGGCCCCCCTGCCCAGCAGGTGCCTGGCCCCCCCTTTTAAACTGATAGTGCCCAGGCCCAGTACAGGAGGGCTGGCTGTACTGCCTTAATAAATGAAAAGTCCATCCAAACAGAATATGTCCAATTTGAAATGCCACCAGTGAGTTCCACCACCATGGCCCACACAGCCTCTTATCAAATCATGAGACCCCAAATTATAGGTAGTCTATAAGCGCTTAGAGGTGAGTGGATCTTGTCTCAGTGAATAATCCAACCAATAGAGAGCCACAGGGCACACCAGCAGGGAGAGTTTTAACATCACATCTTTCACTCCATATATGGAGTGGGCGGCCCCTTGAGGATGACCTTTTAGAGGAAAAGAGTCTGTGCTGGCGTCATCGCACAGCTGAAACCATCAATGCTGAATGTTTGTTTGACACACTTGTCTCATTTAAAAGATTGTGAGTATACATACAGTATTTTAACAATAAATCCAGCGGTTTTACACTATGGGAGGCTGCCATTTGCTTTCTTTTGTCGAATTGACATATATGGAGAGAAAGATGTTATAACGCTCCCTGCTGGTGTACCCTGTGGCTCCTTATTGGTCAGATTATTCACTCAACAAGATCCAGGCACCTCTAAACGCTGATAGACCAGACCACCTATAATTTGGGGTCTTAAGAAGTTATGTGTGGCATGGTCGTGGAACGCACTGGTGGCATTTCAAGTTGGACATATTCTTTTGGATGGACTTTTTTTCATTTATTATTCGCATGTGGTATGAAAAGATTTTGATGTTGAAATTTTCATTTTGAATCTTTATGCATTATTCACAATTGGTGTTTTATGGAGATTTATACATTCACTTATATTTGCACTCATATTGATGTGGATTTAAAGGGACAGTGCAACAATATTTATTTAATTCGTTTTTGACATGTGTTTTTTGGTCAAAAAAAAAAAAAAATGATACTGCTCTAATAAATCAACCCCTAAAAAAGCTGCAACTAGAAAGTGAGATATAAACCAAATAGAATTATTCAAAAATAAAGCTGCGCTGTGAAAACCTAAAAACTATTACATGTAAATAATGACACACATGTGATAGTGAAACCTGTGTGTGTGATAGGTAAATATTCAATAATTCTCACTCCACAACTGTTCAGCTGAGTAACATATAAGTGAAAATAAGAAATACAAAAGGGAAGAGTCCACAAGTGAAAAGATATATGTATGAAAGATGTCAATCCACAAGTCCCCAAGAAATTGGCAAAACGATCCGATGACACACCAAGTGGAATAGTGCACCTCCACCATAAGAATTAAAGGCTTACCAGAGGCACGCTATAGCAGGCCTGCGGCTATAGCCCCGTCAGGGTCCCTGATCCAAGGAAATGGCAGCAACACATCAAATTGTCCAGGAGGGTAAGCCACAACAGATCGACAGGTAGATGCTCACGGATACTCAGGTTCAGATTGGTCAGTGAGTTACCAAAAAGTGAGAAAGGAGCTCACATAGTGTAAAATCACAACATATTCCAGTTTATTTAAACAAATAATTTTTGCACTTACATGGTATAAAACATCATAAGGTATAAGAGAAAGCCAGCCAGCAAAACAAACGAACACCCATCCACAAATGAGGGCCGCGAGATGGCGTCTAATGTGTTTTTTAGTGTTTTTGAGTGCAGCTGTCAAGTTATTTTATGTATTGATTCATTTGGCACGGAGAGCAGTTTTTTTCTTTAGATGCATCATAAGATTTAACAATTTTATTGCAGTATATGTCCCCACTAGGGAGGTTCACCCCTCTGTTACTCCTGGTGACCATTTTCACCAAGACAAAAAATAAGGAAAATCCAAAATGCTTGTGTTGTCATTAAACCAGGAGGTAAGGGCAAGTCTTTAGATGGACAAATGTTCTGGTGACAGCTCTTTAAGAGGGAAACTCTTCTCACTTGGAGAGACCTTCTTTGACTTCGTGTTGCATCTCCAAGTCAGGAAGTGAAAGAATATCTCCCTAGCAGGACACAGACAGCAAAAAAAAAATATACCCTGATAGTTTAAACTCTTCCTTACTCTATCCTAAAGTTTTGGCTTTACATACTCTTTAAATTGTAACTACACCTAAAAGGAAAAATTTATAAAATAGTAGCTTGACATCCACTCATTTCATAGTGTCATTCTTTCCTCTTTGTCTTCTTTATTCCTAATTCTGCCAGTTTCTTACTTTACAGTCTTAACATGTCTCCTTATTAGTGACATTTCTCACTGAGTAGCTGCCTAAATAAAAGCAGCACTGTTACCCTAGGAAGAGAATAGCCTGTAGATGCCAAGGTGATGTGGTGAAGCACAGAATGCCAGCATGTACTGCTTGGTTTTCACAGAGAGTGCAAGGCATCATGGGACATCCACATCATTGGAGGGAAATGTGCAACTGCAAGTACTGCATGGGTGCACCAAGGTAAAGTGTCCAAGATGAGTGAGGTGGGATGGCATGTGGCCTTCTAAATCCAAGTTGGCTTTAGCAATTAAGAATATTGTCATTTGAGGTCTAGTCAGTTAATGACCATCTGCAACTATCATGCCAGTCTGGGAAGCAGGTTCTTGAGGTTCCCCCAAAAACCTTTTCAATCATGTCATTAAAATCAACGTTCAGGATATCTTGACCTAAGTCTGAAAGGTGTACTAAGTCATTTCTCGAAACATCTCAATATCCAATTGTCTGTAAGAAAAAACAGGCAATGACTTTTTAGCTACTCAAAACCATAAAAGGGTGGGGATTTTGTCAGAAAATAATAAAGTGGCATTTGGGGAAATTACATTTAATCTTAAAGTGGTATTAAACCCCAAACCAAAAATGTAAAAATATTACTGTTTACCAATCAGTAGATGTGGTGGATGCTTTATTTTTTGTTACAATCTTTTTCCTATGTTCTCACCTCGTAATCTGGCCAGTAATAAACATCCTGTATTGGAAAGACACAGCTCTTGATGAAGAAGCAACTGCTTTGGACAGCAGCATTGTCAGTCGGGGGGACTGTTGGATATACTAATAGATTTGGATACACTAACAAATTGAAGCCAAATTCCAGCTATTACTGCAGTTACACAATCAGTTAGAGGAACAGTTTTTTTCCTTTTTGGGATAAACGTTTTGCAGGAATAAATAAAAGCTGATCACTGAACGCACCTATGTCAGTGGTGAATGGTGGTAAATGGTTTGTCTCAACACCCTTAACTAATCTATTTGTAAGAGAGCTTGTTCTGTTGAAAAACAACAGACTTATTGGCAGGATCCCCAGATGAATCCCCAGATGAATATAAAGGAAAGAAAGCCTGAAACAGAAAAATGATGCAGCCTTTGCATCTAACAACTGGAAAGCTGCAATATAATAAATGTTTACTTTTGGGTTTAATACCACTTTATATAGCAACTCAATCCTTTTAATCCTACCAATATTATTGTCTTCGGCAAAGGCCAGACTGTGTATAGATGCATAATATAATAATCTCTTTCTAGAAAAATCCTTGAACTTGCCCCAAAAAATCCTATGGATATTGGTATACAAAAAGGGATTGTCTGCAAAAAACTCTGAAAGGGTATAGCCATAGTCCAATAAACAAAGGAATGTCCTGCATTGCAACAGCAGAAAAAGAATCTAAAATGAATAAAGCTAGTAAATAGCAAAAACCAGGTATAACATGAGATCCAAGTGATGATCCCGTCTATCAATCCTTTTGATATTATTGTTAGGTGGACGATGCCAAACACCTGGCCTCATCGACTGCCCCAATTAGGAAAGAATGAGAAGTGAAACAGAATTCGTGCAAATGAATTTAACCTAAAGATCAGGATTTATGCCTGGTTCACACATATGCATTTTTTTAGTGCATTTTCAGTTTTGCAGAAACACACTACAGTCCATTTAACATGGTTTCCTATGGATGTAGTTAACATCTGTGCATTTTATGGAAAGGCCCAGGGTTTTTTTCTGTTTTTTGGTTCCATAGCCTTCAATGGTTTAAAGATGTGTGTTGAAAAATGCAAAATGTGCCTGCAATATGCAAACTGCACCCCGCACAAGTGTGAATCAGGGCTAAAAGCAGAATATCTTCCAGCATCAAACCAAAGCAGAAGATTTATTAATTCCAATAATATCACTCAAACAGAGAACTCCAAAAATACCCAACGTAAAGTCAACTTGAAAGAAAACATAGTTTAGTACTGACAAAAATGAAACCAAAACAATAAAGTAATGGGCCCATATAAGTCAGGTACAATATATCCCTTTATTGTCTGCTAAACTAGAAAAAATGAGGACAGAGAAAGACAACCACTAAATTTAGGAAAAAAATTACTCCCCCTGCCAAAATCTTAGAGCCCTTGCACACTGGGGCGGTTTGCAGGCGCTATTGCGCTAATAATAGCGCCTGCAAACCGCCCCGAAAGTGCCGCTGCTTTCATTCCAGTGTGAAAGCCCCGAGGGCTTGCACACTGGAGCGATGCGCTGGCAGGACGGTAAAAAAAGTCCTGCCAGCAGCATCTTCGGAGCGGTGAAGGAGCGTTGTGTATACCGCTCCTTTACCGCTCCTGCCCATTGAAATCAATGGGACGGCGCGGCTATACCGCCGGCAAAGCGCCTCTGCAGAGGCGCTTTGCGGTGGTATTTAACCCTTTCTCGCTAGCTAGCGGCCGCATACCGACGGTAAAACGCCGCTAATAATAGCAGCGTTTTATCGCCGACGCCGCCCCAGTGTGTAAGGGCTCTTATGGATAGAAGAAAACCCTAATATCGTGTGTTGTTTGTTCCTTTATATTGTCACTATACAATAAAAAGTTTGTAAACAAACAAAAAAAAACTAAAATTGATCTGCAAGATGAAAGGAAGGAAAGAGTTACGCTCTCAATGATAACGCATAAAATAAAATTTATGTAGAACAAAACTCACACATTTGTACTAAGCACTTCTGTAGTCTTTTTCAAGTCTTTGAGGTATAATGAATTTCATAAACATTGGTTAATCACATTACAAAATCGTGTTCATTGCAACTGAGGCAAAGAATCAGCAATGTCATTAAAAGCATTCAAAACATAAGCCCCCTAGGCCAAATATTTAATCATATAAAGTGTAAAACAAAAAATCGAAGAAAATTGGAAACCAAATTTGACTTAGAGGACAGACACTTGATACAGTAAAGGACCCCTTTATAGTCTGTATGAAGTAGTATGCGTTTGTTATGCAAAATTCATCCCATCTAACTAAAACACTACTTGGAACAATACAGAGCAAACAATATTATTTTTAATTTCTGGAATCTGCCAGGAAGGGTGCCATTCTTGAGTAAACCAGTGGCCATACAAGAATGCAGTAAAGTTCATAGAGTACAGAAAAAAACAAAAAAACTGCGCTAGAAAATTTAAACACAGCAGCGGCAATCAGTGAGGCAAACACAACAAACAGAAACGGTATACAAATGCCGCGCTTAGAAATAAAAAAATAAATAAAATAATGATCTATGTGAACAATTAATGGTAAAACATTAAATATATAAATATTAATAAATAGTCCCAATGGTTGAAATTCAGTAAATGTTGTGATTAAACAGAGTGAATAAATCAAGTGTTGATATTAATGTTGATAATTGAAGTCCTAAAAGTAATCCCAACAGTCCAATTGATGGCACTCAATGATAGGTCAGAGCAGAGTGTGTGTAATCCCAACAAATGAATAGCCTGCTTACCAGATGCAAGCCAAACACGGGCGGGTGGCTTAACCCTGCCTGGGCCTTGATGAAATACCAATCACAGAAGGATATGATGTTCATACTCGCGTTGGATGTGCGTTGGATCCACAGAAGAGTATTTAACCCAAAAAATAAAGTGACAACATAGCTTAATACTGACACAATAAATTATGATGAAATAAAAGAGTGACACTCACATGGTGAGAGAATATAAACTCCAATGCAGTAAACATCCAGTGTAATAAATTAATAACCACAGATGCCACACGGAAGACCTCCTTACCAGATGGTAATTATTAAGTGCAAATCATGAAGGTGAATATGCCCTCTGCAAAGGAAAAGTAGTAGTGCACCCACCACTTCACAAAGATCCTGCTTACCAGATGGTAAATAACAAAAAGTGAATCCCGCAGTTATGTGATCTTTGTGAGGTGGTGGGTGCACTACTACTTTTCCTTTGCAGAGGGCATATTCACCTTCATGATTTGCACTTAATAATTACCATCTGGTAAAGAGGTCTTCCGTGTGGCATCTGTGGTTATTAATTTATTACACTGGATGTTTACTGCATTGGAGTTTATATTCTCTCACCATGTGAGTGTCACTCTTTTATTTCATCATAATTTATTGTGTCAGCATTACGCTATGTTGTCACTTTATTTTTTGGGTTAAATACTCTTCTGTGGACCCAACGCACATCCAACGCGAGTGTGAATATCATATCCTTCTGTGATTGGTATTTCAACAAGGCCCAGGCAGGGTTAAGCCACCCGCCCGTGTTTGGCTTGCATCTGGTAAGCAGGCCATTCATTTGTTGGGATTACACACACTCTGCTCTGACCTATCATTGAGTGCCATCAATTGGACTGTTGGGATTACTTTTAGGACTTCAATTATCAACATTAATATCACCACTTGATTTATTCACTTGATTTATTCACTCTGTTTAATCACATTTTTTACAGAATTTCAACCATTGGGACTATTTATTAATATTTATATATTTAATGTTTTACCATTAATTTTTCACATAGATCATTTTTGTATTTTTTTATTTATCTATTTTTTAATTTTATTTCTAAGCGCGCCATTTGTATACCGTTTCTAAAAGTTGATAGAGTGTTGGGCTTCTGTAAACAAAACGGGCAACAAAATCATATTTCTATAACAAACCACCACTAAATCTTAAAAGAAAGACTCTATTGTCATAATGTTCCTCAACAAACAGATATGACAGGTGATTTCAAGCCTCTAGTAGCCAACGACAGTGCTCTACAAAAAACTCTACCCATAGAGATAACCCTGAAGGAAAAGATATTAAGCCCAGCGAAGGCTGAACATTAAAATCATTTAGGAAGAAATCAATGCTTACCCTTAAGCAAAGTAATTTTAAACTCTTTGTCTAAAAAAATAACTGTTAAGCCTCATACACATGATCGGATTTTTCGAGGGGAAATGTGTGATGACTGTTGGTGGAAAATCCGACCATGTGTATGCTCCATCAGACAATTGTTGGCCAACTTTCCGTGGACAAATGTTGGATGGCAGATTTAAAAATTTTCCACGGACAAATGTCTGTTGTCGGATTTTCCGAGCGTGTGTACACAAGTCCATAGGCGAAAGTCCAAAGTACAAACACGCATGCTCGGAAGCAAGGACGAGCCAGAAGCGGTCGGTCTTGTAGACTAGCGTTCATAATGTAGAATTAACATTTGTGACGTGGCAAATTATGTAATCTCGAAATGCAGTGCATATTCTCTTCTTCTTTAATGGGATAATAATGAAGCTGCTTTGCTGGTGATACTAATGGAGTTATTGCAAATGAATTTTCAAAGGCTTTTTTTTTCTAGTAAAATCAAGAATAATATTATTATGCTTTTTTTTTTTTTTTTAATTTGGACAAGTTACCACAATACCATTATCCCATAGTTTTAAAGATCAAAGATACAACTATGTTGGTGTCCCTTAATTTGACATTGTATTTTTTAAAATGTAACTGCCTACTCCCAAAATGTCATTTGAAGTAAAACACATAGCCAAGTATTATTCTCCACAATTTTTTTATTGTGTATTAAAAAAAATAAAATAAATAAAATTAGACATGCTATCTGCCAATAGAACTTAACCAAAAAGTGCATTCTATGCATGCAAACATATAGAAAATATACAAAATCAAATCATTATTCAACCAATAAAATTATGTCAAAGCAATAACTCCAAAGCCAATAATTAATAACACGTTATCTCCTCCGATTCCGCAACCTGGCTGGTTGACGAACGGCCATTCAGAAACAAACTGAAAACTGCGAACTGAAAAGCACAAAATGAAAAGTGCAAAAAGAAAAGCACTAAATGAAAAGTGTGAAATGAAAAGCGCGAATCAACACTCACCAAACTTCTACTAACACAAAATTAGCAGAAGGAGCCCAAAGGGTGGCACTAAAAAGCTGAGAAAACACGTAGTACGTCACTATGTTTTTGACTGTTGGCCAACAATTGCGTGGCCGTGTGTATGCAAGACAAGTTTGGGCCAACACCCTTCGGACAAAATTCTACGGTTTTGTTGGCCAACAATCCGATCGTGTGTATGAGGCTTAAGTCTTACAAATTGCAAAGATATTGGAAAGGTTTTTTTTCCAGCCCAAAGAATACCAAATAGCTTGTAGGTACTGGTGAACACTTTAGTCAAACTAAAACAAACTGAAGAACTATTAATATGTAAACAACCTTATATTTCTGTTAGACCCACCCGTTTAATAAAAGAATAAAAATATATAAAATAAAAACACAACGGGGAAAGCACCATGGGTAAACATTTATCAAAGAAAAATACACTGTCAAATTGAAAGCCCAATGAGCTACAATCCTAAGGACGTAGAAAAGGAATATGGAAAGCAGATTTAATATCTGCCATAGATGGGAGTGGACCAAAACCAAGCTTCCTTAGCAACACCAAAGTATCATTAAAGGAGAACTATGAAACAGATGCCAGATTTCTATCAGTCTCATCATTAGGCAAATGACCTGAGGGAAATAACAAGTATAGGACAAAACAAAAAAGAATCAGGCTCCTTTTTGGGAAAAAATTCCAGTGGAGAAAATCTTAAATTAGTGAATTGAGGGGAGACAGAGGAGCTTGTCACCCAGCCTTTACCGAATTGTCTTTTAATTTTGTTTCTTTCAACTGTGGAAAACCTGATCAAATTTAACCAAAATATCCACCATTTACATACTGTAAAGTACCAGAAAATAGTGGAACCTCAAAGCCAAACTGATTTCTTCGAGCAGGAGAGACATCTTTTGAAATAAAATTTTACGGAGAACAGTGTACGTGATTTCCTAAAACATCTGGATTATCAACGATTACCTCATTTGAAATTGTATATGTGATTGTATTTCCACTGATATAGAAATTTACAACAGGATTTGTTGATTGCAAGACACAAGCCAATATGAAGGGGAAGATGGGCTTGAGGAACTTTAAGGGAGTTTAAAACTAAAAGATGACTGAACTAACAATAAGATCATCTGAAAGCCCACATCATTTGCTATAGTTTATATTTCAGCAGAGGAAGGAGATTAATTTTCTTTCTTGGGAGCAATCACATGACCTTACATCTGATCACTCTAAAGCAGGCCATACACCAATAGATTTCTTTACAAAAACAGATTCCCTCATCCACTTTACCAGTACAGATGGGTGAATGCCCCCTGCCCTGTCGGGCTATTGTATTTGCTGCAGTCACTGATTGGCCAACAATTTTTCAAAAGGGTCTTTCGACAAAAGTCGATTAATACATCATCTTTTGTCAATGGGAGTGGTGCCTGCAGAACCATTCACTGCTTGTATTTTAGCTTACCCAGCAGAAATCAGAGAATCATCCACAGAGAACAAAGGATAACTAAATGCAGTCAATGTAAATGTCACGACTAATACTCACCGAGGCCAAGATGCCGAGAGTGGCTCGCCCTTACGACCACGCGCACCCGAACCCCTGGAGGTGATACAGGGAGTCGGAGGCACGCGGAGGCACGGGCTTCCGGTAGTTACAGGATATCAGGAAGGCCGGCTAGAAGTCCTAGTTGGTTATTGGAGAACACCGGCGGGTGCCGTGCCGGACCGGGGAACTGAGAAACAGAAAGTCCGTAAAGCAGGCAGGTGTCAGAACCGGGGTATCAGGCAGATCAGAGTCCGTTAAGCAGGCAGAGGTCAGAACCAGGGTATCAGGCAGATCAGAGTCCGTTAAGCAGGCAGAGGTCAGAACCGGGGTATCAGGCAGATCAGAGTCCGTTAAGCAGGCAGAGGTCAGGGGTATCAGGCAGGCAGAGCAATCCGTTAAACAGGCAGAGGTCAGGGGTATAAGGCAGGCAGAGTAATCCCTTAAACAGGCAGAGGTCAGGGGTATCAGGCAGGCAGAGTAATCCTTTACACAGGCAGAGGTTCAGTACAGGCAGACAGGAACAAGGAACTAGCAATGGTTCAGGGGAACAGGAACAGCTGACGACAAACCAGCAACCCGACTGGGTGCTGGAGTCGTCTGAAGTAGCCTCCCGGCGAGCGCGTCAGCGTGACGCGCTACCGGACACCCGCACGGGCGACGGCGCGCACACGGGGACCGCCGTGTACCCGCGCGTGCCGCACCATCGGGCCGCGAACGGGTGTACGTCTCAGCGCTAGCCCGCTGCGCATGCGCCCCGAAGCCCGGCGGACGGAGGTGACCTGCGTCTCCTGACAGTGCCCCCCCTCCTAAGGGCGGACACTGGACGCCCAGGCTGGACATCAATTCCGGATGGTCTCGATGAAAGGCTTGAATTAAACGAGGTGCATGTAAGTTCCTTGCGGGCTCCCAAGAATTGTCCTCAGGTGGGTATCCTTTCCACTGGATCAGATACTGTAGTTGCCTGCCCCTCTTTCTACAATTAAGGATGGACTCTACCTCAAACTCGTTCTCCCCGTCCACCCTGATTGGTGGAGGAGGGAACTCTCCTCTTTCTGGAAAAGCACTGGGCACCACAGGCTTCAGCAGGGATACATGGAAGACAGGGTGGATCCTGTACGTCTTTGGTAGTGCTAGCTCCATGGCCACAGGATTGATAATTCTTTTGATAGGGAAAGGACCAATGAACTTAGGTCCCTGTTTCCGAGTTGGCACAGGTAGTTTAAGATTGGCGGTGGATAACCAGACCTCTTCCCCTATATTAAACGTTGGATTCTCCTTCCTACCCCGGTCATACTGCTCCTTGTAGTCCCTTTGAGCTTTCTGTAACATGCTTTGGATCCTCTGGAAATTAGATTGTAAGGAGGTTATCCTGTCGTGAACTGCAGGGACTGCTATCTCAAGAATATCGTTAGACAGAAACGTAGGGTGGAATCCGCAATTTGCCCAGAAAGGCGTTTGGTTGGTGGCTGCATGAACGGAGTTATTATAAGCGAACTCCGCATACGGGAGAAGAATTGCCCAATCATTCTGGGATCCTGAGCAGAAGCAACGGAGGTATTGCTCCAAGGTCTGGTTCGTCCTCTCCGTTTGACCGTTGCTCTGAGGATGGTAAGCTGATGAGAGGCAAACTTTGATATCCAGGACTTTGCAGAGTTCTTTCCAGAATTTAGACGTTGGTACGCCATGGAGCCTGATGATTTCTTTCAGGAAAGTATTGGCCGTCTCCACTGCAGAAGGAGTGCCCTCCATGGGCAAAAAATGAGCCATCTTGGAGAGATGGTCGACCACGACGAAAATAGTGGTAAAGCCTCCCGAGGCCGGCAAGTCCACGATGAAATCCATGGACACGTCGGTCCATGGTCATTCTGGAATGGGCAGGGGTTTGAGCAGACCCCGGGACTTAGTGTTTTGGCCCTTGTTTCGTTGACAAAGGGGACAGGAGGCCACATACTCCCTGCAATCCCGTCTCCACCCAGGCCACCAGAAGGAGCGAGAGATCAGCTCAGATGTTTTCCTAATTCCGAAGTGCCCTGCCAGTTTATGGTCATGGCACATTTTGAGGGTTACTGACCGTGTCTCCTGAGGTACAAAAATTTTCCCCCGGATCCAAAAAAAATTCCCATATTTCTTCAAGGAATGTACCTCTGGTTCTGTACATGAATTAGACGAGGCTTTGATGGATGACATTAAGTCCGCCTGCGCCAGCCCAAGGAAGTTTTGAGGAGAGAGGATTGTGCTCGGTTCCGGAGTTTGGGGATCAGCCGAGAACATCCGAGAGAGGGCGTCTGCCTTTCCATTCTTTGCACCAGGTCTGTAGGAAATATGAAAATTGAAGCAAGAGAAGAAGAGGGCCCAACGGGCTTGTCTGGGTTTGAGTCGTTTTGCTGTCCGGAGATATTCAAGGTTCTTGTGATCTGTAAAGATCATCACTGGGTGGAGTGCCCCCTCAAGCAAATATTTCCATTCCTCCAGGGCGAATTTTATGGCCAGCAGCTCCCTGTCACCCACATCGTAGTTTAACTCCGGCGGGCTGAGTCTCCGGGATGCAAACGCAACGGGATGTAGGATGGCTTTAGGTCCCTGTCTTTGGGAAAGAATTGTGCCCGCGCTAATATAATGTCACATATAAAAAAAGCGATGCTGTGTAAAAATATTTAAATATAATAAATATGTTAATGAAACCGTACATGTAAGATAAAGTGCAAATATTTTGTATATAATAATAAATCACCAAGTGCATATAAAAAAAGTGCAATCGTGGTAATAATTTTGAAAAGTGCACCGTGCTAAAATAAATATAATGCCGCGTACACACGGTCGTACTTTTCGTCTACAAAAGTCCAACGGACGCTGACGGACTAAAGCTGGCTGGTAATCCGATCGTGTGTGGGCTTCTCCGGACTTTCAACGTACTTTTTTAGCCTCAAATCCGACGTACTTTAGATTTGAAACATGCTTTAAAACTTTACTTCGTAACTACGACGGACCCCGAAATCCGCTCGTCTGTGTGCTAGTCCGACGGACAAAAAGCCACGCTAGGGCACCTATTGGCTACTGGCTATGAACTTCCTTATTTTAGTCCGGTGTACGTCATCACGTACGAATCCGTCAGACTTTTGTGTGGTCGTGTGTAGGCAAGTCCGTTCGTTAGAAAGTCTGCCGCAAGTCTGTCGGAAGTCTGTCGGACAGGCTGTCTGACTTTTGTAGACGAAAAGTACGACCGTGTGTACGCGGCATTAATGCCAAACACTTTCCTGTGACATTTAAGTGTTCAACATAATCAGCAAATAAAAATCACAGAAAACAAACGTGAATAAATAGTGTCCATAAAATAAGTGTTCGTCATGCTTCTTCTGATGGGTGTCTGAATCACAACAAGCAAGATGTGCTCTCCCGTGACACCCCACATGTGCTTGCGCTCACCTTTAATCGCATGACACAGTAATTAAACGGTGTCAAAATACGCATTGGGGCCACTCCTGGGCTCACTCAGGATACAATGATGCAAAACACTCCTCACAGGTAAAGCCAAGATCCACATTCATAGAAGAAACAAACAGAAGAACTCCATAGTGTAATATAGCAAGGACATTTATTGGATGAACAAAGTCCTCCAGGAGGGTACTCACATTAGATGGGTGCTACAGTGCACCAAACTGTGCAGGTTAAAAAAGAAAGCAGCAATTCGTATGGCGTGCGGTGTGGCATGTAAAATCCTCCTCCACTGCTGACAGCTCCGTCCTACCCCTCCCCGACGCGTATAGCCAACAACAAATACGTTGATCTGACTCCTGGAACAAGATTTGCTGTCTCCTGGCCACCTCTGACCCCTTGATGAGAATTTCCGTCTCCCTCACTGGGAGCGATCTCCAACCTGGAGGCTTCCAGGGGTAGGACGGAGCATGACAAACACTTATTTTATGGACACTATTTATTCACGTTTGTTTTCTGTGATTTGTATTTGCTGATTATGTTGCACACTTAAATGTCACAGGAAAGTGTTTGGCATTTATATTTATTTTAGCACGGTGCACTTTTCAAAATTATTACCACGATTGCACTTTTTTTATATGCACTTGGTGATTTATTATTATATACAAAATATTTGCACTTTATCTTACATGTACGGTTTCATTAACATATTTATTATATTTAAATATTTTTACACGGCATCTCTTTTTTATATGTGACATTATATTAGCTCGGGCACAATTACTATTTACGCATCAAATACATGGAATGAAACGTGGTTTAGTGCTTGCAGCTTAATTAGTTTACTCCTTAGAGGCATTAGTCCATTTGTGGCTCGCAAGAAACCTATACTTTGTTTGGGAAAGAATTGCTCCTGTTGTGATCTCCGATGCGTCCACCTCCAGTACAAATGGCATAGAAGGATCGGGATGCCGAAGAATTGGAGCGGAACTGAACAGGGTTTTCAATCTCAGAAAGGCTTCCTGTGCGGCTTGGGACCACCGGAATGAACCATGCTGGCGGGTTAGCTGAGTGATAGGTGCCACTATGGCAGAGAATCCAACAATAAATTTCCGGTAGAAGTTGGTAAATCCTATAAACCACTGGACTCCTCTTTTATCAGATGGGGCTGGCCACTCCTGGATAGCTTGTATCTTTTGAGGATCCATTGCGACCTCATTAGCTGATATGATGAACCCCAAGAATCGCACGACTGATTTTTCGAACTTGCACTTCTCCATTTTCAAGTAGAGTTTGTGTTGCTTCAGTATGGTAAGAACTTTTCTGACGTGCCCCTTGTGTAGCTCAATCGTGGTGGAGAAAATTAGTATATCGTCCAAATAGACCACAAGGAAATCATCCAGGTATTCTCGGAATATATCATTTACTAGGTGCTGAAAGGTGGCTGGAGCATTACAAAGCCCGAATGGCATCACCAAGTACTCGAAGTGTCCAAACCTGGACCTGAAGGCCGTCTTCCATTCATCCCCGGCCCTGATTCTGACAAGGTTATAGGCACCTTGGAGATCTAATTTGGAAAAGACTTTAGCTGATCGGAACCGTTGGAACAGCTCCGGAATGAGCGTCAGTGGGTACCTATTCTTGATGGTAATGTTATTAAGCTGCCGGTAGTCCACACAGGGTCTAAGGGAGCCGTCTTTCTTCCCGACAAAGAATATACCCGCTCCGGCAGGTGAAGACGAGGGACGGATTAACCCCTTCTTCAGGTTCTCATCGATATATTGTTTGAGAGCCTCCAGCTCAGTCTCCGAGAGGGGAAATATACGACCAAACAGGATTTCTGACCCTGGCAGCAGGTCAATTGGGCAGTCATAGGGTCGATGAGGTGGTAGGCGATCGGCCATTTGTTTGCTGAAGACTTCCTGGAACTCAAGATATTCATGGGGAACATGTTGGAGGTTATCTAATGGAACAGTAACCGTAGCACAGACTTTTGGAGCCGAAGGGAGGCAATGTTGAGAGCAATATGGTGAGGGGAACTAAACCGCCTTAGTACTCCATTGGATCTGTGGATCGTGAGCCTGTAGCCAGGGCAGGCCTAGAATGACTGGAAACATGGGAGAGTGAATGAGGTCTAGGCATAGGAGCTCTTGATGCCCGGAGTCGGTAGTTACTAGAATAGGTTGGGTCTCCTGGGTTATTGGACCTGAACTGGGGAGAGACCCATCAGCCAGATGTACTCGTAGATGTTGAGCTTTGGTTTGCAAGGGGACATGCAGGTTGCGGACCAAGGCAGCATCCATGAAGCAGCTACATGCACCCGAATCAATGATGGCTGGCAGGCGGGACTCCCCTTCCGGTAGCTGTAGAGAAACAAACAACATTACGTAAGATTTAGGAGCATTATTGTCTTGGCAATTCATCGATTTTGGCTGAAAGAACTTACTGGGCCTTATCGGGCAGTTGCGCATTAAGTGTCCGGCCCCCCCACAATAGAGACACAAGTTGGACTGCCATCTGCGTTGCCTTTCTTCTGAGGTCAGTGGTGCCCGGACCAGGCCAAGCTGCATGGGTTCGGCCTCGGGAAGTGTAGTAGAACCAGCTGCCATAGAAGATGGTGATTGCACAGGTAGGGGTCTCGACGGCGTCCACGCAGGGCGTGGATTTTGGAACTGTTCTGAACGACGTTCCCGCAGACGTCTATCCAGCTTTGTGGCTGCCTGGATTAATTCCTCCAAGGAAGCGGGAGTCTCCATCCTGGCTAACTCGTCCTTGAGGAGTTCGGACAGGCCTTGACGATACTGATAGCGCAGGGCCGGCTCGTTCCAGTTCGTATCGGCCGCCCATTTACGGAACTCCACCGTATAATCCTCAATTGGTCTCCTTCCTTGGGACAGGTGGTGCAGGATGGCTTCGGCTGTAGCCATACGCTGCGGGTCATCATAAAGCTGGGACATACTCTCGAAGAAGGTATCAATTGTATTTAGCCTGACTTCCCTGTTCCATCAAGCCGTGGGCCCAGGCCTGAGGTTCTTCAGACAGCAGGGAGATCGCAAATCCCACCTTGACCACCTCTGATGCCAAAGTTTGGGGCTGGAGGGCGAAATAGAGAGAATATGCATTCTTAAAAGCCCTAAATTTCTTACGGTCCCCTGAGAACCGTTCGGGTGTAGGGACCCTGGGTTTCCGGAAGTGCCATGACAACTGTGGGACTGGCGGTAGCCTGGTGAAGCGGACCTTCACTGCTGGGTGCGGGAGCTGCGGCGGCAGAAGGGAGTGGCCCTGTAAGCTGTTGGAGGCGGTTGTCAATTTGAGTATATCCCTCCTGTAGTTTCTGCACCGAGTCGGGTGGAAACCTGCTGACACAGGATCTCCAAGGGGGAGCGCGCTCTGTCGGCCTCGGACATCTGGCTGGTTTGTACTGTCACGACTAATACTCACCGAGGTCAAGATGCCGAGAGCGGCTCGCCCTTATGACCACGCGCACCCGAACCCCTGGAGGTGATACAGGAAGTCGGAGGCACGCGGAGGCACGGGCTTCCGGTAGTTACAGGATATCAGGAAGGCCGGCTAGAAGTCCTAGTTGGTTATTGGAGAACACCGGCGGGTGCCGTGCCGGACCAGGGAACTGAGAAACAGAAAGTCCGTAAAGCAGGCAGAGGTCAGAACCGGGGTATCAGGCAGATCAGAGTCCGTTAAGCAGGCAGAGGTCAGAACCGGGGTATCAGGCAGATCAGAGTCCGTTAAGCAGGCAGAGGTCAGGGGTATCAGGCAGGCAGAGTAATCCGTTAAACAGGCAGAGGTCAGGGGTATCAGGTAGGGATGAGCTTCGTGTTCGAGTCGAACCCATGTTCGACTCGAACATCGGCTGTTCGACCGTCCGTCGAATTGCGAACGATATGGGCCGTTCGCGCCAAATTCGTGTGGCGCATCACGGCCCATAATTGACTGCGGCATCGCAGTGCATTGCTGGCTGATGATTGGCCAAGCATGCACTATGACCCGCATGCTTGGCCAATCACAGCGCCGTCAGTAGAGAGAGCTGTAATTGGCCAAAGCCAGGGTGGCTTTGGCCAATTATGGCTCAGGGGATTTAGTACACGCCCCACACTATATAAGGCCGCCTGCACGGCGGCCCTGTGTAGTGTGTGTTCCGGTGTGCTGAGAGATAGAGAGAGAGAGAGACAGTGTCATTTGATTTGAGTTAGATAGATTAGGCAGAACAGTCAGTCAGTTAGCTGCACTTACAGTGTATTGTGTATATATATGCATCCCAGGTGTTGCATATATATATATATACACTGTATTCAGTTTAGCTAGATCCGTTCCTGTTATCTTCTAGACTATTTACATTTAGTGCAGTGCGTCCTGCTCACAGTGTTCAGCTAGATCCGTTCCTGTTATCTTCTAGACTATTTACATTTAGTGCAGTGCGTCCTGCTCACAGTGTTCAGCTAGATCCGTTCCTGTTATCTTCTAGACTATTTACATTTAGTGCAGTGCGTCCTGCTCACAGTGTTCAGCTAGATCCGTTCCTGTTATCTTCCTACTGACAGGCAGGCTTGTCTGGTTACAGTATATAAAGCTACCTGAAGAAAAGGACAGGTGTTCTATTTGATCCTATTAGTACCACGGTCAGGCAGCTAGACTACTTACATTTAGTACAGTGCGTCCTGCTCACAGTGTTCAGCTAGATCCGTTCCTGTTATCTTCCTACTGACAGGCAGGCTTGTCTGGTTACAGTATATAAAACTACCTGAAGAAAATTACAGGTGTTCTATTTGATCCTATTAGTACCACGGTCAGGCAGCTAGACTATTTACATTTAGTACAGTGCGTCCTGCTCACAGTGTTCAGCTAGATCCGTTCCTGTTATCTTCCTACTGACAGGCAGGCTTGTCTGGTTACAGTATATAAAGCTACCTGAAGAAAATTACAGGTGTTCTATTTGATCCTATTAGTACCACGGTCAGGCAGCTAGACTATTTACATTTAGTACAGTGCGTCCTGCTCACAGTGTTCAGCTAGATCCGTTCCTGTTATCTTCCTACTGACAGGCAGGCTTGTCTGGTTACAGTATATAAAGCTACCTGAAGAAAATTACAGGTGTTCTATTTGATCCTATTAGTACCACGGTCAGGCAGCTAGACTATTTACATTTAGTACAGTGCGTCCTGCTCACAGTGTTCAGCTAGATCCGTTCCTGTTATCTTCCTACTGACAGACAGGCTTGTCTGGTTACAGTATATAAAGCTACCTGAAGAAAATTACAGGTGTTCTATTTGATCCTATTAGTACCACGGTCAGGCAGCTAGACTATTTACATTTAGTACAGTGCGTCCTGCTCACAGTGTTCAGCTAGATCCGTTCCTGTTATCTTCCTACTGACAGGCAGGCTTGTCTGGTTACAGTATATAAAGCTACCTGAAGAAAATTACAGGTGTTCTATTTGATCCTATTAGTACCACGGTCAGGCAGCTAGACTATTTACATTTAGTACAGTGCGTCCTGCTCACAGTGTTCAGCTAGATCCGTTCCTGTTATCTTCCCACTGACAGGCAGGCTTGTCTGGTTACAGTATATAAAGCTACCTGAAGAAAATTACTGGTGTTCTATCCCAGCTTAGTGCAGCTACAGGCCATTAGTATGTCTGGAAGGCCAAGAAGGAGAGGCAGACAGTCACAAGCCAATAAGAGAGGGCAAGCAGGCTCTGTGTCTAGTGCTGGTCGTGGAGACGGTGCATCCTCATCAGCACGTGGCCATGGGACACGCTTGGCCTTTTTTTCGGCAGCTGGCCGTGTTGAGCCGCAACATGCGGAAGACTTGGTCGAGTGGATGACCAAGCCGTCCTCATCCTCCTCATCCTCTCTCACCCAGGGTGCTTTGTCTGGCAAAGCAGCGGCCTCTTCCCTCAGCTCAATGTCATCAGTGACTCCTTCCCTAGCTCCACCATGTCCTCCTGAGGATTCCCTCGAACTGTTTGACCACAGTGTTGGGTACATGCTCCAGGAGGATGCCCAGCGTTTGGAAGGCTCTGATGATGATACTGAGCTCGATGAAGGCAGTAACATGAGCACGGACAGAGGGGGTGCCCAAGAAGGACAGCAATCTGGCAGTCATGCTCCCCCTGCTGCAGCATACTGCCAGGTTTGCTCCAGTGATGAGGAGGGAGGGAATGATGAGGTCACTGACTCAACGTGGGTGCCTGATAGGAGAGAGGAGGAGGAGGAGGAGGAGGCGGCACATCACCAACGAGGCAGGATGCCCTCCAGGGGCCAGCCTAAGGGCAGCACATTGACTGCATCACACCCCAAAGCTCCACATGTGCAGGGCGCTGCAGTCTCTGCGCGTTATTCAAAAAGTTCTTTGGTGTGGGCCTTTTTTGAGACGAGTGCATCAGATTGCACCGCTGCTATTTGCAACATATGTCTCAAGCGTATCTCGCGTGGCCAAAACATCTCCCGCTTGGGTACCACATGCTTGACCAGACATATGTTGACCTGCCATGCAGTTCGTTGGCAAGCGTATCTAAAAGACCCACACCAAAGAACAAAGAGGATCTCTCCTTGCTCCTCATCAGCTGAGATTTCCAACCCCACTAGACCTCCAGTCCTCTCTGAGACCTGCAGTGAGAGGAATGAAGGTGTAGAATTAGGTGTGTCACAGCCAAGTACTTGTGGGCAATCTGCTTTTGGTACATCGACGTCAGATTGTACCAGGCAAATTTCCCTGCCCCAGCTGCTGCACCGCCGAAAAAAGTTTGCTCCCAGCCATCCACATGCCCAGCGGTTGAATGCTAGCTTGGCAAAATTGCTAGCACTTCAACTGCTGCCTTTTCAGTTGGTAGACTCTGCCCCCTTCCGTGAGTTTGTGGAATGTGCGGTTCCTCAGTGGCAGGTACCCAAACGCCACTTTTTCTCACGGAAGGCGATTCCGGCTCTCTACCGGCATGTGGAAGGCAATGTCCATGCCTCGCTGGACAGGGCGGTCAGCGGTAAGGTGCATATTACCGCTGACTCATGGTCCAGCAGGCATGGACAGGGACGTTACCTAAGTTTCACGGCGCATTGGGTGACTCTGCTGGCAGCTGGGAAGAATGCAGGACAAGGTGCAGTAGTGTTGGAGGTTGTTCCGCCACCACGCCTCCAAAATGCTGATTGTGACACACCTCTCTCCTCCACCCCCTCCTCTTCTTCTTCCTCCATGGCCTCTTCCTCGGAACCAGCGGTGCTCCGTAGTCGTTCAAGGGGCTACGCAAGTACGCAGGCCAAAAGATGCCATGCGGTGCTTGAGCTGGTGTGCTTGGGGGACAGGAGCCACACTGGGGCAGAGGTTCTGTCAGCTCTGCAGGGGCAGGTTCAGAGGTGGTTGACGCCACGCCAACTTAAGGCAGGAATGGTGGTTTGCGACAATGGCACCAACCTCCTCTCTGCCCTCCGACAGGGACAAATGACCCATGTGCCCTGTTTGGCTCACGTCCTTAACTTGGTGGTGCAGCGGTTCTTGGGCAGGTACCCGGGCTTACAGGATGTCCTGAGGCAGGCCAGGAAAGTCTGTGTGCATTTCCGCCGGTCATATAATGCCAGTGCTCGGCTGACGGACCTCTAAAAGGAGTTTAACCTGCCCAAGAACCGCCTAATCTGTGACATGCCCACCAGGTGGAACTCAACGTTGGCCATGCTGCAGCGGCTGCACACGCAGCAGAGGGCCATCAATGAGTACCTGTGCGACTATGGCACCAGGACAGGGTCAGGGGAGCTTGGTTTTTTTTCCCCACGCCAGTGGGCCATGATCAGGGATGCATGCACTGTCCTGTCACCATTCGAGGAGGCCACGAGGATGGTGAGCAGTGACAGTGCATGCATCTGTGACACTGTCCCCCTTGTCCACCTGTTGGAGCACACGCTGCGTGGAATAATGGACAGGGCACTTGAGGCAGAACAGAGGCAGGAAGAGGAGGACTTCCTTAGCTCTCAAGGCCCCCTTTATCCAGACAGTGTTCCTGCGTGCCCGCCGATCACACAGGAAGAGGACGAGGAGGAGGAGGAGGAAGATTGTGTCAGTATGGAGGTGGAGCCTGGCACTCAGCATCAGCAGCAGTCTTTAAGGGATCAGTCCCAAGAAACACATGGACTTGTACGTGGCTGGGAGGAGGTGGCTGCGGACGTTGTCGTTCTTAGTGACCCAGAGGACTCCGGACCGAATGCCTCAGCAAACCTACGCTGCATGGCCTCCCTGATCCTGCAAAGCCTGCGTAAGGATCCTCGTATTCGTGGTATCAAGGAGAAGGACCAATACTGGCTGGCAACCCTCCTTGATCCACGTTACAAGGGTAAGGTTGCGGACCTTATCTTGCCATCGCAGAGGGAGCAGAGGATGAAACATCTTCGGGAGGCCTTGCAGAAAGTTCTGTGCAATGCGTTCCCAGAGACTGGGAGGTTACAAACTCCTGTTTCTGGACAACGTGTTGCTGAGGCTTCGGTCAGTCAAAGAAGGAGCGGTGGAGAAGGTGGCCGTCTGACCGATGCGTTCAGACAATTTTTTGGTCCGCAGCCCCAAGGTATGATCGGTTCCAGCAACCATCGCCAGCGTCTGTTTTACATGGTGCAGGAATACCTAGGGGCAAGATCAGACTTGGACACCTTTCCCACCGAAAATCCTCTGGGTTACTGGGTCTTGAGGATGGATTACTGGCCAGAGCTTGCACAGTATGCAATTGAGCTACTGGCCTGTCCTGCATCCAGCGTTCTTTCGGAACGCACATTCAGTGCTGCTGGAGGCGTGGTAACCGATCACAGGGTGCGTCTGTCCACCGACTCGGTCGATCAGCTGACCTTCATAAAAATGAATCAGTCTTGGATCACCACCAGCTACCAAGCACCTGATGCTGATGTAACCGAATAATTTTTTTTGAAATCTCAGATCCCTTCAAAGACTGCCTATGCTGATGCTGAGTGACTATCCCTGAGTAATTATCCTCTTCCTCCTCAATCATCACGCTGATAGCTTGTAAGAACATTTTTGGTTCTGGGCGCCACCACCAGTGCCTAAGGCACAATTTTTCAGCCCCTGTTTTACAGGGGCGTGTAATTACAATTTTTGATGTAATACTTTGCAGCAGGGCTCGTTCCTGCATTCCAACTAGAGTGTCTGTGAGGGGTTGCAGTGTTGTGGCACCAGCACCAGTGCCTAAGGCCTAATTTTTCAGCTCCTGTTCAACAGGGGCATGTAATTACAATTCTTGATCTAATATTTCACAGCAGGGCCCTGTGAGGGCTTACAGTGTTGTGGCCACAGCAACACCTAAGGCCCAAATTTCTGCTGAGTATATAGGGCAGGACCCTACTTTCAAACATCTAACTTACAAAGGACTCCTACTTGCAAACGGAAGGAGACAACAGGAAGTGAGATGAAATCTACCCCTAGGAAGGGAAATTCTCTCCTGTAAGAGTTAATATGGGAAAACAATTTCTCCTTTCCACTGATGCTTTCCAATCCTTGTTCCACAAAAAATCCCAAATTTTCAAAAAACATTTTTCATTGGGACAAAAAAGTGAGGTGAAATCTTCTGAAGAGGAGGAAAGACAGCAAAACAAATGTCACAGGGGTGATAACCCTTCCCTATGTTTTCCAAAAAGCTTAAAAAAGATTTTTTGGCTGGAGCTAAACACGTTAAAAATGTACCCGTTCAAAATTACAAAGAGATTCTATTTTTTTTTTACTTTAAGCATCATTAAAATCACTGCTCCCGAAAAAACGGCCGTTTTTAAAAGTTTTTTTTGCATTGATACATGTCCCCTGGGGTAGGACCCGGGTCCCCAAACCCTTTTTAGGACAATACCATGCAAATTAGCCTTTAAAATGAGCACTTTTGATTTCGAATGTTCGAGTCCCATAGACGTCAATGGGGTTCTAACGTTCGTGCGAACTTTCGGTCCGTTCGCGGGTTCTGGTGCGAACCGAACCGGGGGGTGTTGGGCTCATCCCTAGTATCAGGCAGGCAGAGTAGTCCGTCAAACAGGCAGAGGTCAGGGGTATCAGGCAGGCAGAGTAATCCGTTAAACAGGCAAAGGTCAGGGGTATCAGGCAGGCAGAGTAATCCCTTTAAACAGGCAGAGGTCAGGGGTATCAGGCAGGCAGAGTAATCCTTTACACAGGCAGAGGTTCAGCACAGGCAGACAGGAACAAGGAACTAGCAATGGTTCAGGGGAACAGGAACAGCTGACGACAAACCAGCAACCCGACTGGGTGCTGGAGTCGTCTGAAGTAGCCTCCAGGCGAGCACGTCAGGGTGACGCGCTACCGGACACCCGCACGGGCGACGGCGCGCACACGGGGACTGCCGTGTACCCACACGCGCCGCACCATCGGGCCGCGAACGGGTGTACGTCTCAGCGCTAGCCCGCTGCGCATGCGCCCCGAAGCCCGGCGGACGGAGGTGACCTGCGTCTCCTGACAGTAAAGTTTTTTGTAGGAGGCATGTCTGCCCTCTTGTGGCAAGCAGGCTCTGTGTCTAGTGCTGGTCGTGGAGACGGTGCATCCTCATCAGCACGTGGCCATGGGACACGCTTGGCCTTTTTTTCGGCAGCTGGCCGTGTTGAGCCGCAACATGCGGAAGACTTGGTCGAGTGGATGACCTAGCCGTCCTCATTCTCCTCATCCTCTCTCACCCAGGGTGCTTTGTCTGGCAAAGCAGCGGCCTCTTCCCTTAGCTCAATGTCATCAGTGACTCCTTCCCTAGCTCCACCATGTCCTCCTGAGGATTCCCTCGAACTGTTTGACCACAGTGTTGGATACATGCTCCAGGAGGATGCCCAGCGTTTGGAAGGCTCTGATGATGATACTGAGCTCGATGAAGGCAGTAACATGAGCACGAACAGAGGGGGTGCCCAAGAAGGACAGCAATCTGGCAGTCATGCTCCCCCTGCTGCAGCATACTGCCAGGTTTGCTCCAGTGATGAGGAGGGAGGGGATGATGAGGTCACTGACTCAACGTGGGTGCCTGATAGGAGAGAGGAGGAGGAGGAGGAGGAGGAGGCGGCGGCACATCACCAACGAGGCAGGATGCCCTCCAGGGGCCAGCCTAAGGGCAGCACATTGACTGCATCACACCCCAAAGCTCCACATGTGCAGGGCGCTGCAGTCTCTGCGCGTTATTCAAAAAGTTCTTTGGTGTGGGCCTCTTTTGAGACGAGTGCATCAGATTGCACCGCTGCTATTTGCAACATATGTCTCAAGCGTATCTCGCGTGGCCAAAACATCTCCCGCTTGGGTACCACATGCTTGACCAGACATATGTTGACCTGCCATGCAGTTCGTTGGCAAGCGTATCTAAAAGACCCACACCAAAGAACAAAGAGGATCTCTCCTTGCTCCTCATCAGCTGAGATTTCCAACCCCACTAGACCTCCAGTCCTCTCTGAGACCTGCAGTGAGAGGAATGAAGGTGTAGAATTAGGTGTGTCACAGCCAAGTACTTGTGGGCAATCTGCTTTTGGTACATCGACGTCAGATTGTACCAGGCAAATTTCCCTGCCCCAGCTGCTGCACCGCCGGAAAAAAGTTTGCTCCCAGCCATCCACATGCCCAGCGGTTGAATGCTAGCTTGGCAAAATTGCTAGCACTTCAACTGCTGCCTTTTCAGTTGGTAGACTCTGCCCCCTTCCGTGAGTTTGTGGAATGTGCGGTTCCTCAGTGGCAGGTACCCAAACGCCACTTTTTCTCACGGAAGGCGATTCCGGCTCTCTACCGGCATGTGGAAGGCAATGTCCATGCCTCGCTGGACAGGGCGGTCAGCGGTAAGGTGCATATTACCGCTGACTCATGGTCCAGCAGGCATGGACAGGGACGTTACCTAAGTTTCACGGCGCATTGGGTGACTCTGCTGGCAGCTGGGAAGAATGCAGGACAAGGTGCAGTAGTGTTGGAGGTTGTTCCGCCACCACGCCTCCAAAATGCTGATTGTGACACACCTCTCTCCTCCACCCCCTCCTCTTCTTCTTCCTCCATGGCCTCTTCCTCGGAACCAGCGGTGCTCCGTAGTCGTTCAAGGGGCTACGCAAGTACGCAGGCCAAAAGATGCCATGCGGTGCTTGAGCTGGTGTGCTTGGGGGACAGGAGCCACACTGGGGCAGAGGTTCTGTCAGCTCTGCAGGGGCAGGTTCAGAGGTGGTTGACGCCACGCCAACTTAAGGCAGGAATGGTGGTTTGCGACAATGGCACCAACCTCCTCTCTGCCCTCCGACAGGGACAAATGACCCATGTGCCCTGTTTGGCTCACATCCTTAACTTGGTGGTGCAGCGGTTCTTGGGCAGGTACCCGGGCTTACAGGATGTCCTGAGGCAGGCCAGGAAAGTCTGTGTGCATTTCCGCCGGTCATATAATGCCAGTGCTCGGCTGACGGACCTCCAAAAGGAGTTTAACCTGCCCAAGAACCGCCTAATCTGTGACATGCCCACCAGGTGGAACTCAACGTTGGCCATGCTGCAGCGGCTGCACACGCAGCAGAGGGCCATCAATGAGTACCTGTGCGACTATGGCACCAGGACAGGGTCAGGGGAGCTTGGTTTTTTTTCCCCACGCCAGTGGGCCATGATCAGGGATGCATGCACTGTCCTGTCACCATTCGAGGAGGCCACGAGGATGGTGAGCAGTGACAGTGCATGCATCAGTGACACTGTCCCCCTTGTCCACCTGTTGGAGCACACGCTGCGTGGAATAATGGACAGGGCACTTGAGGCAGAACAGAGGCAGGAAGAGGAGGACTTCCTTAGCTCTCAAGGCCCCCTTTATCCAGACAGTGTTCCTGCGTGCCCGCCGATCACACAGGAAGAGGACGAGGAGGAGGAGGAGGAAGATTGTGTCAGTATGGAGGTGGAGCCTGGCACTCAGCATCAGCAGCAGTCTTTAAGGGATCAGTCCCAAGAAACACATGGACTTGTACGTGGCTGGGAGGAGGTGGCTGCGGACGTTGTCGTCCTTAGTGACCCAGAGGACTCCGGACCGAATGCCTCAGCAAACCTACGCTGCATGGCCTCCCTGATCCTGCAAAGCCTGCGTAAGGATCCTCGTATTCGTGGTATCAAGGAGAAGGACCAATACTGGCTGGCAACCCTCCTTGATCCACGTTACAAGGGTAAGGTTGCGGACCTTATCTTGCCATCGCAGAGGGAGCAGAGGATGAAACATCTTCGGGAGGCCTTGCAGAAAGTTCTGTGCAATGCGTTCCCAGAGACTGGGAGGTTACAAACTTCTGTTTCTGGACAACGTGTTGCTGAGGCTTCGGTCAGTCAAAGAAGGAGCGGTGGAGAAGGTGGCCGTCTGACCGATGCGTTCAGACAATTTTTTGGTCCGCAGCCCCAAGGTATGATCGATTCCAGCAACCATCGCCAGCGTCTGTTTTACATGGTGCAGGAATACCTAGGGGCAAGATCAGACTTGGACACCTTTCCCACCGAAAATCCTCTGGGTTACTGGGTCTTGAGGATGGATTACTGGCCAGAGCTTGCACAGTATGCAATTGAGCTACTGGCCTGTCCTGCATCCAGCGTTCTTTCGGAACGCACATTCAGTGCTGCTGGAGGCGTGGTAACCGATCACAGGGTGCGTCTGTCCACCGACTCGGTCGATCAGCTGACCTTCATAAAAATGAATCAGTCTTGGATCACCACCAGCTACCAAGCACCTGATGCTGATGTAACCGAATAATTTTTTTTGAAATCTCAGATCCCTTCAAAGACTGCCTATGCTGATGCTGAGTGACTATCCCTGAGTAATTATCCTCTTCCTCCTCAATCATCACGCTGATAGCTTGTAAGAACATTTTTGGTTCTGGGCGCCACCACCAGTGCCTAAGGCACAATTTTTCAGCCCCTGTTTTACAGGGGCGTGTAATTACAATTTTTGATGTAATACTTTGCAGCAGGGCTCGTTCCTGCATTCCAACTAGAGTGTCTGTGAGGGGTTGCAGTGTTGTGGCACCAGCACCAGTGCCTAAGGCCTAATTTTTCAGCTCCTGTTCAACAGGGGCATGTAATTACAATTCTTGATCTAATATTTCACAGCAGGGCCCTGTGAGGGCTTACAGTGTTGTGGCCACAGCAACACCTAAGGCCCAAATTTCTGCTGAGTATATAGGGCAGGACCCTACTTTCAAACATCTAACTTACAAAGGACTCCTACTTGCAAACGGAAGGAGACAACAGGAAGTGAGATGAAATCTACCCCTAGGAAGGGAAATTCTCTCCTGTAAGAGTTAATATGGGAAAACAATTTCTCCTTTCCACTGATGCTTTTCAATCCTTGTTCCACAAAAAAACCCAAATTTTCAAAAAACATTTTTCATTGGGACAAAAAAGTGAGGTGAAATCTTCTGAAGAGGAGGAAAGACAGCAAAACAAATGTCACAGGGGTGATAACCCTTCCCTATGTTTTCCAAAAAGCTTAAAAAAGATTTTTTGGCTGGAGCTAAACACGTTAAAAATGTACCCGTTCAAAATTACAAAGAGATTCTACTTAACAACAAACCTACAGTCCCTGTCTTGTTTGCACCGCCTGTATACTGCTGTTCAGAGTATATAGGGCCTGGTGGCCCCACACCTTTCCTTATTTTAATTTGGGTGCGGGGTTCCCCTTAATATCCATACAAGACCCAAAGGGCCTGGTAATGGACTGGGGGGTACCCATGCCATTTGTCTCACTGATTTTCATCCATATTGCCATGACCCAACATGACATTAAACCCGCAAGCAGTTTTAAATGAGATTTTTTCCTTTAAAAATGACATTTGGTGCAGGGACTGTTCTAAACACGGGAAACACGCGTCACTTTACAGGCATACTATAGACACCCCCCAGGTACGATATTTAAAGGAATATTTCACTTTTTTTTTTTTTACTTTAAGCATCATTAAAATCACTGCTCCCGAAAAAACGGACGTTTTTAAAAGTTTTTTTTGCATTGATACATGTCCCCTGGGGTAGGACCCGGGTCCCCAAACCCTTTTTAGGACAATACCATGCAAATTAGCCTTTAAAATGACCACTTTTGATTTCGAACGTTCGAGTCCCATAGACGTCAATGGGGTTCTAACGTTCGTGCGAACTTTCGGTCCGTTCGCGGGTTCTGGTGCGAACCGAACCGGGGGGTGTTGGGCTCATCCCTAGTATCAGGCAGGCAGAGTAGTCTGTTAAACAGGCAGAGGTCAGGGGTATCAGGCAGGCAGAGTAATCCGTTAAACAGGCAGAGGTCAGGGGTATCAGGCAGGCAGAGTAATCCCTTTAAACAGGCAGAGGTCAGGGGTATCAGGCAGGCAGAGTAATCCTTTACACAGGCAGAGGTTCAGCACAGGCAGACAGGAACAAGGAACTAGCAATGGTTCAGGGGAACAGGAACAGCTGACGACAAACCAGCAACCCGACTGGGTGCTGGAGTCGTCTGAAGTAGCCTCCAGGCGAGCACGTCAGGGTGACGCGCTACCGGACACCCGCACGGGCGATGGCGCGCACACGGGGACCGCCGTGTACCCGCACGCGCCGCACCATCGGGCCGCGAACGGGTGTACGTCTCAGCGCTAGCCCGCTGCGCATGCGCCCCGAAGCCCGGTGGACGGAGGTGACCTGCGTCTCCTGACAGTAAAGTTTTTTGTAGGAGGCATGTCTGCCCTCTTGTGACAGCACAAAGCGTAAAAAAAGAAGTACACACATAAGTACACACACACACGTGTAAAACATACACACACTCTATAACCATGGATGGACACAGAAGAAGCTATATTAATCTTTAAAGTGGAAGTAAACCCAACATATTCATAGTTTCAAAAAACAGTTACATTCCCGGCATGCCAGAAATGCTAACTGTCACATTGGCTGTGCTCTCAACCAAACTGTCAGACCATCCAATGGCTGGTGCCATTGATCATGATCATGGTGCTGGACATTGATCATATGTCCAGCACCGAAGCCGTTGAAGATTGAACAGAGGTCACGATGGCAGCTTCCTTGGCTGAAAATGATCGGAGGGTTTACTTCCACTTTAAGCATTAGGTACCTCTGTAGAATTTTTTTTTTTTTATTTTAAATTTTAAAAGCTGTATGTATTTTTTGGTATTTATAAAAACTGGTTTAGCCTGGCGTAAAAAAATGGTTACAGCTGTCTAATGGATCTGTTACATATGGAGGAGTACTACCAACGTTTCAGATGGATGTTATTTACATTCAGATCAATTATAAATAATGATAAAATGAGCATCACATTAGACACTACTCAAAGTGGGTCTTTAAATGTGGTTTAAAGGGCAACATTAAAAATGCATAAAAAAAAAAAACCAAGCTTGTGGATGACATAAACTTGCATGTGAAATTGACCTCCTCCATGATGTACCCGAGCAAAATTATATTTTGAAAATAAAAACTTGTCCACTAAATGATAGCTCCCAGCCAGCTTTATTCTTTATGTTACAAACAGACACTTATTTTCATGTAGCCTGACTGGCCAGGAAAGAGGGTAACAAGCATTTGGCTTCCCCTCTCCTGAACCAAACAAGGCCACATGCCCTCGACATTAGAATAGTACCTTGTGGTGGAGGGGAAAAGGGGCACAAAGTCGCCCTCCAAGGCACCTTGCCCCCATGTGCTGGTCGTTATAATTTTAGTCTGGTATAGCTTTTTAAATAAGAACACTGTAAACTGATCTCTCATTAACTTTCTGTAGCTCTTCCTTTATGCAGTTTCACACTTGCACAATTTAATCATCATTTATGCTTAAAGGGGTTATAAAGGTTTGTGTTTTTTCACCTTAATGCATCCTGTGCATTAAGGTGAAAAAACACCTGTCAGTGACCGGCCCCCAGCCCCCCTGTTTTACTTACCTGAACCCTCAAACTCGTCCCACGGGGATGCTCCTTCTCTCTGCTAGGGGGTTCTCGGCTTTTGATTGGATATATTGATAGCAGTGCAGCCATTGGCTCCCACTGTTGTCAATCAAATCCAATGACGCAGTCGCCGGGGGGCGCGGCCGAGTCCTGAATTCGGCATCTATGGACGCCAAATGCTGGACTCGGGAGTGCACCCGCAAGGTAACCCCCCAGGAGAGGGCTTCTCCCAGGGGGTTATCTGATGCGGGGAGGAGCCGAAACAGCCACTCAGGGACCCCAGAAGACCAGGATCAGGGCCACTGTGTGCAAAACGAGCTGCACAGTGGAGGTAAGTATGACATGTTTTTAATTTTAAAAAAAATTACCTTTAGTGTCACTTTAAGCCGGGTACCCATTATAGTTTTTTTTTGTGCAATCCAGCGGGTTAGTTGAGGTTAGTTCACTTCCTCGCTGAGCTGTTGTGATCTAACAGGGGGACGCCCCCATCAGAACACTCCGATCAGCGTTCTCCACCATTGGCTGAAAGCGCTGATCAGGAGTCGGTCGACTGCTGGCTTTCCAGCATGAACAGTCCGACATACACACCGGCTGAATGTTTTTAACCGGTCATGGTCTCCTGACATTCGACCCGTGTGTGCGGGGTTTTAGGGATATTGTATTTTGGGGTTTTTGATTGTTCTCTGTACACTCATTTCTAGGTTAATTTCATCTGGACCCGTGTATATATTTCCATGTGCATGTTCTTATCAGCAACATCTTCATTTTAAATTTCCAGAACTGGTACTTTTGGTTTGTCAGATTATCAACTTAGCAATTTTTTACAGACTGTCTTCTTGTAATTCTGAGCTGTATCTCTATCTGTAGAAGTATTCAGCACTTTGGCTGTAGCTGGCCCCATAACCTGTTGGAAAGCTGCTTTAGATATTGATATTACCAGTCAAGATGTTGCTGAACACATGGCTGAGCCCTTTATTGGGAACAACAGGAACACACAGAGACAGGAAATTATATCATAACCAAATAGTTATACTATGAAAAAACAGCACATTAGGAATGACACTCCTTCCTAGTTGCAGAACTTCTGAACACATTATATTATATGAGAATGGTTGTTGCACCTTTATAAACAGCAAGCTAACAGACAACTCTCTTATTGCTAGGCTAAAAGTGAGAGTCTCTGCACAACATACCAGTAGTTGCTAATTATCACACATCCATCTCTGCATTGTCCATGATCCAAAGAATGCAAAGTGCAGTCGGTGCCAAATGCTGTAAGGCTCCCAGCCACGGGAACAATTGCCACCGGGCCGTTCTGATGCCCCGTAAAGAAGCTGCACTGATTCCGCCCCAGACACACCTAAAAGCTTCCTTGTGAAGAGGAATAAAAGGTCCCAGCTGGTGTCCTGCTGAGTGCGGGATGAGGACATAGAGAGCATGCCACCCCCCCAGCATGGATGGTGTATGCTATGCCCGAGTAGAGGCCAGCTCCGTGCCCCACTGAAGGCTCTCCTCCCTTGGCCAGCCCCAACCAAGCCTCCCTGGTTCCCCCCTGCAGCCCCTGGCCTCCCCCTGCCGGCCAGTTCGGGAACCTGTAGTCGGTGCAGCAGGCACTGTCCAACCTGGTGAGCAGAGAGTACCTGGAACGGACTTTCAACCTTGGGATAATCGGAACGAAGCAGGGAAGAGGGAGAGCGAGAGGGGGACCAAGTGCTGCACCATGGGCCTCTGGGTTTTACTTGCCCCTGGGCCAAATATCACCAGTCAGCCCCTGCTCACAGCCCTGCAAATAAGAACTAACTCCTGTTGACAATGTGAGCAGGAGCACAGTTCTGGTCTGACATCTTTCAGAGACACACAGCAGCAGAGCAGGAGCATATTATGTGATCAGTTAATTAAGCATTGTACACCAATACATTTGTAGGATTTATTCTTGCTCCTACTGACACCATCAATGGGGTTTACTTTACTTAATCCTGACATCAACGATGGGACCTATTTTTAATCCCACTGACATTGGTTTATTTTTACTGCAACTTACACAAATGATGGGGATTATTTTTTCTCCCACTGGCGCCACAAATAGGCTTTATTTTCAGTCCCACTGACCAGCAATATAAGAGGCACAATACCTCACACACGACCCCTACACCCTGTATGTTATGCTGTAGGTTATATAATCCTGACTCCTGCATTGTATACATTACATACTCTTGACCAAGTATTTATTGTCTCATGAGTTACAGGTCACTGTGCAGTCGGAGGCTCATACAAAAGCTGGGTACAAGACCAAAGCTCGCACTGCCGGAGAGGATGCGGGTTTATAGGAGCATTACTGCACATACTATGGACCTGTAGGAATATTAGAAGCTACTGGCGCAAAGTATTTCAGTTAATTTCCAAAGTAACAGGGGTTTTAACTACTCCTAATCCATCCCTGGCTATTTTAAATCTCAATATTGATAGATTCCCAGTATGCCACAGAGTTATTGTAACGCATATTCTACTTGCTGCATGCTTAGTGATCAGAAGACATTGGAAGAAGGATCTTGCCCCCAACTTATCAGAAATTATCGGGTTAGTTATCGCGTTATCGAGTTAGTTAAAACTCATTATACCTATGAAAGAATGTTAGCCTCCCACAAAGATAAAATCATTTGGTTTGAAAAGCTTTGGAAGCTGTGGATGCAATGGTTTCATAATAAAAGACTATATTGACACACTTTTCTGTATATGTAGCCTATTATCGTATACAATACTGTGCAGATTTTCACAATATTTTTATACAATGTTTTCCCCTCTTGTTTCCTACCCCTCTGTTTATATACTTGTTCTGTTCACATCCAGTAGCGAATATGTCTGGTATATAATGCCATCCATCTGATTGTTTGACCATAACAGGCAGTCCGTTGTGTAACTCTAGACTAAAGATCACTTAGGCCCCTTTCACACATGCGGACCGTATGTCCGTATTTCATGCATCCGTTTTCGGATGAAATACGGACATACATGCATCCCTATGGGATAGCGGGTGTCAGCGGATGTACATCCGCTAACACCCGATGTTGTCCGGCTCCGCTCTCGTCCGATTCTGCGGACGGAAGAAAATCCTATTTTTCTATCCGTCTGCAGAGCGGATCGGATGAACACGGACAGACGGTCCGTGTTCCACCGATCCCCCATAGGGGAGAGCGGAGATCTGACAGGGCGGTCCCTGCACAGTGTGCGGGTCCCGCCCTGTCATCTGCCTGCTCAGCTGGGGAAAACGGAGCGATCCCCGCTGAGCAGCGGATAAACACGGGGCGGATCAACACGGATCCGTCCTGTGTGAAAGGGGCCTTACTTTCTTACATATCTTGCTTATCCTGTATAATTGAGCACATCCTGTATAATTGAACACACCACACAGGTCAGGGATAAAGTTGTGGAGACGTTTAAAGCAGGGTTAGGTTATAAAAATGCAGCAGGCACCTACTTTTAGGTAGGTGACCCTTTTTTCTAGCTTTCTATTTCAGATAAATTTACAACAGGCTTATGCTATTACAGCAGGCCTGTTGTTGTCAAATTACCATTTGAGTGACAGGTAGTTTATGTGATAGTCTCGACTAATCATTGATTTGCTTGGAAATGTCTGGGACTCTCATATAAAAGCGGGGTCACATGGTGCCTGGGAGAGTTCGAGTCCAGTCCTGCTCTGAGGAGCGAGAGAGCCAACCTGGTTCCCGAAGGGGGAGGTGGAGGTTTTTCCCCTCCGGGAAGCCAATGGAGTTTCACCCTTGCGAGATGGGTGAAGAACCGGTCCTCATGGAGGAACAGACAACATCTTACAGCATGTAGTCGCTGGTGTCCTTGGCCGCCCCTGCGGGGAGGGGAGCGGGCCATAAAGGAGAGAAGGGAACTAAGAATCATTGCGGAAGAAGTAGCAACAAAGCGGAAAGAAACTGGGCGATCGATCGTTTATGAGTGGCACATGGACTGTTGATCACGTGAGTGAAAGCCCAAGGGAAACGGTATTACCAGAGACTGAGGGTTATAAGTGCACCAGTCAGTGAGATGGGCAGTGATGGCCTATGACTTTGGGTTCAGCAATACCCCGGGGATTCCAATCAGTCAGGCGGGAAAAGTTATTCGGAGTGACTCTTCTTTCGCTCAACTTGGAAGTACCATGTAGATAGGAAGTAGTGGCAAACAGAAGGCGGTGAAGCTGCAAGCACATATATAGAGATATGGGCAGTTCTTTAAAAGTCTCATAGATGAAGAAGTTATTCAGAGTGACTCTTTATCAACTTTTCTCTATAAAAAAATCTACTTCCATCTTCCCTGATTTTAGAGATCATTTGAAGATGATTTCTTAACTATCTGCAACTGATCATAGTTTTCCTGCAAGATTCACTTAAAAGATGATAATGTAACAAAAGAGCATCTCAGAGGAAGTCCTTCTCCTATCCCAGTTTGTGTTGTTAAATAAAGCAAGTGGAAAAAGCACTAAGGACTGTGAGTTTTAAATCTATGGGCTGCGAGGGTTGGGCGGCAGACGTGAATTACGGATATAACAATTATTTAGCCGCTCCTTCGTGGGTAAGCACTTCAAAAAATGCCAAGCTTTGAACATCTCACGGTGCACTGTTTAATCCATCATCCAAAAATGAAAAGAGTATGGCACAACTGCAAACCTACCAAGACATGGCCGTCCACCTAAACTGGCATTAATCAGAGAAGCAGCAAAGAGGACAAAGGTAACTCTGGAGGAGCTGCAGAGATCCACAGCTTAGGTGGGAGAATCTGTCCACAGGAAAACTATTAGTCGTGCTCTCCACAAATCTGGCCTTTATGGAAGAGTGGCAAGAAGAAAACAATTGTTGAAAGAAAGCCATAAGAAGTCCTGTTTGCTGTTTGCGAGAAACCATGTTGGGCACACAGCAAACATGTGGAAGAAGGTGCTCTGGTCAGATAATACCAAAATTTTACTTTTTGGCCTAAAAGCAAAACGCTATGTGTGGTGGAAAACTAACACTGCACATCACCCTGAACACACCATCCCCACTGTGAAACATGGTGGTGGCAGCATCATTTTGTGGTAATGCTTTTCTTAAGCAGGAACAGGGAAGCTGGTCAGAGTTGATGGGAAGATGGATGGAGCCAAATACAGGGCAATCTTAGAAGAAAACCTGTTAGTCTGCAAAAGACTTGAGACTGGGGCAGAGATTCACCTTCCAGTAGGACAACGACCCTAAATACAGCCAGAGCTACAATGGAATGGTTTAGATCAAAGCATATTCTTCCACCGTTAACAGAAATTGGAATCTGCCTGCTGTCTCTGTGTGTGTGTGTCTCTGGTATGTGGCCTTCTCTATCTGTTGCCCTGTGCGAACAACCATGACATTATTTGTTTTTCTGGACTGTCTTACCTAAGTTTTATGTGTTGATCTTGTCTTGGCCTCTTGCTATTCTGACTTTTGAAGCAAAAAGTTCACTTTGATTGCCAGGCACTCTTATAGTCAATCACGATTAATTAACGAACTTCAACCCCACCCCTATAACAATATATATTTGAGCATCCTTAAGGGGTGAGCACATTGCTCGGGGGAGCACATTGCAATGGCTTCTATCTTTAAGGCTTCTTTCTCTAAGTGATTCTTTCTACAAGTGATATGCACTTCATTCTCTGCACTTCAGCGATTGCACGGAGCAAACGAATACAGTAATCTGCACTGGAAAGCTGCTAACAGACTGCAGGTGACCCTGTCTCTCTATTAAGCTCTCCTTCCACTCTGTAACATGCACTCTCTACCACTGCTTCTGACACTCCTCTCCTCTCTCCTCAAACTCTCTTACCTTCACCCCCCCTCTCCACCCGCCTGCTTATACATATCACCCTGCCTTCTGTCTTCCCCCTACTACTGCTCTTACCAACTCTCGCTCATTCTACACCCATACACTGATAAAACCTCCAGTACTCTGAGACATGCCCCTTCACATAAATCACAGTCCCACATTACCTCCCTCACCCTCCTGCTTATCCTAATCTCTGGTGACATATCCCCAAACCCTGGGCCACCATCATCTGTCTTTGCCCAACGCTCCCATCCCCCTACACCCTCTGGCAGGAGCCGCAACCCACAGAACTTGGTCTCTATTCCTCTTTCCAAAACCAGCCCCCCCTTTTCCTGTGCCCTGTGGAATGCACGTTCTGTCTGCAACAAACTCACCGCCCTCCAGGACCTCTTCATCACAAATTCCTTTAACCTACTTGCCATTACTGAAACCTGGCTTCATGAATCAGATACTATTTCTCCTGTTTCCCTCTCCCATGGGGGCCTTTTCTGGACTCACTCCCCCAGACCAAGTGGACGGAAGGGAGGTGGAGTGGGAATCCTTCTAGCCCCATGCAGCACCTATCAAGTTCTTCACCCACCTCCCTCTCTGACACTCTCCTCTTTTGAGGCACACTGCATTCGTCTTTTCTCTCCCATTTCTCTAAGAATTGCTGTCATCTACCAGCCCCCTGGACCGGTATCAGCCTTTCTTGATGACTTCTCTGCCTGGCTTCCCTACTTTCTCTCTTCTGAAATCCCCACAATTATTCTTGGGGACTTCAACATCCCTGTCAACACTAACACTACTATTACTTCTAAACTTCTTAGTCTAACCTCATCGCTTGACCTGAAGCAATGGATACAGGCTCCTACCCACTCCAACGGCAACACCCTTGACCTTGCCTTCTCCTATCTGTGCAACCTTTCCAACAATCCACTCCCACTCTCTGATCACCACCTTATTAGTTTTGCTCTCTCCTTGTCTTCCACCTCCTCTCCCTCCAACCGCCTAACAGTTACACGCAGAAACCTTCGCCACCTCAACCCTTCTCTTCTCTACTCTGCTACTGATCACCTCTATGACAAAATCTCCCCCCTGTCCTGCCCCAACCTAGCTACTTTCATCTACAACAGCTCACTGTCTTCCTCCCTAGACAAGCTGGCCCCCCTCACTACACGCAGAATTAGGCCCCGACTGCTACAACCCTGGCAAACAGATGACACCAGAAGTCTCAGAAAACGTAGCCGCGCTCTTGAGCGCCTGTGGCATAAGACTAAGAGCCAGGAAGACTTCACACAATATAAATCTGCCCTCCTAAAATACTACTCCTGCCTTCACACTGCCAAACAGACCTACTTTATCACACTCATCAACACCTTCTCATCCAGTCCACGTCAACTCTTCTCTACCTTCAACACTCTACTCTGTCCTCCACTGCCTCCACTCACCAACTCACTCACTGCCCAGGAGATTGCCAATCACTTCAAAACTAAGATTGATACAATTCATGAGGAGATCGCCAATGCGCAAAAACCTCCCCCATGCAACACCCCATGTCCACAGATACAATCATTACTTCCCTCATTCAACCCTGCTACTACTACTGAGGTTGCTAAACTTTTATCTAACACTCATCTAACCACTTGCCCCCTGGATCCTGTTCCCTCGCAAATGCTACGCTCACCCTCTGACTCGATTCTACGCTCTCTAACTCACATTTTCAACCTCTCCCTCTCTTGTGGCATCTTCCCAAACTCTCTAAAACATGCGCTAGTCACCCCCATACTAAAAAAGCCCTCACTGGATCCCACCAATCTCAACAACTTACGTCCCATCTCCTTACTCTCCTTCTCCTCCAAACTTCTTGAAAGACTGGTCTACAACCGACTAAGCGACCATCTGACCATGAATAAACTTCTTGATCCCCTTCAGTCCGGTTTTCGCCCTCAACACTCCACAGAAACTGCTCTCCTTAAACTCTCAAATGACCTACTAATGGCTAAAGCCAATGGACACTATTCTGTACTACTTCTCTTGGATCTCTCTGCTGCCTTTGACACAGTGGACCACCCCCTCCTCCTCAAAAAACTCCACTCCTTTGGTCTCCGTGACTGTACTCTTCGCTGGTTCTCATCCTACCTATCCCACCGCTCCTTCAGTGTCACTTACAACTCTACTTCCTCCTCTCCTCTTCCTTTTTCCGTTGGGGTCCCCCAAGGTTCTGTTCTCGGACCTCTCCTTTTCTCAATCTACACCACCTCCTTGGGTCAGTTGATTGCCTCCCACGGCTTTAAATATCATCTCTACGCTGATGACACCCAAATCTATCTCTCCACCCCCCAGCTCTCTCCATCTGTCTCCTCACGCATTACCAACTTACTAGCAGACATATCAGCCTGGATGTCACATCACTTTCTCAAACTCAACCTATCCAAAACCGAGCTCATGATATTTCCTCCCTCAGGTGCCACTTCCCCTGATCTCCCTGTCAAGATCAACGGCTCAACTATCAACCCATCTCCCCACGCCAAGGTCCTAGGTGTAATCCTGGACTCTGAACTAACCTTTCGACCCCACATTCTATCACTATCCAAAGCTTGCCGCCTCTGTCTTCGCAACATCTCCAAGATACGCCCCTTCCTAACCAATGACACCACAAAGCTTCTAATCCACTCCCTGGTCATCTCCCGCCTTGACTACTGCAACTCCCTCCTCATTGGTTTACCTCTAAATAGGCTATCCCCACTTCAGTCCATCATGAACGCTGCGGCCAGGCTCATCCACCACACAAACCGCTCAGCGTCTGCTACACCCCTCTGCCAATCCCTCCATTGGCTGCCACTCAGTCACCGAATTAAATTCAAGATACTAACTATAACTTACAAAGCCATCCACAACCTGGCCCCCAGCTACATCTCTAACCTAGTCACAAAATACCAACCTAATCGTTCTCTTCGCTCCTCCCAAGACCTCCTGCTCTCAAACTCCCTTGTCACCTCATCCCATATTCGCCTTCAGGACTTCTCCAGAGCCTCCCCCATCCTCTGGAATGCTCTACCCCAATCCGTCCGATTTTCTCCTACTTTATCCACTTTCAGACGATCCCTGAAAACTCATCTCTTCAGAGAAGCCTATCTGGCCCCCACCTAACAACTGTACATTTATCTTCTCAATCAGCACATCACCCACAGTTATTACCTCTTGTATCTCTTGACCTTCCCTCTTAGATTGTAAGCTCTAAGGAGCAGGGCCCTCTGATTCCTACTGTATCAAATTGTATTGTATTTGTACTGTCTACCCTCAAGTTGTAAAGCGCTACGTAAACTGTTGGCGCTATATAAATACTGTATAATAATAATACTGTACTGTATAATAATTCACGTGTTAGAATGGCCCAGTCAAAGTCCAGACCTAAATCCAATTGAGAACCTGTGGCAAGACTTGAAAATTGCTGTTCACAGACACTTTCCATCCAATCTGACTTAGCTTGAGCTATTTTGCAAAGAAGAATATGCAAAGCTGATAGAGACATACCCAAAAAGACTTGCAGCTGTAATTGCAGCGAAAGGTGGTTCTACAAAGTATTGACTCAGGGGGGCTGAATACAAATGCACGCCACACTTTTCAAATATTTATTTATTCATTTATACCATCTCTGAACACACAACACATCAAACCTTGAAGCAGATGGGCTACAGCAGCAGAAGACTACACCGGGTGCCACTCCTGTCAGCTAAGAACAGGAAACTCAGGCTACAATTCGCACAGGCTCACCAAAATTGGACAGTAGAAGATTGGAATATGTTGCCTGGTCTGATGAGTCTGGTAGGGTCAGAATTTGGTGTAAACAACATTAACCGGTTCAATACAGGGCAATTTCACCCCCTTCCTTCCCAGGCCAAATTTTAGTTTTCAGCGCTGTCGCACTTTGAACGTCAATTGCGCGGTCGTGCAACGTTGTACCCAAAAAAAATTGACGTCCTTTTTTCACCACAAATAGAGCTTTCTTTTGGTGGTATTTGATCGCCTCTGCGGTTTTTATTTTTTGCGCTATAAACAAAAGAAGAGCAACAATTTTGAAAAAAACACAATATTTTTTACTTTTTGCTATAATAAATATCCCAATTTTTTTTGTTTCGGCCGATACGTATTCTTCTACATATTTTTGGTAAAAAAAAATCGCAATAAGCGTATATTGATTGGTTTGTGCAAAAGTTATAGCGTCTACAAAATAGGGGATAGATTTATGGCATTTTTAAAAAAAAAAATGTATTTATTTTTTTAGCGGCGATCGCGATTTTTTTTCGTGACTGCGACATTATGGCGGACACATCGGACACTTTTGACACATTTTTGGGACCGTTCACATTTATACAGCGATCAATGCTATACAATTGCATTGATTACTGTGTAAATGTGACAGGCAGTGAAGGGGTTAACCACTAGGGGCGGGGAGGGGTTAATATGTTTCCTAGGGAGTGATTACTAACTGAAGGGGGAGGGGACGCTCAAGGGGAGGAGACCGATCAGTGTTCCTCCGTTCTGGGAACACAGATCGCTCTCCTCAGAGCTGACAGGCTGTGGATCTGTGTGTTTACACACACAGATCCACATGCCGGCCCGGTTAACGGGCAATCGCGGGTGCCCGGCGGACATCGCGGCCGCCGGGCACACGCACCGGGTCCCGAGGAACGCGGCGGGCGCGCGCGCGCTCCCGGCGGCGCGTGCGCGCCCCCTAGGCGGCCGGGAATCCCAGGACGTCATATGACGCCCACCCAGGATGGGAGATCCCATCCCAGGACGTCATATGACTATGGGCGGGTAGGGAAGTGGTTAAAGAATGTATCCATGTATTCTTTTCTTGTAGAAATAGCTCAGTCTGGTGGTGTAATGGTGTAGGGAATATTTTCTTGGCACACTTTGGCAATTGAGCATCGTTTAAACGCCACGGCTGAGTATTGTTGCTGAGAATGTCCATCACTTTATGACTACAGTGTACCCATCTTCTGATGGCTACTTCCAGCAGGGTAATGTACCATGTCACAAAGCTCAAATCATCTAAAACTGGTTTCTTGAACATGACAATGAGTTCACCGTACTCCAGAGGCCTCCACAGTCACCAGATCTCAATCCAATAGAGCATCTTTGGGAAGTGGTGGAACGGGAGATTTGCATCATGGATGTGCAGCCGACACATCTGCAGCAACTCCGTGATGCTTTCATGTCAACATGGACCAAAATCTCTGAGGAATGTTTCCACCAGCTTGTTGAATAAATGCAATGAAGAATTATGGCAGTTCTGAAGGCAAAAAGAGGTCCAACCCAGTACTAGTAAGGTGTATCTAATAAAGTGGCCGGTGATTGTATTTACCTCTCTTGCTGCTGTGCTGCTGAACATCACTTCAACCCTGCTGCTCTCATTGGTTCCTCCTGCTGATCACCTTGTCACTTTTGTATTCTGTAATACTTGAAGGTCGGTAGGTAAGCATATACTCTCTTCTTTTACAGGTACTTCTTGATTTGCAAGGTTTAATACAGCGACAGAGTCACTCTATTAAGTCCACGTGCTGGTACTAGCAACTTGGCATCTCCCTGGTCGTAGACTGACCTAAGTCCCAGGTTCATGTTATTATATTGGCTGTCTGAATTCTTTTTGAAGAGTAAAGCTCATTATTCACAGGTGAAATACTTGCTTGGCAGTGCACCACCCTAAGGCTGGGTTCAGACTGGAGCACGGAGTGGCTCACAGTAGGGGTCCGGTGAGTCTCCATTCACCATTTCAGGTTCCGATTTCAGCCCGAATTTTTGGCTGAATTCATACCTGAAGTGGACCAGAAGCCTCTCCGGAGATGTGTGAACTGGCTCCATAGAGAGCAGGACACAATCTCCTGCTATGAAAATTGGATGTGGGGAAACCCGCATCCAATTCGCAATAGTGTGAACCCAGCCTTTAGAAAATGCTGCAGTGTTGTTCCCTATTCCCTGATTAGTTTACCCAAGACCATTAATTACATGCAAACAAGCAATACACGGACATCTACATTCAGTGTTTAAAGGTGGAAGTTCAACCAAACATTTTATTTCCAATTGAATGACTTATTTATACCCAGTAATATCTGCAGTGGGGTTCCTTTGATATTGCTAATTATTAGTGAACAGGCCAATAGCAGAAAAGATAAATATTGGATAATCTTACTTTTATGCTACTTTTATTTTGGCTTAATATGAAAGAGGTCAGAACTGCAAAATAAAAACGTTCTATGTCTTCAATATCAGACAAAAGCAATGTGACTCATTATTATGGGCTTAGGAAACTGGTGCCTGTTACTGCCTGAAGCCAGTCGGCAACTTGAAAAGAACTGTGCAAGGCAGCTGGTTTGGTCAGCAGCACGGAGGATATAATGTGTAGTGTGTAAACTGAGCTTTTTTTTATTTCTGAAGCAAAGTAGCTTAGATTGTTCAAAGACATATTATGAAACAGCAGACCATTTAAATCTGTGTTGGCGTACATACTGTGTGTGCATTGCTTGCATACCTGGAAATGTATTAACCTAGGCAACCTACATTCTTTTTATTAGCTATACAGTACCCACAAATGCTGAGCTTTGAAGAAATACATTAAGTTATTCACTTTAGTCCTGTTGCCAATGTTATAACAGAGTAGCCTTACCTCTCCCAGAATGTTGTTCGACTTTACCTGTATTCTCTCCCTATCATATCACAAGTGTCAGCTTGATAGTTGGCCTGTTAGACCATTGTGCATCCTGTCTGAGCTCAGTGATGATAACAAACACTCAAAAAACTGTCAGCATGCCCCTGGGCGATGACATCACAAGAGGGCGGGGTCACCCAGTGACGTCAGCAGGTGACCCAGCATCTTCGTTATTTAAAAACTGGCAGACAGCGGAGCCAGCAAACAGCGGGAGTGGACTGTTGTTGTTTTTTTTTCTTTTTTTATGGTTGGCGGTGGTGGTGGGTGACGTGATTGATGATGGATCTACATCGAGGGTTTTTTAACTAAAAGACTTGTCAAAAACTGCCTACTGTAATTCTTTTACACTACACCTTATTTCTTTGGTGAATGAGTAGGGGTATGTACCCCTACTCATTCACATGGGAAGAGGCCCTTGTCCCCATCAACATGGGGACAAGGTGCTTTGGGGGATGGCAGAGCCCCCCTGCCCCAAAGCTCCCCTCCCCCATGTTGAGGGCATGTAGCCTGGTATGAGTCAGGAAGGGGTGTGCTCGCTAGTCCCCTCCCTTTCCTGACCTTCCAGGCTGCATACTCAGATAAGGGTCTGGTATGGATTTTGAGGGGGATCCCACGCCATTCTTTTAAAAAAATTGGCGTGGGTTTCCCCTCAAAATCCAGACCTGATGGGCCGCATTTTTCCCGATATTGTTTTTTAATGCAATTCTTGTTTTTATAGCTGATGACTCATCGGTTTTTAAGGACATGATAGCCGGCTTCCTAGCCCACTCCTTAACAACCAGCTATATACAGTTTAATAAAACAGAGGAAAAAAAACACCAAACGCATGAAAAACACATGTAGACCTAGATGTAAACCTAGGGTTATACTCTGACAGTTAGGGAATACAAGTGAATAACCACACATACACCTATCCATGAAAGGTAAAGCTGTTGATATTCAGGTTCCTTCAAATGTCTAATGCCGCGTACACACGAGCGGACTTTCCGGCAAACTTGGTCCGGCGTACTGGAGTCCGTCGACAATTCGATCGTGTGTGGGCTCCAGCGGACTTTTTTTTCTCAAAAGTTTGACAGACTTAGATTTGAAACATGTTATAAATCTATCTGACGGACTCGAGCCTGGCCGAAAAGTCTGCTCGTCTGTATGCTAGTCCGACGGACAAAAACTGACGCTAGGGCAGCTATTGGCTACTGGCTATGAACTTCCTTGTTTTAGTCCGGTTGTACGTCATCACGTACGAATCCGTCGGACTTTGGTTGATCGTGTGTAGGCAAGTCCGTTCATTCAGAAAGTCTGTCGTAAAGTCCGTCGAAAAGTCCGCCAGGCAAAGTCTGCCGTAAAGTCCGGTCGTGTGTACACAGCATAACTTTGATTGTTTCTGTATAAGATCTGTCTGAATTTTATTGGCCAAAGCAGCCTTTTATATTATTAAACTTATGAAAAACATGCCAAACAACTACAAAACACTATCTACTGTGTTAATAATAATAATAATACCAGCTCTAAAGCAGAGATAAAGGTTTTTGTAGGACTACATGGTATGAAAACAATACCTGTGCTTGTCCTTCATAATAAAAGCCTCCCAACCAGGCCACTTTGTCTTGGGGACATACTCTGACAGTACCTGCAGACACAGCAAGCCATTCACATTTTTTCAAAGAAATATGGAGGGTGTCTTTGCTTAATTCTTCTAAAAAAAACAAATTACTTTGCATTCATGTTGACCTAATAGTTTCAGTGCTTTCTGTGTAGTGATGAGGACACTGGGCAAAATTCAGTTTGAACTACATTTTTAAAGTGCAAAAAAAACAAAAAACAAAAAAAAACAATAAACAGACTTAAATTGTGTTAAACTCAATGGGTGACCATTCTTGATGTTCACTGTTGGCCCTTTTGAGGACTGCTGGAAAAGCTGTTGTAACCTAAATGGCATGGAAAGACTCCACAGTTATGGGGACCTTTGCTAACTCAACAAAAAAAAAAAAGGAAAATAAATGTATACAGTGGGAGGGGAGGGTTTTTTATACAGTTTTCAGGGCAACATAGAAAATTTACAAATCCTTCCATTTATAGATTTTGGAGGTGCTTTAAAGGTCCATGTGGCAGACAAATAATTAAACTAACACAAGCACATACACAAAAAACCCTATTCCATATGATCCAAGATGAAAAGTAAAATAACGTCCATTAATACGCAAGGTCCATACATGAAGCTGGATTTGATCTTGTTGCTCCTTGCACTTTATTCAGGGTGAACAGAACTAATGCAGAATATGAAGGAGGCACAGGATCCAAATGAAAAGCGTGCATCTACTGTATTTCCATAAAATCAATAACACACTTACAGTTTAGGCTGTGTACATCCAGCAGAAGTATATAAGAAGGTAAAGCATAGAGACCAGTATTTCCTGTGTGTAGCAGGAGCTGATAAGCCCTGGTGCCAGTGCCAGCAGCAAGGGACCCATTCAGTAAAATGGAAAGGAGCATTGTCTTTCTTTCCATATATCCTCATGGAGTGACAACATGTCAAAACTAGAGGTGGCAATGCATTTCGAAGGTCCTCCTTCTTTATTAATATGACTTGAGACAGATCTTTCGAGTTTGGGGTATATTTGAGGATGGCAGTGATTTAGTGGGTTTTTCTTTAGCTGGTTTAGTGATTATGTATTTTTTGGGGTTGCTGTTGCCTTATTTTGTGGTGAGGGGTTTTTTTCTCTATTAGTTTTGGGTGATTCTTGTACAGCAGTCACTTTTCCTGACCATCCGTTCTTAAACTGCGTCCCCGTAGCATGCACCAAAAGTGAGTCCTTTTGACACACTGGACTCATAGGAAGTCATTCAACGAGGGGCTCTCGTGATTTCAATATACTGTACAAATACCATACTGGTGACTCCACAATAGGGATAAAACTTTTTCGCAGAAGGGAGTTTAACAAGACTCGTGGCCACTCATTAATATTAGAAGAAAAGAGGTTTAACCTTAAACTACGTAGCAGGTTCTTTAATGTAAGTGCGGCAAGGATGTGGAATTCCCTTCCACAGGCGGTGGTCTCAGCAGGGGGCATTGATAGTTTCAAGAAACTATTAAATAAGCACCTGAATGACAGCAACATACAGGGATATACAATGTAATACTGACATATAATCACACACATAAGTTGGACTTGATGGGCTTGTGTCTTTTTTCAACCTCACCTACTATGTAGCTATGTAACCCCCCTACTGCTGGGAAATTAAGTTTTCCTATTTTTTTACCAAGCTGAACTAGGCATTAATGTCATTAAAAATCTAATATTTTAATGCAGACTCTGGTAGGCTTGCAGCAAGATATGGATCAGCTAAGCGCAATTAGGGATCAAAGCCTGTGTATGCAATTAGTAAATACAGCTGTCTCCCTAAATATATAATTACAAATTGTGTGGAGATTTTTAGAATGCTAGCACACGCTGATAAGATCATTTCCTTTAAAAAAATGTCTTTCACATGCACATTTAAAAAAGCATTTAAGGACAACTACTTTTTATGAAGTCTTTTTATGTATTCTGCATTTAAAGGGTAGCCACAGTAAACCATTGATCATTGTGGAAAGGCTTTCAAAACACCTTTTAGCATACATAAGCTATTACTTAGTTGCTGTTGTGTCAGGTACTGAACTAGTGACAATGAAAAAGATAGGCAATGGGCAATATTCAGTGGCCTTATTATAGTGATTTCATGGAGAATAGCTGAGTGACCTAACTAGTAGATGTGGTTTTTGCCCTACTTTTTGACAGATTTTTGAGTGATTAAACATGCAGTCCCTTCCAAATGAAATCCTAAGAAATGTTATAGCTCTAGAAAGATATAAAATACACAAATGGATGCAGCTCTGTAATCATTAATACAGAATTCATGTGTAAGTACCTGAATCTGATTTTGCATATGCCTCTTGTAATCCCTGTACAGCAGAGCTTGAGTGTGAGAGAAGGAAACAGTACCAATAGCTAATCATTTTATCCGCTTACAAGAAACATGCTGATAGAGTTAGCTCAACACTGTGCTGCCTCTGTATAGCCAAAGTATTGCGGCTCTAGGTGAGTGATCAACTCTGACATGTTGTGAACTGGAACCAAGGGTGCTGCACAGCTCGTATGAGATTCAGTAACATGCAAAATTCGGGAATTTTGCCAGGTTTGAGTAAGTGCTGAATGTGAAACTCATCACATTTTAATGTTCCTGTCATACCTGTGATGTCATTTTAATGCTTCAATAAAGATACCAAGGAGTGCAGCAATATTATGGATTTGTGCATGTTACTGTGTGTCAGGAAATCCCTGTGAGACATCTGGTGCGTAGATACGCATGCGCACTATATTTCCCACAGAATGGCTACCAGGCACGTGTGTGCATGCAAAAATGCATACCTGCTCAATTCCTGTTGGCACCAGACAGGCTTTTTAACCACTGGCCGACCGCGCTATAGCCAAATTACGGCTACAGTGCGGCTGGCTAGTTCTGGGAGACCGTCATATGGGGCACGCACCTGTAAGTGTCCATGATCGCTGGGTCCGTGGGACCTAGTGCTTCCCAGATCGGGATAAAGGGCCAATCACATCAGCTCTTTACCACATGATCGCTCTGTCTGATGATGGGGAAATCACTTTGTCAACATACCGGGATCATGCCTGATTCAGCTCACACTGCTGTGGTGTGTCTCTCTCCTCTCCTCACACGCTGTATTAGAATAGTTGGCATGATCCTGAGTGCCATCAGTCCCAGTACAGTGCTAATAAGTGCCCCTACAGTGCCATTAGTGCCCCTACAGTATTACCACAGTGCCCCTACAGCGCCATCAATGTCACTACAGGGCCTCTATAATGGCATTAGTGCCCCTACAGTGCCATTAGTGCCACTACAGCGCTCATTAGTGCCCTACGGTGCCACTACAATGCTCATCAGTGCCACTACAATGCTCATCAGTGCCACGACAGTGCTCATCAGTGCCACGACAGTGCTCATCAGTGCACTGTGGTCACACTACAGTGCTCATCAGTGCTCTACGGTGCCACTACAGTGCTTACCCGAGCCACTACAGTGCTCATTAGTGCACATTAGTGCCATCAGTGAGTGCTTATCAGTGCTCATCAGTGACCTAGAGTGCCATCAGTGCCCTACAGTGCCATCAGTGAGTGCTCATCAAGGCCACTAAAGTCCTCATCACTGCCACTACAATGCCCTATTAGTGCTCATCAGTGCCCAATAGTGCACCTCAGTGTCCATCAGTGAGTGCCCCTCAGTGACACCCTATCAGTGGATCCTCATCAGTGCCCGTCAGTGCCGTAAAAATATGTAAAAAAAAGGCATAAAAATATGCGTTTTCAAAAACTTGTGGGAAAAAAATTACATGTTCAAAACACTCATTATGCCTCATAGTATATACGTTGTGGTGTTTGCTTTCCAAAATGGGGTCATTTTGTGGGTGTTTCCACTGTGCTGGTGCTCCAGGGCCTTCAAAAGTGTAAGACCCCTTTCACACTGGGGCGGTTTGCAGGCGCTATAGCGCCTGCAAACCAAACCGAAACAGCCGCTGCTGTGTCTCCAGTGTGAAAGCCCGAGGGCTTTCACACTGGAGCGGTGCGCTGGCAGGACGTGAAAGAAAGTCCTGCTAGCAGCATCTATACACCGCTCCTTCACCGCTCCTGCCCATTGAAATCAATGGGGCAGTGTGGCTATACCGCCGGCAAAGCGCCTCTGCAGAGGTGCTTTGCGGTGGTTTTTAACCCTTTCTCGGCCGCTAGTGGGGGTAAAACCGCCCAAATACCGCCGACGCACCTCCAGTGTGAAAGGGGCCTAATAGGTAGTCAGGAAATTAGATGTATAATTTATGTCCCTGGAACACCTGACAGTGCTCCTTGCATGTTGGGCCTCTCTATGTGGCTAGGTTGTGAAAAAGTCTCACATATGTGGTATCGTCATACTCAGGAGTAGTAAAATGTATTTTGGGGTATAACTTTTGGTATGTACATGCTATGTGTTAGAAATATCTTATAAATGGACAACTTTGTGTAAATAAAATGCGGTTCATTTTCTTTCCATATTTTACAAAAACTTGTGGAAAAAAATCACACGTTCAAAAGACTCATTTTGCCTAATAGAATATACGTTGAGGTGTTTTCTTTTCAAAATGGGGTTATTTTGTGGGCGTTTCCATTGTCCTGGTGCTGCAGGGCCCCTAAAAAGTGTAATGCCCTGTACACACGATCGGACATTGATTGGACATTCCGACAACAAAATCCATGGATTTTTTCAGATGGATGTTGGCTCAAACTTGTTTTGCATACACACGGTCGCACAAAGTTGTTGGAAAATCTGATCGTTCTGAACGTGGTGATGTAAAGCACGTATGTTGGGACTATAAATGGGGCAGTAGCCAATAGCTTTCGTCTCTTAATTTATTCTGGGCATGCGTGGCACTTTGTGCGTCGGAATTGTCCACACACGGTCGGAATTTACGCAAACGGATTTTATTGTGGGAAATTTTTATAGCCTGCTTTCAAACTTTGTGTGTCAGAAATTCCGATGGAAAAAGTCCGATGGAGCCCACACACGGTCGGAATTTCTGACAACAAGCTCCAATTGCACATATCCCGTCGGAAATTCCGACCGTGTGTACAGGGCGTATAGGTAGTCGGGAAAGTAGATGTGTAATTTATGTCCCTGGAAGAGCTGACGGTGCTCCTTGCATGTTGGGCCTCTCTATGTGGCTAGCCCATGAAAAAGTCTCACATGTGATATCGTCATACTCAGGAGGCTTGGCAGAATTTGTTTTGGGGTGTAGTTGAAAGTATGCATTTGCCATGTGAGAGAAATACTCTGTTATTATTAATATGACAATTTTGTGAAAAAAAATCTTCATTTTGCAAAGAATTGTGGGAAAAAAATACAACTTCAAAAAACTCACCACTTACTAAATACCTTGGAATGTATACTTACCAAAAAGGGCACACTTGGGGGTATTTGTACTGTCCTGGCTTGATAGCGTATCAAGAAGACCGTCACTATATCAGGTGTAAACAATTTTCAATGATTGGCACCATAGCTTGTAGACTCTTTAACCTTCACAAAGACTAAATAATATACACTGATATGGGTTATTTTTATCAAAGAAATGTAGCAGAAAAAAAATTGGTCAAAATTTATGAGGACGAATTACTAATTTGCTACATTTTATAACAAACAAAGAAAAATGCTTTTTTTTACAATATTTTCAGTCTTTTTTTATTTATAGGGCAAAAAATAAAAAAAACAGTGGTGATTAAATATCACAAAAGGAAAGCTTTATTTGTGTGAAGAAAAAGACACAAATTTCATATGGGTACAGTGTTGCCTGACTGAGTAATTGTCATTCAAAGTTTGAGAGCTCTGAAAGCTGAAAATTGGCCTGGTTAGGAAGGGGGTATAAGTGCCCAGTAGGCAAATGGATAAAGGATGCTCATGCCCATGTTCTGTGCTGACTGATCTTCAGCTGTTCCCTGTATGACTCCCAGCTTGCTCCTGACCTGGTCTTGGATTCTGTTTCTGACATGTCGCTAATTCCTGATCCACATCTGTTCCTGACTTCGGCTTTGCTCATGATTTGTTGATGACCCTGGCTATTCCTGTATTTACACTTCTGTCTCTTATCCTGGCTTTCTGTCCTGTTCAAGTGCCTGCCTGGCTGTCCACTGTACCAACTCTGTGCAATGCTGAGTGTTCCTGCCTCAAGGCTGCTGAGAGCTCTGACAAGCCATATGTCCTGAACCATTAGCGCCAGCGGCGTGTCCCTTTTCCCTGGTCTAGACTACTGAACTTTGCTACTGTTCCTGTCCTATTGGTTCACCAGTCTCCTTGGGATCACATCTTCTGCTGTAAGTTATTGAACAAATAGCATTTTTATGAAGCCAGATTTGATCCACCTAACACTCTCAAGTGATCTTATTGTAGTCATTAGTGGCTACTGTATTATAATTTTCAGTGAATAAAGCAGTCAAGAGTTCAGTCTAGTCATTCGAGCTTGATAACACACTAAAGTGTCTACTACTTTTAAGCTGGCTATACACTAGTAAAATTTTGTTTGACATTTTTCGTTGTCAGAACATTTGTTTGTTTTTCGTATCATTAGTGGGGTCAAATCGACATTCATTTTCAACGGCAGAGATGAGAAAGTTCTAAGGAGCGGGATGTAAAATTGTTCTCAAATGTGTGAATTTATAACAGTTTATGTGGTTTTAATTCAGTAAAGTCTATTGATTCCAAAATCAAATTTTAAAATCAAATTAAATCTTTTGAATGACATTCGAATGTTCTGAGAATTTTTGTACAAATTTCCCAAGGAATTATTATACAAGTTTTCATTTGAAATTCTGCTAATATATACACAGCTTAAAGAGGAGGTCCAGCCTGGGTGAAAAAAATTAAGTCAGCAGCTACAAATACTGTAGCTGCTGATTTTTAATATTAGGGCAGTCACCTGTCCAGGAAGCCCACGATGTGGGAATCCCAGTCGATCTTCGGATCGACTCTCGGCTGCTGCCGCTACCATTGCTGGTAAGGGAACCTGGAAGTGAAGCATTTTTGCTTCACAGCTGGTTCCCTACTGCGCATGCACAGAGCGCTGCACTTTTTAATTGCCCGGCAGTGGGAAAAGGAGGAGGGGGGCCAAACATCTGGGGGATCGGGCCGCGGCCCCGTCTCCGGAAGTGGGGAAGGGGACCTGTCAAAAACAGTAATGCGCTTCCTGTTCCAGGGTGACAACACGGACTAACTCATGATAGCAGTATGACCCTATGACAGGACTACAGAATACCCCACTCCTTTTCTCATAAAATGGAGGGGGTGTTTTGTAATCGTCAGGGATAACTGTTAACAGTCACTTCTCTGCCTCTTGGCTAAAATCGAGTGTAGTATCTATTCTTATTAGTGTCCAGTAGCGGTGCTCCGCCGTCATTCTGGCTTTCTGGCAGGAATGGCTGACTGTATAGTATCCCTGCTGGTATGGTGGGGGTCTTTCCCTATGGGAAAGAAAACAAAGTGCCCACTGGGTGAGATGAGGATGGAAGTATTACAAGGCCTAGCCAGGTCCGTCTTTAAGGCAGGGCAAAAGGGGCAGCTGCCCTGGGCCCATCATTGTTGTGGGGCCCAAAGCAGCTGCCTCATACTTGCCAACTACCCCAGTTTAAATTCCCTCATTCTTTGACGTTTTAGTCCTGTGCTGTGTCCTGATATCTCAGTGCGAAGTTCTGTTACTAATGTTGCCCAGCTCTGCCCTATTGCCGTGTACAGATGACCCACCAGCAAACCCTGTGTTTACATGTAAATAACATGCATTGATATGTAAATTGAGACTACAATAATATGCAAATATCAGTGGATCGGCAGCATTGATATGTAAATAGCGGTGGCAATAATATGTAAATAGCCACATGTAGTGATCGAATATATGTATTAATATTGGGTGTATAGATAATTAATAAGTACTCTTCCGCAGCAACCCAATTCTTCCAGAGAGATGCACTTTATTGACTTCCAACACAGAACAAAGTCCAAAGTCCACAGATGACAAAGAAATCCGACAGAGTATATCTAATTCAGAAACCCATCTCCTAGGTCTGTGTCTTCCCAGCCATACACAGACAAGCCTCACCTATACACAGACGAGCCTCTCTCTTCCCCCAAACCTATAGACTGAATGCTGTGTTATATACACTAAATGTTGAATGGCTGAGCAATTTGATTGGCCTTTCAATTTAGGACTTTGAGTCTTTCAAACAGACAACAACCCCCAGCCGTGAACAGCCGTGAACCACCCCAATTTGCACTCCCGCATATCAACATCAACAAGTCCCCTTTAGATATGTGTATACCACCTGAACACCCTTTTGAATACCTTTTGGAATACCTACATTCCTGCATATCAACAAGCCCTCCTGATAAATTAGCCCCACAGGAGGGAGCCTCCGCTAGGCCAACCCAAAACACTTCCTGATCCCATTGTTACCCCCTCAGGTCTAATTACCATCAATTAATATTTCTACTATGGTCCTTTAAACAATGTACCCTTTGAAATGTTCAATTAGGTTTCCAGACCATACCTCACCTCACACACCTAGGTAGACTTGCATAAAATCAA